>JASVEL010010817.1:0-374829 GCA_032618575.1 Nicotiana noctiflora | reverse complement strand
CATGATTATGAAAGGCTACGTGAAGAGTTCAACTTTAGTAACATGGCTCAATCGCCTGCAAATGGGCTTGTAAGAGGATTAGTGGTTCTTTGGAATACTGATATCATCAATGTAATTGAAATGAAAGTTGGGGAACAAGAAATACACTGCCTTGTCCAGGTTAGTGCTAAAAACCTACTTCAATTTTATCTGCTATTTACGCCACTGGATTTTATCGATTACGTGATATGCTTTGGAAAAGTTTAATTAATTTACATGTTAATAATGGTGCCTTTCCTAATAGAGGGAGGTTTTAATGAAATTTTAGAATCTAAGGAAAAGTTTGGGGGTCTACCCATTAATAACAATAGGTCGGATAACTAATTTTTTGAATAGATGTAGCCTTATTGATTTAGGATTTCAAGGCAGTAGATTTACTTGGACTAATAAACAAAGAAATGGACGTACTATTTAGGAAGGCTTGATCGCTTTTTGGCTAATTATTATTGTCTAAATCTATTCCCTAACTCCACAGTTATACATTTACCTCATACTCATTTTGATAATTTCCCTTTACATATTCATTTGGAACCTCCTCAACCACTTTATAATAAGATATTTAGATTTGAGACTATGTGGACATCTTATCCTCAATTTCATTTGGAACCTCCTCAACCATGGATGAATGATGCTCCTTTATTAGCTACTACTGAAAATATTAAGAGGATAGCTACACATTGAAATTGCAATATTTTTGGTAACATTTTTGAATGAAAAAAGAAAATTACTAGCTCGATTATTATCCTACTAGTATTTTCTTGCATAATGTAGAAACACAATTAACTTTGGAATACAGTAGTATTCTTTGTTCAGAAGAGGAATTCCGAAAGTTAAAATATAGAATAAATTGGTTGAATGAAGGGGATGCTAACACTAGATTTTATCATCTATCCACTTTTCATAGACATTGTAAAAATAAAATAACTGCTTTACAAGATAATGTTGGGAATTGGGTAGATTCTAGAACTGAAATTCGATCTTTAATCATAAATTACTACTCTAATTTATTTTATACTAAACACTTAAGCTCTAAATATATAACAACGACTACTTATAATTTTCATATTTCTTCATGTGATTTACTTATGATGGAATTACCACTTCAGCAAGAAGAAATTTTAAATGCTTTGAATAGTTTTAAACCATACAAATTAATAGGACCTGATGGATTACATCCATTCTTTTACCAAAAATATTAGAGGGAGATAGGTGCTAAAGTTATCTCTTTCTGTCAAAATGTGTTTAGTTCTAAAACTATTCCACTAGATCTTAATAAGACTCTTCTTTGCCTAACATCCTACACGAATCCAACAATTTAGGCCTATCAGATTTTGTAATGTTATAAATTAATCACCAAGATAATAGTTGATAGGCTCAAACCAATTATACGGAGTATTTTAGGACCAACACAAAGAAGCTTCCAACAAGGTAAAAGACCTTGTGATAATGCCATAATAGTACAAGAAACCTTAAACTATCTTGCTAGAATGAAAAGGAAATCTCTAGCCATGTTATTAAAGCTTGATTTAGAAAATGCGTTTGATAGATTAGAAAGGTCCTTTATAAGACATGCGTTAGTTTACTTTAATATTCCTCAATCAATGATACCTTTAATTATGTCGGTGTGACAACTACATCAGTCTCTATTTTAATCAATGGTTGGACTGCCCAATATTTTACACCTTCAAGAGCAATTTGTCAAGGCGATCCATTGTCACCTTATTTATTTATTATGTGTATGAAATTATTATCTAGAAATGTATCACAATCAGTGAACTACTTAAAATGGCAACCTATCCGAGTATCTAATAAGAGTCTGTTATTATCGCACCTTTTTTTGTAGACAACGTAATATTATTCTCTAAAATAACTACTACAAATTGCCATGCGATTATCGATGTTTTGAATAACTTCTCAAAAGGTTCACGGCAAAAGATTAACTTTGATAAATCTAAGTTATTTTCTCTAGAAACTTTAGTACTAATGACAAGGAGTTTGGAATAAACTCATTTAGTATGAAAGAAGGAACCTCTTTTGAAAAATACTTAGGATTCCCCATGTTCCAAACAAAGCTTAGAAATGATGATTTCTAGTTTTTGCTTGATAATTTCAAGAATAAATTAGCAGGCTGGAAGTCTAAATTCCTAACACTGGCAAGAAGAGCCACTTTAATAAAATCAACATTAAATCAACTTCCTAATCATATACATATAAATATATATATATATATATTGACAAGAGGGGTTGCTCTGATGGTAAGCAACCTCCACTTCCAACTGAGAGGTTATGAGTTCGAGTCTCCCCAAGAGCAAGGTGGGTAGTTCTTGGAGGGAAGGATGCTGGGGGTCTATTTGGAAACAGCCTCTCTACCTCAGGGTAGGGGTAAGGTCTGCGTACACGCTACCCTCCCCAGACCCCACTAAATGGGATTATACTGGGTTGTTGTTGTTGTTGTTGTTGTTGTAGTAATGGAAGGGGAAAAAAAGCGAATATATATATATATATATATATATATATATATATAATCCTTCTAATATTTTTCATAAGTTGGATCAGTACCAACGAAATTTCTCATGGGGTTCTACATTAGAGAAAAAAATTGCATATTGTCAAAATGTAATGATATTACTAAGCCAAAAAATATTGGTGGATTAGGAATACAAAAGTTGAGATATAAGAACAATGCTCTATTAGCAAGTTTGGCATGGAGATTATTTAATGTACCTGACACTATGTGGACTAAGGTGTTACTGTCCATATATCTACATACTTCTCAAGCTATAAAAAATTTCAATATTTGGTCTAACATCACTACTGTTTGGCACCTTTGCCAATTAGGTATAAAATGGAATATAGAAAGAGGCACATACATTAAGCTATGGGAGGATCCATGGATTGCATCCGATACAACTATTAGATCAACTATCCATGGACCTACACCTTTGGACTATCATAACATGACTGTCTAATCCTTTACTGATAATGAGAGATGGGATTGGAATGAAATTCCTTTTGACCTACCCAATAAGCATCTAATACAATCGGTTTTATATTAAAGGTGTCTAACGGGTGGGCCGGGCCGGTCCGGGCCCAATTTTTTTGAACCCGGACGGGTTCCTTACCGGGCCGGTTCCGGTCTCCTTCTTAGCGGGTTTAACGGGTTGGGGTATTTTCGGGTAAAAATTGACCCGTACGGGTTACGGGTTAAAGGGGCCGGGCCGGGCCGGGTTTAACGTCTTATATTTTTTTTTTTTGTAAATTCGTATAACTATTATAATTTATTTTAATAGTTTGTAACTTTGTATTAATTTAAAGAACACAAAGTAAATGAGAAAAACTTGCACTTATAAAGTTTCAATGTAAGACTTTAAGTTTGTATTTCAAAATTAAGTTAGACTTATAAAGTTTCAATTTAAGAGTTTAAGTTATAATTTAAAATTTAAAGTTTCAATTTAAGACTTTAAGTTTGAAACTTTGAATTTAAAAAATTGAAGTTTCAATTTAAGCCTTTAAGTTTGAATTTCTAAATAAAAGTTTCAATTTAACACTTTAAGTTTGATTTTCAAAATTAAAGTTTCAATTTAAGAAATTAAGTTTGAAACATTCAAATTTGAATTTCAAATTTAAAGTTTCAATTTAAGTTATATTAAGAATTTGTATTACTTTAAAATATAAATTAAAGAATAGAAGGAATATGAGAAAAATTGCACTTGCTGCAAATTGCAAGTGCTTCTTTTATTTCATATTTCATAACTCAAATTTGAAACTTACAAATTGAATGTTTACATCCTTTAAGACTTGAACAAATAACAATAAGTAAATTCAAATATTTTGCATTGCCTTGCAAAGTTCATCATAATCAATATGAACTGATTGGCCTTCTTCCGGAGTATTTAATTCGGATGGGTGACCACTTGTTAATATATCTCCAAGTTCCTCGTCTTCCGGGCGATCAACATCTTCATGTCCTTGATTTCTTCTTTCCGATCTAATCCAATCTCTCATACATACTAAAACTTCTAAAGCATTGCTTCCCAATGAGTGACGCGTATCTCCAAGTTGTTGTCTTGCTTGGCTAAATGCACTCTCGGATGCAACAGTTGAAATTGGCACATTCATCACGTCCCTAGCCATTGCGTAGAGAACAAGAAATTGCTTTCCATTTTCATGCCACCACCCCAACGGTGAAAAATCCTTTGTTCGAGGCTCATTTTGTTTCTGCAAGTAGAATTGAAGTTCATCAATGTTCCTGCAACTTGTTTGAGTGTTAGAAAAAGTAGAAAAAATATTAAAACTTTCATCTAATCCTTCATCTTCAGTCAATGTAGCAGAAGTGCTACATTGCATAATAGAATTATTAACATTACCTTGCAGCTATATCAATTACATTTGCATAATAATTATATAATTGCTGTAAATAATCATTTAAACTGTTCATAGAAGTATATAAATTTGGGGTTTCGGTTTCCCCAATCTCCATATAAGTATATAAAGCATTCATTAATTGATGACAATCAGGACATTTTAATTGAAGGATTTAAAACTGCACCAATTAAGTAAATCGGAGGAATTGGAAAGAAATATTTTTTGAATTTGTCTTGCATATTTATCACAACAGCCGTATATTTTTCTTTTTTCTTAAATTCAAAGAGTAGAAAAGAAATTTCCGCTATATGTACTAAACCCATAGCAATAGTAGGGTAATAAGATCCAGAAAACTCAACAGTAGGAGTATAAAATTTATGTAAAAATTTAACAACATCATTAATGACCGCCCAAGTATCAGTTGTTAACATACGACTTGGATTCGTACAATGTGCATTAGCAACTTCAGTTATTGGATATCTATATTTATAGCAAACTTTTAAAAATAAATATGTATAGTTCCATCTAGTAACTATTTCTTCAGGCATGAATCGGGGTTGAAGGTTATGTTGGACACACTAATCTTTAAATTCCCTTATTCTAGAATGTCTATTATTTCCTTGAATTACACCAACTGCTCTTCTAACAAGACTAATCTCTGTTGAAAATAAATCTAGGCCACTTTTAACAATTAAATTATACACATGACATGCACACCTAACATGAAAAGTTTCATTAACAAGTGGTTGCAAATGCAATTTTAATATTGAAATTGCGGCAGTGTTGTTAGAAGCATTATCAAAAGACATACATAATATTTTTTGTTTGAGATTATAAAATTCTACAACTTCACAAATAGTGTTGCTTATAAATGCAGCGGTATGACTTTGATCTTCATCATATCTAAAAGCAATAATACGTTTTTGCATAACAGTATTATCATCTATCCAATGGCATGTAACAGTAATATATTCACGTCCATTAACAACTTGACCAATATCAGAAGTTAGAGATACTCTACAAGGAAGTTTTTCAAACAAATAACGTAAATATGTTTGATATTGTCCGTGAAGTCTGAAAATATCAGCTCTACAAGTACTCCTAGGTATACCTTTAAATAATGGATTGTATATTCTTTGAATATATGTAACATAATATGACGAAGAAGCAAACGAAAATGGTAGACAACCTAAAGCAATCATTTTCGCTAATTCCTCACGATCCTTCATTTTATCATATTTTACTAACCCTCCAGTAGTAGGGTTAATAGTTGTTTGACTATCATCACCATCTAGGCCCCATTCTATCGGGTGTGAAATTCTCATATGCCTACTAAGCGTTCCAGTTTCCCCCTAAATTTCCTCCAGTCAAATGTTTAAATGAATCTTTACAAATTTTGCATCTCACTCTATCGGAACCTTCAATTAATTCAAAAAAATTCCAAACCTTACTTTTTTTTCTACGATTACTCGTCGGAGCCGTAGGTGGTCTACCCCCAGTGCCACGAGGCCCACGACCACCACCCCTTGTACCAACTCCAACACTACCTACCCCAGCACTAGGTGCACTAGTAGGTGTAGCAGATATCTCTTCTTCATTTCCTATTTCATTATCTTCTATTCCATAATCTTCTTGTAATTGATCATAATCTATATTTTCATTAGGCGATGTTTCGGGAACAATAGATATTGGGCTATTACTACCAGATGCTGAAGAATTACCTCTACTTTTACTCCCCTACCAGTAACTTTTCTACACGCTTTTTTAGCAACACTAAACATATTGTAAAATTTAAGGAATAAATAAGCTCAAAATAAATATGCAATTAAAATATTAATAAGAGAAAGAGTTGGAGGGAGTGCACCGAATTAGAGCACTTGGTTATGCAATTCCGAATTTTCGATGTTACCACGAACAAACGTCAAGCCAATATTCCAACTTGAAGTTCAAAACCCGAATGATAAAATACTATAATTGAATTTCAATTATTCAACAAAAATGAGCCAAATAAATTCGAAGATGAAATGAGAAATTATTAAGACTTGAAGTTGAAGACTTGAAGTCTTGAACAGTTGAACTAGATAATTAGAGAATAGGTGAATGAGAGAATTTGAGATTGAGATGAGAATTTTGAGTGAGAAATGAAGAAGGGGGGAGGAGTATTTATAGATTTACATAAGGCTACATTTGTAAATTCAAAATGTGTTAAAAATTAAAAAAAATGGCCAAAACTTCAATAAATCCGTTGGCCAACGGATTTTTCTGATATAGCCGTTTGGGGTGGGCCCCATATTTCTGAATTTTAAAAAAAAAAAAAAAATTTTTTTGACCGTTGAACCGGGCCGGGCCGGGCCGGTTTAACCGTTAAGGTTACTGTTTGCCGGACCGGGCCTACCCGGTTCCGGTTACCCGTTCAAAATTTTTTTCCGGAACTAACCCCTACCCCATAAAAACCCAGCCCACCCGGCCCCTTTGCCACCGGTCTGGGCCGGTTCCGGTTTCTACCGGTCTGGGCCGGTCCGGAACCGGTCCAACCCGGCCCGTTTAACAGGTATATTTTATATATCTAAATATAGCAATAAAGTTGATAGAATTTCTTGGGGTTTAACTCCTATAGGTATTTTCATTAACAAGTCGATGTATAATATGTTAGATTCACAATAAAATATTACTATAATAAATTTTTTTATAAATTATGATTAGATTTGGAGCCTACCTGTACAACCCAAAATCAAAGGGTTCATATGTCTACTTTTTAAAGAAAAATTACCCACTATCGTATATCTTAAATATTGCAACATTATTCAAGATGCTACATGTCAATATTGCCATTAAAAAGATAGAAAACACTAAGCATCTGTTCCTAGAGTGCATTAGTTCTAAAACATATTGGCAGACTTTAGGTATACTTGATTACATCAATTACTTGTTACAAGATTCAAATGTTTCTGATTGGATTCATAAGCTTATAGTTTTTGAAAACTTTTATGTTCCATATAAGATAAACCCAACCACTTACTTGACTTTGAGTTTATGGAATATTTGATTAGCCCGAAATAATAACTGCTATAAAAATATTACATCAATAGCTTCCACGAAGTTAACTACTCAACAAGTTGCTGAACTTACATATCTTATAGCTAAGAAATATACTATTAGGAAAAAGAGACAACAAAATCTTAAATGAAAACTGCCTAAATTTTCATTCTGTAAATTAAACATTGATGGTGCCCATAATAATAGTAAGTCTGATATTGGTGGATTGATTCACGTCCAAACAACGGTCGTAGTCAATATAACCTGGTCAAATAAGTCCATAATCGATCCCACTGGGAATTAACCTACCAACTGCAACTTTCACAACCCAAGAATACTTTTGAAGCAAGTTCCCAAACTTTGAGTATATTTTTGTGAAGGTTTTCTAACAACTAACTTTTGCAAGAATTAAAAGACTTAAAAAAAAAGAATTGAATAGTGGGTAAATAATATAGAGAAAGACTAAGGTATTGATTTCCCCTATTGATGGAATCCCTTCTGTTTATGCTCATACAAATTGTCACTATATTCTATCAATCTTGAACGCTATTTTTACCGTAATTCTCTCCCGAGCAACTACAATAATTTACTAGTGCACTCTCCCGAGCTACCCTAGCTAGCTTTAATTTGAATAGTTCACTTTAGATTGCACCCAAGGCTTTGTTATTCCTAATCCCACCTTTACGCCTAAAGTTATAGATTCCTCTAATAACCTAGGTGTGGTATTGTACAACAATATACCTAAATATGCACTCTTTTCCAAGTTATGCACACTAAATAGGCACAGCTAATTGGGGATCTTACCAATTAACTACAACAAGAACGAAGTTGAACAAATAGAAATCTAGCTAACAATTTGTAATCACATAAACGAGAAGTTCATCACTCAATAGGTTCCATCAAAACCTTAGATAAGGAATTAGCTACTCATGATCAAAGAAACAAGAATAATAATTGAATTCATAATCAAAGAATTAATATAAAAGAAAGAAATAAGTTAAGAGAGTTCTCCCTTACTAATAATCTTTCAAAAGCAAGTAATAATACAATGCTTGCCTCTCTTGGGCGAAATCTAGGCTTATATAGAGGGTTTAGGTCTTAAAAATTGAGTTTTTACAAAATTGGCCTTGAAATTTGCGGCAGCTTTCACGGTTCGTTCGCGGTCGTGAATGAACCGCGAACGGTCAATGTCTCTGAATCTCAACAGGTTCCGCGAGCTTGTTTTTTCGCGGTTCATTCGCGGTCGCGAATGGACCGCGAACGAACAGTGTTCTAGAATCTTACTTCAATTTTTCATGCCAACTTCACTTTAACTCTTCACTTTGCCTTTTTACCATCTTATGACTCCAAAATAGCTCTTTTAGTCTCCAATGGCTTATGTGTACCTATAACACACCAATAAACACTAATAAAATCATTTTGTCATCATAAACAATATCAATTTAACAATAAAGTGTGATTATTTAGGGCATAATTATAGTCAAATTCACCTATTATTAATACCCCACACTTAAACCTTTGCTCGTCCTCGAGCAGCCTTAATCACACTTTAGGCCAATTTTATTAATGTCTTCCCCAATATATGTCACAAAAGCTATCTTTCATGATTAACCTAAGATATGCACAATCCTTACCTAACCGTAAACTCACATGCTAGCGCATTATTGCTTACTCTAGTTATTGACACAGACTTGCAAATTTACAATTTTCCTCTTGAGTTACATGCCCTCACACAATTTATTGAGTGAAGTTCCCACACATAAACAATTTAGAACATGGAACTTATAGATATAAGAAAAAAATTCACTCACTCTCAATAAAGAACATTCATATGCATACAGACACACCATAGGCTTGCCCCTAGTGTAATACTCCACTAATCGAGTTATTCAATCATAGATCAAAAGGTCTTTAAGGGTTGTAATATTGGCTACGGGACGTGTAGGATACTTTTGGGTATAGTGGCTAACCTCCCTAAGCACTTTTCTTTTTTTTTTCACAACTTCCCTTTTAGTTTTCTTCCTTATGTCTCCCCTAAACATTCCTTCACTTTTATTTCCTTTTAATCCCCAATTTTCTTTTGTTGGTGCAACTGGCCTTTTTACTTTACATATATACATTGATATAGTTTTTTTTTTATCATTGATTTGCAACGCATTTACATTATTTTGCTAGTTCACCATTTTCTACCATTCATTCTTGCTTTTCCCTTTTTTAACTTCCCTTCACCCCACACTTAGACTTTTGCATATTCATTACAACACAAGTGCTTCTAGGAGGTAAAGTAGAACAATATAAGATTTTGATTTTTTTCATGAACATTCAAGGGTTATCAAAGAATAGGCTTTAAGCTCAAAGGGGTTAACTAGGATATTATGTACAGGTGAATTCATGTCTTATTGATTTATGGGGTTACACAAAGAAATGCCTCTATCATCCCTACAACCAAACAACTTCTATTTCGCTTTGCAAACACACAGGGCAAGTTCTAGGTATCATGTAAAACATATAATGTAAGTAAAATCTCACACACACATAGCATGCAACTTATTTAGAATCCGGTTCATCTACAAAGTCCTATCAATGTTCAAGCAAGATGTATTGTGCATTTTAAGGCATATCCTAGAATCTACAGTCAAGCTTAGATAATACATTCTCAAGTTCAATTAAGTTTTGCTAATATGCATACTTGGGGTTACATGTCAACCTTTGCCCTCTAATCCTAAAAAAGAAAAATCTACCTGACTCGGTTCAATAAAAACCCTTGGAAAAGAACCGTGGTCAAAAGAAAAACCAAGGGGGGGTGATACACTACCTAGAAAAAGAAAATAAAAGAAAGAAAAATTCCTACATGGGCTACTTCCCTCAAGAGTACTTGTCCTAAATAGTCCGTCATCAGGAAGAGTCCTCTACAAATATTTTTGGACTTTTTAATTTTTTTGATTTTTTTGTGTTTTTATTCAGACTTAGACCCTTAAGAAACCCGTCACCAAGTGTCCATCATCGGGCCAAGCCAACTAATATTATTTACATCTACTATTACTATGTACAACATATACATGATACGTTTCCCACCCCACACTTAAAATTATGCCATGTCCTCATGACATAATAATACAAATATAGCTCAGAAGGGCAAGAAAACTTACCTGTGACTCACTCAGAGTCAGAGACGGTGGAGGGGTCGACATGACACGCTCGACCCAGTGCTCGAAACCATGCCATGAACCTATTTTTCATCTGAGCTTGCCTCTGTGACATCGCGTCTAAGCGCGTGTGTAAACCATCCACTGAGGTGCGTAAGTCTGCAACCTCCTCCTCGATAGACCTAAGCATAGATCTAGTAGACTCGGACCTAGACTTGCCAGCTCCATGATGAGTGTGCCTAGAAGGTCCGGCGGAGTCAGTAGAATGCCTAGCCCTAACAACCGGCACAGGGTCATCCTCAGCATCCAAATCAATTGGGTCATTGTCTCGGCCCACCTAGATTTGAGAAGCTCTGAATGGGGCTTTTGGAGGGAGATCACCATCCGTGGAAAAGACCGGAGTCCGATGGCCGAGACACAGAGTAGTGACGAGAGACGGGTAATAGAAACCCTTGTCTTTGAGGGGTCCCCTCAGCACCATCTCGTCACTAATCAGGCGGGCGATGTCAACATCCCGCTGGGTGACAAAGCACCATGTTAGCAATGCCATATTGAAGTTCACGTCAGTGGTGTTGCTTGAGCGCAAAAATCGGTTACATATGATTGTGAACTAGCATTTAGCAGTGTGGGTGAAACTGTTACAGTTGAGTGTTTTGTTTCTTCTCTGGACTGGGATATCATCAACACATAAGGCCTCAATTAAGGTGTCCCAGGTGAAACCAGGCCTATCGTGGTAGTAGTCCACGTCACCAGTAAAAGTTGGCAGTCTAAGAGCCTGCCTGATAGTTTTTACATGAGCCCAAATGTACTTACCTCGGACGTAGACTTCTCTGGACATCCCGTAGGGAGCATTAGCATAGAACTCCCTAACCAGTATTTTGTTCACGAGGGCCGGTGCATCGAACATGAACTCCATTTTGCGGCGGCGGATCTCATCATATATCTCGGGCTTTTCAGTCCGAATAGCTATCCTGTCGATTTCAATTTCTTGGAGCCAAGCTTTAGTAGCATTGGGATGGAAGTCAGCTTCCGCCTCCTCGCCTCTGAATCTAGACTCGTCATAGGTCGGTTGCCTAGAAGAGCTTGTTGCATGCCTTGATATTTTAGGAGCCATAATCCTGCACAAAAGAGAAACAACCAAAAATTTCCATAACGTTAGTATATCAGTTGGCTACTCAGACTTCACCATCCATGGATTATTACAATATTTTCTTTAGTGCTATCATCCCATAACTCCTACTATTAACTAATTATCTAACAAATTCACCAAGTCACCTCAAGCACCCCACACTTATTTCTTGTGGTAATCTAACATGACCCAATTAAACCTACACCATCTCCAATTTTATACAACAACAAACAACCAAAAATTTGGGCAATATCTCCCCCAAAAATTCAATATCCAAATACTACGACATACATTTGTCCACATTGGCCCAAGCACCAACTATATCACCTATCACATTGGGTCTCCAAAACAACAAAATTAACACAATTAACTATATTGGAGACCCAACAATACCAACAATACCAACAATCCCAACAATGCCAACAATACCACCAATACCAACAAAACCAACAATAATCATACTAGAACTACACTACACAAACAAATTAATTTATATAGATTCTACTACTACTAGCAATGTATTGTACAATTCTACAATTAGACTATAGTAATGTAAACTAATTACTTCTACACAAGCTAAGGAGAAAAAATTAGAGAAAAAAAAAAGAAAATCAAAGAAGACAACTTACTAAGTAGTGGATGAGAAGTTGAGTAGATGAAGAAAATTGGTAGAGAAAGCTTGTTGGAAGAAGATTGGAAGAGAGGGTTTAGAGAGAAGGAGGAGAGAATTTTTAGAGAGAGAGGGAGAAAGGGGGAGAAGAGGCGGCTGATTGTTGGGGGAATGAGGGGGGTTATGTTTTTAGGGTAGTTAAAAGAGGGGGGGAGGGAATTAAAAGTATAAAAAAAAATTTTATTTGTATTTCTGGTCCGCTGTAGACCTGACCGCGGTCGTTCGCGGTCCATTCGCGGTCGCGAACGAATCGCGAACAGTGAGATTCAGAGAGGCCAATTTTTTGCGGTCCGTTCACGACTACGAACGAACCGCGAAAAATCAGCTTCTCTGATTTTTTCGCCTGGAAGCAGTAGAATTTTTTTTTTATATAGACTAACTATAATGAGTACACTTACAACAAGTTCGTGGGTTGCCTCCCATGTAGCGCCTGATTTAACATCGCGGCACGACTCAACTTAGCGCATTTCAAGGCTCGCTAGACCTTTGAGGTTCTTTTAACCGTAGCTCCACCTTATCCTCGACGTCATCCTTGCCAACATAAAGTTTCAATCGCTATCCATTTACTTTGAACGTGCGTGAACCATCAATAGTTTGAATTTCCACAGCGCCCGATCGTAATGCCTCAATTACTCGAAATGGGCCTGACCACCTTGATTTTAATTTGCCCGGGAACAACCGTAATCTTGAGTTATATAAAAGTACCTTGTCCCCGGTTTTGAAGTTACGCTCCATGATGTTCTGGTCGTCAATCCGCTTCATCCGTTCTTTGTATAGTCTTGTGCTTTCGAAGGCCAGATACCGGAATTCTTCCAACTCGTGCAACCTGGTAACTCTAGATTTCCCCGCTTCATCCCAGCTGAGATTTAATTGATTCAGCGCCCACCATGCTTTGTGCTCTAGTTCCACAGGTAGATGACAAGCTTTCCCAAACACCAATTTGTACGGTGACATGCCGATTGGTGTCTTGAATGTTGTCCTATATGCCCATAATGCATCATCGAGTTTCGTGGACCAGTCGGTCCTCGTGGCGTTCACTATTTTTGTTAATACACTCTTTATCTCCTTGTTGGAGACCTCAACTTGCCTGCTGGTCTTCGGGTGATATGGAGTAGCAACTCGGTGTTTCACATCATATTTGGCCAACAATGTCTCGAATTCCCGTTGCAAAAGTGTGTACTCCCATCACTAATGATTGCCCTTGGAGTCCCGAAACGGGCGAAAATATTCTTCTTCAGAAATCCCACCACCACCTTAGCATCATTGGTGGGCAATGCTATAGCCTCCACCCATTTGGACACATAGTTTACCGCAACAAGTATGTACTTATTGCCGTATGAGCTGACAAAGGGACCCATGAAGTCTATTCCCCAAACGTCAAACACTCCCACTTGTTGAACTGGGTTCATTGGCATCTCATGACGCCGGGAGATGTTCCCGGTGCGTTGACATTCGTTACATCCTTTCACCCACAAGTGTGCATCTTTAAACATCGTTGGCCAATAAAATCCAGCCTCAAGTATCTTGGCGACTGTTCGCACTCCTCCAAAGTGGCCACCATATGCGGAAGCATGACACGCCTGCAAAATAGAAGATTGTTCGATCTCGAGGACGCATATCCGGATCATGTTATCGAGACATGTCCTAAACAAATAGGGTTCATCCCAATAACAAAGATGGCTTTCACGAAAAAATCTTTTCCTCTAGACCGATGATAGGTCGTGAGGAACAATACCGCTGGCCAGGTAATTTGCATAATCTACATACCATGGCACTTCAAGGAGAGTGGTGGCGAGCATCGGCTCGTCTAGAAAGATTTCCAGAATTTCTCCACTCTCTTTGACAATTTCAGCTCCTTGAAGTCGTGACAAATGATTAGTGACTTGATTTTCGGTGCACTTTCTGTCACGTATTTCAAGGTCAAACTCTTGTAGAAGCAGCATCCAACGAATTAGGCGCGGCTTAGAGTCCTTTTTATCAATTAAGTACCTTAAAGTTGCATGGTCAGTGTATACAATTACCTTGGATCCTATGAGATAGGACCTGAATTTGTCAAACGCGAACACTACCGCCAGCATCTCCTTTTCCATCAATGTGTAGTTCAACTATGATCCACTCAATGTTCTACTAGCATAGTAGATTGGATGCATCAGCTTGTCTTTCCTTTGGCCAAGCACTGCCCCCACTGCATAATCACTTACATCGCACATTAGCTCAAACAGTTGCTCCCAGTCGGGGGCAATGATGATGGGTGATGTGACCAACCTGTTCTTCAGCTCCACCAAAGCAATCCTGCATTTATCAGAAAATACAAAGGGGTGATCTTTTTCAAGTAACTTACAGAGGGGGTTGGAGATTTTGGAGAAGTCTTTAATGAACCTCCGGTAAAAACCGGCATGTCCAAGAAAGCTTCTAATGGCCTTGACGGATATTGATAGAGGCAACTTTGCAATGGCATCTACTTTAGCTCGGTCCACCTCAATACCTTTGCTCGAAATTTGGTGCCCCAATACTATACCTTATTGCACCATAAAATGGCACTTCTCCCAGTTTAGCACTGTGTTTGTCTCTATGCACCATTTCAGCACTCTTGTCAGATTGACAAGGCATTCATCGAATGAATTTCCTACCACTGAGAAATCATCCATGAACACCTCCATAATTTCTTCCACCATGTCGGTGAATATAGCCATCATGCACCTTTGGAATGTGGCAGGTGCATTGCATAGTCCAAATGGCATCCTCCTAAAGGCAAAAATGCCATATGAGCATGTGAAGGAGGTCTTCTCTCTATCCTTGGGGGCTATGGAGATTTGATTGTACCCTGAGTACCCATATAGGAAGCAAAAATGTGACCTCCTTCACATGCTCATATGGGAAGTGGTCCTTGCGGGTGGCTAGATTCAGCTTCCTATAGTCCATGCATATTCTCCACCCGATGACGGTTCTTGTTGAGATTAATTCATTATTCTTGTTTTTCACCACCGTCATGCCACCTTTCTTTGGCAAACATTGAACTGGGCTGACCCAGCTACTATCAGAGATTGGGAAAATAATTCCCGCGTCTAGCCACTTTATTACCTCTTTCTTCACCACTTCCTTCATGTTTGGGTTCAGCCTTCTTTGATGTTCCCTGGAAGGTTTGTGCCCCTCTTCCAGGAGAATCTTATGTATGTAGTAAGCGGAACTGATCCCTTTTATGTCCGCCATGGTCTATCCAATGGCAGTCTTGCATTCTTTCAGTACCTGTATAAGCTTTTGAGCCTGCACATCTAGCAAACCGGATGAGATAATAACAAGTAAAGTGGAGTTAGGACCTAGAAATTCATACCTGAGATAAGATGGTAGTGGTTTAAGCTCCAACTTTGGTGGCTCTTCTATGGATGGCTTTGCAGGAGGGGTCTCTCTTTTCTCTAGATGTAGAGGCTCGAATTCCAACTCTCTCTCCCAAAACCCCTTACCTTCCAGAGATAGTACCCACTCTGCCAGACTTTAACCATTTACCTCTTCTAAGTTCATTAGGCATGCTTGAAGTGGATCTTTAGTGGTCAATTCTACATCGTCTGTCTCCACTATCATATCAACTGCATCAATAAGAGAGCAATTCGCGAACTCACTAGGGCGCCTCATGGATTTTTGCACATTGAATATGATCTCCTCATCATTCAACCTCATCTTGAGTTCCCCAGTCTCACAATCAATTAACGCTCTCCCGATTGCTAGGAATGGTCTTCCTAAGATTATAGGAATTTCCTCGTCCACCTTGCAGTCAAGAATCACAAAATCGACGGGAAACACGAACTTCCCCACCTGGATGAGCACATCATCTAATATACCAAATGGATGCTTAACCGTCTTGTCAGCAAGCTGTAATAACATAGAAGTAGGCCTGGCTCTCCCAATGCCTAGCCTCTTAAAAATCACCAAGGGCATAAGATTTATGCTTACCCCCAAATCACACAATGACTTTGCAAAGGCAAAGTTCCCTATAGTGCATGGAATGGTGAAGCTACCTAGGTCAGACAGCTTCTCAGCAATGGGTCTAGAAACCATTGCACTATAAGTATGAGTCAGAGTCACGGTGGCCAAGTCTTGGAAATCAAATTTTCACGACATCAAGTCTTTCATCATCTTAGCATACCCAGGCATTTCTTTCAAAGCTTCAATTAAAGGAATGTTTACATGGATTTGCTTGAGCATATCAAAGAACTTTTTGTATTGCTCTTTTTTTTGGTGCTTGGCCAACCTTTGGGGGAATGGTGCTGGAGGCCTCTTCTTTCCAATCACTTGGGACTTTTCTTTTTATATCACTTTCTCCTCAACCTGCTGCTCTACCTGTTCAGCTACTTTCTCCGTTCCCTGCTGCATATCTTTATTTTCAGCCACTGGCTAGACTGTAATTTCTGTCAACCCGGTGGACTCATCCAGTTCAATGGGCACTGGAGTGAGTGTCTTAGCCTATGCGTTGCTTCTCTCTCTTTCCTGCTCAGCATCAAGATCTCTACCACTTTTCAGATTAACTGTCATCAACTGCTTTGGGATTTGATCATTTAGGTTTGTTTGTGTATCTGCAGGCAATATCCCTTGAGGATGATTGTTAAGTGACATTGCAATCTGGCCTATCTGTACTTCCATGTTCTCGATAGTTGTGTCATCTGCATCCATCCTTTCATTGGTCTTGGCATTTGACCCAATTACGTGCTGCATCATAGGTTTCAACTCTACGAACCCATCGCCATGTCTACCCGCATGTTGTGGTGGAGGTGGATGATACCCCTGCTTCTAATTGTTAAAATTCTGAGGTCTAGGATATGGAGCCATGTTGATTGGTGGCCTCATACCTGCTGCATTATATTGTGGCTGAGGAGGCCTGTACTACTGTGGAGCCTGCTGACCCCAACTCTGGTTACCCAATCGCTGCCCTTCATAATTGCTACGTAGTTCATATCTTCATGCTGGTGATGATGTTCTTGGTCTGCAGCCCATGGATTACCTATGGGTTTGCTAATGCAAGATGTGCATAAACCACCATTGGTAGTGTCTACAATGTGAACCTGCTGCTTGACCCCTGATTCTTCCACCTTCTTTGTCAGGATGCTCATTTGTGTCAATATAGTAGCCACGTTCTCCTCCAGGGTGTTGGAAGGATTCAGATGTACAGAGTGTACCACTGGAGTAATGGGAGCATTCCTGGTCGTCCACCCAGAGTTTTGAGCCATCTTGTCAAGCAAATTTTGGCCTTCTCTCCAAGTTTTGCTCAGAAAAGCCCCACCTGCTGAAGCATCTACAATATTTTTTATACTATCTGAAAGCTCCATGTAGAATCTTTGACCCAGCATCTGCTCAGGAATCCCATGGTGAGGACATATAACAAGCATACCTTTGAATCTGCCCCAAGTTTCATGTAATGTCTCCATTGGTTTCTGCTTGAAGCTCACAATCTCATCAATTTGCTGAGGTGTCTTGTTAGGTGGATGAAACTTGTTGTGGAATTGCTTGACCAACTCATCCCAAGTTTCAACAGAGTTTATGGGGAGTGAGTTTAGCCATACCTGCGCAGCCCCTGTAACTGAGAACGGAAATAGCAATAGTCTGATGGCTTCCGGAGTCACATTCGGTTGCCTCTATGTCTTGCATATTGAGAGAAAGTTCTTCAGGTGCTATTGTGGATCTTCAAACTGAGACCTAGAGAATAATCCCTTATTTTGCAACAAGTGTAGCATGTTGTTAGTAATCTGGAATGACTCAGCTTGAATTGGTGGCACAACGATGGCAGTTGCCAAATTATCCGCTGTTGGTTGTGCCCAGTCAAATAGTGCACCTTCTTGCGCCTTCTGCGCCTCTTGCATGTTCAACATAGCTTGCTGGTTTGGGTCGTTCACATCTCCCATGTCGAAATCTAGTTTGATTGGTTGCTGAGGTTGCTGAATTTGTTTGATTGCCATGTTACGTGCCCGGAAAGTTTGCTCGGGGTCTGAGAGTCCTTCAAGTAGTTCTCCAGTCCTTGCAGATTTTCTAGGCATGCACCTGAGTACCCAATTCACCAACCGTCAAAATTTTCAATGTAAAGTGTAGAAAGAACCTCACTACACAGGAATCTTGTAGTTCTGTCAATGGCAATTGATAATTCCGTTAATTCCCCGGCAACAGCGCCAAAATTGATTCACGTCCAAGCAAAGGTCGTAGTTAATATAACCTGGTCAAATAAGTCCAGAATCGATTCCACAGGGAATTAACCTACCAACTGTAACTTTCACAACCCAAGAGCACTTCTGAAGCAAGTTCCCAAACTTTGAGTATATTTTTGTGAAGGTTTTCTAACAACTAACTTTTTCAAGAATTAAAAGACTTAAAAGAAAGAATTGAATGGTGGATAAATAATATAGAGAAAGACTAAGGTATTGATTTCCCCTATTGATGGAATCCCTTCTGTTTATGCTCATACAAATTGTCAATATATTCTATCAATCTTGAACGCTATTTTTACCGTAATTCTCTCCCGAGCAACTACAATAATTTACTAGTGCACTCTCCCGAGCTACCCTAGCTAGCTTTAATTTGAATAGTTCACTTTAGATTGCACCCAAGGCTTTGTTATTCCTAATCCCACCTTTACGCCTAAAGTTATAGATTCCTCTAATAACCTAGGTGTGGTATTGTACAATAATATACCTAAATATGCACTATTTTCCAATATATGCACACTAAATAGGCACAGCTAATTGGGGATCTTACCAATTAACTACAACAAAAACGAAGTTGAACAAATAGAAATCTAGCTAACAATTTGTAATCACATAAACGAGAAGTTCATCACTCAATAGGTTCCATCAAAACCTTAGATAAGGAATTAGCTACTCATGATCAAAGAAACAAGAATAATAATTGAATTCATAATCAAAGAATTAATATAACATAAAAAAATAAGTTGAGAGAATTCTCCCATACTAATAATCTTACAGAAGTAGGTAATAATACAATGCTTGCCTCTCTTGGGCGAAATCTAGGCTTATATAGAGGGTTTAGGTCTTAAAAATTGAGTTTTTACAAAATTGGCCTTGAAATTTGCGACAGCTTTTGCGGTTCGTTCGCGGTCGCGAACGAACCGCGAACAGTCAGTGTCTCTGAATCTCAATAGGTTCCGCGAGCTTGTTTTTTCACGGTTCATTCGTGGTCGCGAATGGACCGCGAATGAACAGTGTTCCGGAATCTTACTTCAATTTTTCATGCCAACTTCACTTTAACTCTTCACTTGGCCTTTTTACCATCTTATGACTTCAAAATAGCTCTTTTAGTCTCCAATGGCTCATGTCTACCTATAACACACCAATAAACACTAATAAAAGTATTTTGTCATCATAAACAATATTAATTCAACAATAAAGTGTGATTATTTAGGGCATAATTATAGTAAAATTCACCTATTATCATGGATTAATACGAAATGCAAATGCTGAATGGGTAATAGGATTTGCGGCATCAATTACAACTGAGTCACCAACTACAACAGAAATGTATTCTTTAATGCAAGGACTCCAATTAGCTCTTGATCGTAATCTACTACCACTGGAAGTAGAAGTGGATTCAAAGAATATACTAAAACGACTATATTCCAAAAAGGATACACCAAATAATTTAATTTCTGACTGCAGGTATCTTTGGACTGGTTGGGTCAACCTATAGTAATGCATGCGTACAAAGAGCAGAATGGAGTTGCTGATAAACTAGCAAAGGAGAGCTGCAATATTGAATTACAATCAGTGGTACATATTTTTTATGAGATCCCAATCTTTGGAAGGTCACTTTCTGCTAGGGAAAAGAGTGTAGTGCAGGAACATGTTTTATATAGCGATAGACCTCACTCTAGTACTTATAATATTGTAAATATGGATGCTAATAGTAGTAGACCTATGGGTAGTAGTAAAATATTTGAAGGAAATAGTTTGGCACCCAGTGAAGGTGCATATGTTTGTAATAGGATGCAAGGTACGCATCCCGCCTATGTACGCAATGTTTAATATAATATAAGTTATCTTTCAAATAAAAAAATGAACTTTATTTGTACATTATACTACTTCTCACTCGAACTATGTATGGGCTTATCTAATGGTTTACCCCTACATCACCCAGATCATTTTAAGTATCAACCTCAAAAGCTCACGTGCTTCTTTTTTAGCATGCTCATTTCAACCTATACCTGTTGATCGGGCCGACCCAACCCGTTTTCAGCCCAGTTCGGCCCGGTTCAGCCTGACGCTGTAGCATATAGAGCGAGCGAGGACGGGTTGGATTGGGAGCAGATTTTAGACGAACACATTTTGGATATCGGTACACTGGAAGCCGCTAAGCCCGCTAACCCATAACGGGTTGCAGCCCTGTTTAGCTCGTTAATGGGCTAAAATTTTTAACTTGTGTACCATTGCTAATGTGAGTTTAATTAAAAAAAAAAAGATTTATCACAGCTCGCCTGAGCTCGTTAAGCCCGAACCCAAACGGGCCTACAAAACTCGCAAATTTTCAACCCGCTAACCAACCCGATCCGTTAATGAACGGATTATTTTTTTTCCAGCCCGTCCCAACCTACCCGTTAAAGACCTCTAATTCAACCTACATGTAAAAGCAAGTAAACCAACATGTGCCCACTAAGCTATGGTGGGCAGTAAAGTAACGCCTATTTCAGGTCATTCTTGGTCGGATTTGCTTTGAGCTCTTTGCGGGTCGCAACATGAGAGATATCATTTATTTCTACCTTCGTATTCTTAAATCAGGATTACAACGAATCCAGTGTAATCTTAAAAATAAGGTATGGGAAGAATAATATATATGCAAACCTTATTCAAGGGAGGTAGAAATATTGGTTCTGATAGATTTTTGGCCAAAGAAAAAAAATTAAAAAAGGAGTAAGAAACAATAACACCAGCAAACTCAGGCCCTGATTTTTCTTTAGACATTTGATATCATTCAGAGTATCTCCATGTTATATATATAGAGAGATACGTATCCACAATTTGATATGATCAATTACTTCAATTATGTAGAGTTGAAACAACAACAACAAAAACAATAACTATCTAGTATATTCCCACAAAGTGAGGTCTGGGGAGGGTAATACGTACACAAGCCTTATCCCTACCCGAAAGGGCAGAGAGGCTGTTTCCAATCGACCATCAGCTCAAGTGAAAGGGAAGATAAAGAAGAGAAAAAGAAAAGAAAAAACAAAAGAGCATTAGTGACTCCAGCAGAAAATGCATAAACAGATAACTACACATAAAATCGTAAATTAAAATGCATGCAATAATACCTAACAGTAACTACCATAGGGAGCACGATATAAAACGTAAAACATATATGGAGGGGCCTACCAAACCGCACCTAGCCTCAGGAAAGAAGTACGAAAAGCTCTAGAAGCCCCTATCCTACAACCCTAATTCTAGACCTCCACACAGTCCTCGGAAATCTGCATATTGCCATATCCAGCTTAGTCACCTCTCCCCAATACTTCGTAGGCCTCCCTCTGCCTCGCCCATGCCAACCACCGCCAGCCGCTCACAACTCCTCACCGAGGCATCAGGGCTTCTCCTCCGCACATGCCCGAACCACCTGAGTCTCGCTTCCCGCATCTTCTCATCTACTGGGCCCACCCCAACCTTCTCCCGAGTAACTTCATTCTTATTCTTATCTAATCTGGTGTGCCCGCAGATCTACCTGAGCATCCTTAACTCCGCAACCTTCACTCTCTGTACATGAGAGTTCTTAACTGGCCAGCACTTCGCCCTATACAACATGGCAGGTCTAACCACAACTCTAGGTAGAGTTGAAACAATGGGAGAAATTTAAAAATAGTCAGATTTACAACTGATCATTCAAAAATAGCCACAGTTTTAAAAGTAATCAAAATTTAGCCACCGTTCATATAAATATAAATCTAAGCGAAAACACTGTTCAAAACCCGAAAATACGGACGCATATAATACGGGAGTTCCAGCATAAGTATGCTTGAACTCCCGCATATTATACGAGAGTTCCAGGGTAACTATGCTGGAACTCCCGTATAATATGCGGGAGTTCAAGTATAATTATGCTGGAACTCCCGCATAATATACTGGAGTTCCAGCAAATACAAATATACAATATACTATACTGGATTTGGAGCATCAGTGCTCCAGTCTCCCGTATATTATACAGGAGTCAACAAAATGTACTGATCCAGTATAATATGCTGGAGTTCGTACACAGATGCACCCAAATTCTCGTATATATACTGGAGTGATCTATGTTACAGCAAATAGTGGCTATTTTTTATTTAATTCGTAAACGATGGCTATTTTTCAATGACCAATCCAAAAAGTGATTATACCATACTATTTTGACTCAAACAATGCCTCGAATCATCTCAAAGAAACCTAAAATGTAAAGTGTCTTGTTGAGATATTAAAGCAATTACTTAATTTCTCTACTTCTCAGTATACTAATACTATACTTATAAGGATGTGCTTCTTGTACGATAAATTTACAATTACGGTGCCACATTCGGGTCGTACTTAATCAACATCAGTTAACTAATAACTTTTTCACTTACATATCTGATATCCCAATCCCACAATACATTACATAAAAATTTCAGAGAAATACTAAAAACACAGCCCATAGCCAGCCGCAAAGTTCACATAATCCCATCTTCACTTAAAAACATGAAAGACAAAAAAGGATAAAATTCAAGGCTTGCCAACAATTCTACCCTCTGGATTCAACGCGCCACCACTCTGCCTCCCGTCCACCGCCGCAGGATACTGCATTGGCTGTTGCATAACACCTGCTGGTGCAGTATAATACACCTGTCTCCCTACACTATCATACCCAACTTGTGTATACGTTGACTCCGCCGGCGCGTGTGGCCGCACCATCCCCATATTTTCAGACGTGTAAGCTCCTCCCATCTTCGGCTGTTGAATTGTTGGCTGTGGCGGAACTCCGCCGTACACCGGCTGTTCCCGGTATACCTCCGGCATCATGCGCTGCATGCCGTAATAAGCCTGACCAACCAATTGGTTAGTCACCGGTCGCATCGCCGGAGTTTGATAAACCCCAGTGGGTGTTTGAACTATGTATACAGGTTGCTCAGTTTGAACTGCTGTTGTTGGGTAAGGTCCACTTGTCTTATGTCGTTCCGGCCAAAACGTCGCCGGATTTGTCACCGGCATCGTCTGCTGAGGCGGCGGCGGAGGACCCTTTTGCTGATAAAATTCATCAACCTTTCTGTTGTACATAGCTTGTTCGTGGTTCGAAATATGCTGCTGCAACCTTTGCATTTCCTGAATCTGTCTCTGATAATCAGCCGCCGCGGGCGAAATTACAGTATCCCCGATGATATGCCGGTCATCAGAACCAGCATGAAATTCCTTAGCAAAGACCTCCGGCACCGGCGGTGGAGGAACCGGATCCTGTAACTTTACTGGCGGAGGTTGTTGAGCTTGTCCTTTCTCTAATCCAAATAAAAAATCAGGAGTACCCGCCGGGGCCGGCACCGACGAAACAGCCGTCGGTGAATTCACGTCCTGTAACTGAACAGAATTCAAAGCATCAACAAACCACTGACTCTCAGGTTTCGAGTCACTAGAACCGAAAGTACTAGTCGCCGGTGTATTCATAGGGAACAAAAAAAGCCGGAGTCTAGCCGGTTTAGCTGAACCGCGATAAAGCCGGTCATATTCAAGCATCATATGTTCCAAATCTTCATCATTAGTTACTGAAATTAAAGCATCAAGATCCTCACCAGGTAACTGATACTTAAAGCAAACTTCACAGTCTGAAATAGAAGAAAGTTTGGTAATAAGATTTGAGAATCTGATATTACGATCAACGGAGAGGATTTTGGTTTCACCACCGACGTAGGCGAGTTGATTATCGTGGGGTCTAGGGTGTATTTTTCCGCCATAGCTGCACATGAATTTGACCTTGTAAGAAGAAGGTGGTTGATCATCCCATGATGCGTTTTCACAATCAATTTCACGAGAACGTGGGGATGAATTTACAGAATCTGGGTATGAAGTATAAGAGTAGTTTTCCATTGTTTGAGAATTTGGGAGGAGTTTATGAGCACTACAAAGAAATGGAAGAGTTTAGAGGAGCCATAGGAACTTGAAAAAGCAGGAGGTTGAGAAGGAGATTTTAACTTGTTTTAAGTGGGTCCCAAAAATTGGGATATTGCATATCGGATGGGTCCGGTAGGGCCGTAATATGATTTGTGTTATTGCGTAGTAGGAATAACTAGCGTGTTCATTGTTCAGTTCTTCCCTAAGGAAAAAAATAATTAAATAAAATCGATATTTTAAATATTAAAAATAAATCAAATCAATTAAGTCGATTTTTCTCGATTCAATTTATGTTGGTTTTTTTATTTATTTATCGAATTTTTTTTAATATAAGACATACACTACCAAACACATATTCCGGCGATTACATTTTCAATGTAACACTATCAAATCAATTGCCCTTTAAAAAATCTATTATTTACCAAGATATATTGATGATAATACAGTCATATAGTGATGAATAATTTAAGGATTCAATCAACAACATATTATTTTTAACACGAAATGGATTCTTTTACTAAACAAAAGAAAATTACAAATCAAACTAGAATGTAAAGGTAAAGAAAAGTGCAAACTATTAACATTTAATATACGGAAAAGGGCCAAATATACCCATCTACTTTCAAATATGGTTTACTTGTACCCTTCGTTATACTATTGGGTCATTCATACCCCTACCGTTATACTATTGGGTCATCTATACCCCTACTATCTGTATAGATAACCCAATAGTATAGCGGTAGGGGTATGGATATGGTGCAAGTAAACCATATTTAAAAGTAGAGGGATATATTTGGCCCTTTTTCGTATTTTCAATCGTAGAAATGTGCCTTTTCTTTGGAATAAAGTATTAAGAAAAATATGTCATCTAAATTAAAATAGAGGAAGTAATATTTACTTTGTATTATATTAAAAGGAAATAATATTGGTTACATATATACAGTTTGCGATGAAACAGTGTAAAATGACATGTTTGGTAGCTAGGAAGGTGCCTCCGACACTTATTCTGCGAGTTAGTGCTAGAATATTGGTGATTTGTCTCCCTAGGAACCACAAGAGGAGCACGAGAATTAAACAACATTCACATATGCTTAACATGAATAAGTATCCCACAAAGAAAACTATCGATATTCCCTCTTCTTTAATTCTGAATCTAAAGAGCATCTGATAGCGTCAAATGTTAGTAAAAAAAGAATCTGAGATGGAATCCAAAAAACTTAGTTAGAAGAGTTCACATAATTAATCACCACATACACTTAGTAACTGAGATGTAATCAAAAGATACTCGCCGTACGAGAGCTTTCACGAGGGTGCTACGTAAAATCCTATCTTTTAGTATTACCCACTAGTTTAAGACTTGGTTTGAGGAGCAGATTACCACAAGATATCACCAGGCCTTTTTGGCATGCAGTGACCGAGTGACGTATAAAGGATTTTGTGTATATGGCATCTATTTTTGTCAGATTCTTTTTTTACTAACATATGACGCTATCAGATTCTCTTTAGATTCAGAATTAAAGAAGACGGGATATCGAAAGTTTTGTTTGTGGGATACTTATTCCTGTTAAGCATATGTGAATGTTGTTTAATTCTCGTGCTCCTCTAGTGGTTCCTAGGGAGACAAATCACCAATATTCTAGCACTAACTGGCAGAACAAGTGCCGGAGGCACCTTTCTAGCTACCCAACATGCCATTTAACACTGTTTCATCGCAAACAGTATATATGTAACCAATATTATTTCCTTTTAATATAATACAAAGTAAATATTACTTCCTCTGTTTTAATTTAGATGACATATTTTTCTTAATACTTTTTTCCAAAAAAAGGCACATTTCTACGATTGAAAATACGGGAAAGGGCCAAATATATCCATCCCTCTACTTTCAAATATGGTTTACTTGTACCTTTCGTTATACTATTGGATCATCCATACCCCTACCGTTATACTATTGAGTTATCTATACAGATAGTAGGGGTATAGATAACCCAATAGTATAACGGTAGGGTATGGATGACCCAATAGTATAACAGAGGGTACAAGTAAACCATATTTGAAAGTAGAGGGGTATATTTGGTTCTTTTCCGTTTAATATATATAGGTGTAATAATAAATTTGAAATAGCTACTCCTATAGTTGGTTTGGTTTGTTTTTGTTTTTTGATTAAAACCAAAATCAAACCAAATTTGAACCCATACATTTAGTCCCTCCGCTCGTCGGAGTCGTAGTGAGGTGCACCCTCGATGGGCAGAATTAGTACCTTTTTTAAAGATAATTTGGCTTGCCTAAATGCTACGACGTGGCCAGTAGAGGATATCGTAATCACATTCGGCAGAACGTTGAAAAGAATATTCCTCCCTGGGTGGCGTCAGCGTTCGAGTGCATCATCATCATGCATATTTTCGAGGCAGAAAAGCTGACAATTTGGCGCTTGGTTTCCCGCATTGATTTGAAGCATGCCACCTCGATTTTGGTGCCACCCAACCCTATAAATAGGTGAAGGGTTTAATTTCGTTGAAGAACTTCAGCCATTCTCGAGAATTCTTCGATTCTCTTCTTTCGTTTTCACATCTCCTCAATTTCTTACTTTCATTCTCGATTTTAAGCTTTCTTTCTCATTTTTCATTGGTGTGACTTGCTACTTCTATATAAAATCATGCCAAAATCTCGTCGCCTACTGAGGAGGTTCCTGAGATTGTTCCAGTGAGCGTAGTACCTTTCTCTAATAGTGGAGAAGTGGAGGTGGAGGATGGTGATAGTCCTCTTACAATGGAGGCATTATTACCACAACATCCCTCATCTCGGAGTGACTTCGGTAAGAACCCACCTCCTACTCCGAGCCCCGTAATTTCAGAGATAGACCAAACTTATCTCGATGTTATTTATATGAAATACAGTATCCTCGCTCACGTGGAGATGGTTATGGCGGGTGGGGACTACGCTAATGTTCACAGACCCGGGTACAATGCATTCTGTGAGTACCCATTTATGATTGGTTGTACCTTGTCTCTTTTTCCTGTGGCACATGAGTTCTACAGATTCTATCATATCTGCCCGGCTCAGCTCACGTCATACACACTCAATATGCTTCTTTTGTTGGCGAAATATGCGGAATTAGCCGAGAGTGGCGTCTTTGTGCACCAGCGCTTGCATTTATTCTCACTCGATTTCCTTAGGGGAACCGTGATGCACCTAAGGCTTCATGGCAAAAAGGGACTAGTCGCTGGGACAGACGATCTGTCGAGCCGTAAGTATTGGCACAAATACTTCTTTATCAACACTAAACACGTTGTTTCTAACCCATCCGGGTTCCAAAAAAAGTTGAATGACAATCGTAAGTATCGTAGTTCATTATACTCTCCATCTTCCGCAAATATTGCCTTTGACCATTTGTTTTGCAGCTATGGCTCGCCTACCCTAACCCGTCGTCGGCATCAGGAACTGGGTTTCTAGCTTATTTCCCCATGTGGAGGAGGCTCGAATATGGACTGCCTTCGTTCAACTCTAATGCCCTAAGGTTTCCTCAGGTAAACCTTTGATTTATTACATCATTGATCGTGTGGCTCTATCTCATTGTATGATTTTTGTTGATGACAGGTCGGGGAGCTTCTAGGATAAGGGCGCCAGTCCCTGCTTTTAGACGACCTGCTACTGTTGTAGAAGCTCAGGACATTTTGTGTGCGTCTATCCGAGAGGGCCGTCCTCTACCTCCTCAGCAAGAGACCCCGTCCGCCTCTGCAACGATAAGAGACATACCCTCACTGGTGCCGACCTCTCATCCTATCAACGAATCCTCTGATGGTGATGAACTATTAGAAAGAAAAGGAGAAGATTGGAGTTAGGAAAGGGGTGGCTACTGATGTTGACAGGAGTGGGGTATCTCGGATGACATTAGTGTCCGTGTTCATGGATGATGCCATTTTGTCTAGGAGGTTAGCCCCCGAGAGGAGTGCTCATGGAGCTAGATCGGTGTGCTTTGCTAAGGGAGTGCATCGACTAACTTCGGAGGTCCTAGTGTGAAAGTTGACGGGTCGGGTTCCGACGTGGCCTCGGAGGATGTAAATGAATTTTTTGGTCGCCACACCCATGTAAAAACAATGATGGATAGATCTGACCGTTGCATAGTAATCCCAAGGGATTACAATTTGCTACTAAATAGTGAGGAAGTTACATTGATCCTTACCCTTTTATGCATCGCTCCTGAGAGCGAGACGCTCAGAATGATGAGTGATACGGAGCTGTCTCGGAAGGTCACTGGCATAGCCCTACAGGTTGGTTTCCCCCTTCTATTTTTTTGGTATTGTAGTATTGACATGGAAATGTGTGCTTACTTCTATTTTTTCTTCTCAGACCCTCGTCCTGGAGGTGGAGAGGGGTCATCGTTAAGGAAGGAGGATGGGTCTTTATAAAAAAATGTCGTTAAAGTACCAGCAACACTGTGCAAGCATCGGGCGGTGTTCAACCTCTACCTTCAAGACCCTGAATTCCAAGTGTTCTGCGAAGTGCTCAAATAGCGGGAGGCCAGTTGGAGAGCAGGGTTGTGGAATTAGAGGTGTGAGATGAGGAGCCCGTGAGGGCCATCGTTCGTAACAACGAGTTGGAGGTCCTCCTTAAGGCGAAGTAGGATTAACTTGAATTGGCTCGAGGGGAAACTGCAGAAAATGTTGACCTGCAATTGAATGTGTCCTGTTTGAGCGCCGAACTAAGTGCCAAGACAATGGATATTGATGGGCTCGGGGACAAGTTGAATGTCAGTGGTAATAAGTTGGCCACTGCCATTTTTTAGACGGTCTTATTGGAGGATGCCCTTCACCTATCTAGGTTAGAACTTACACGGGAAAGAGAGGCCTGAAACAGTCGAGATGCGAAGCTTGAAAGGCGTCTTGGGGAGCTATGGGCAGAATTGTCCTTGCTGCAAAGGAAAATAGCTCTGTCAAGGGTAGGAGAAATAGATCGCCATCCCGGGCCTTTCGCATCTCACCCTTTGGTCGTTGAGGGCTGGAATTGTGGTTTATATTAGATGTGGGTCTATGCACAGGCTTGGCTCAATGTGTATAGAACTTTTTACATCAAGGGTCGTGCGACAGAGGAGGAAGTTCAGATGGTGCACGTTGAAACACGTACGGCTCATGAGTTATATGGATATGAGCCTAACACTCACGATGGGGAGGGTGTTTCCCCTAACGATGTGAACCGCCTTGATTCAGACTCATCGTATGAAGATGCTTGCCCTGCTGTGCCTGACGAATAGTTTCAGTTTGGTTGTTTTATTTGAAAGCTTTTAAGCGCTGGTTGTATTGGGGCCCTCTAGTATGGGAGAATGTAAATAAAATTTTGTTTTAATATAAACTATTTTTGCCACTTTGTTTGTTCTTCAATTTTCCTTTTTAGTTTGAAGAGAGACACTTAGTCTCTGTAAGGACATAATGATTATCGTTATATCCATATTTTATCGTGGTATGAGCCAGGTCGAACTAATGTCGCTGGCTTTAGCCATTAGGATGTTGCTTTGACCGTGGTCGAAGTAGTATCTATCATGGTTTGAAGAAGGTCGAATTGATATTCATGGCCTTAGCCATTAGGATGTTGTTTCGACCGTGGTCATCGTAGTTCGAGCGAGGTCGAACTGATGTTGATGGCCTTAGCCATTAGGATGTTTCTTTGACTGTGGTCGAAGTATTATCTGTCGTAGCTCAAGCGAGGTTGAACTGATGTCGATGGCCTTAGCTATTAGGTTGTTGATTCGATTGTGGTCAAAGTAGTATCCGTCGTGGTTCGAACAAGGATGAAATAATGTCGATGACCTTAGCCATTAGGATGTTGTTTCGGTCGTGGTCGAAGTAGTATCTACCGTAGTTCGAACAAGGTCGAACTGATGTCGATGGCCTTAGCCATTAGGATGTTGCTTTGACTATGGTCAAAGTAGTATGTGTAGTAGCTCGAGAGAGGTTGAATTGATGTCGATAGACTTAGCCATTCAGATATTTCTTTGACCATGGTCGAAATAGTATCCGTTGTGGTTCAAACAAGGTCGAATGGATGTCGATGGCCTTAGCCATTAGGATGTTGTTTTGACCGTAGTTGAAGTAGTATCCGTCGTAGTTTGAGCGACGTCGAATTGATGTTGATGGCCTTATCCATTGGGATGTTTCTTCGACTGTTGTCAAAGTAGTATCCGTCATACTCGAGCAAGGTCAAATTAATGTTGATGGCCTTAGCAATTAGGATGTTGCTTTGACCGTGGTCGAAGTAGTATTCATCATGGTTCGAATGAGGTCGAACTGATGTCGATGGTCTTAGCCAATAGGATGTTGTTTCGACTGTGGTTGGTTGAAGTAGTATCCGTCGTAGTTCAAGCAAGGTCAAATTAATGTCGATGGCCTTAGCTATTAGGATATTTCTTCGACTGTGGCCGAAGTAGTATCCATCATATGCAAACCGATTGCGTTCACATGATGGAGGTGTTCATTCAAATGGAGATTTCTATTTACACAATGGAGATTTCTATTTATACAATGGAATTCTGTTGATACAATAGAAGTTTCCTGGTGTAGTCCCTTCATTACTTTGGCCTAGAGGTCTTGCTGATGGGCCGAGGTAATAGAAAGCACTCTGATCCATAGATGTCCTCTGTTTCTGCCTTGTTAAAAACCTCCCTAAGAAATCCCGATTGGGACAAAACTCAGGTAAGGGAAAAAGAGTACGACTGAGGTGACACCTTTCAGAAGTGGAAATACCTGAGATGAGTGATGTTCCAATTGTTTTGGAGAAGTTTTCCTTCCATAGTTTCTAGTTGGAATGCTCGTTTGTTTGCCATCGCTATGATTTTATATGGTCTGTCCCAGTTGGTTCCCAACTTTCCCTCGTTTGGGTCTTTTGATGCCAATATTTTGGCTTTGAGGACGTAGTCTCCAACTTTGAATGATCTTACCTTTCCTTTCTTGTTATAATATCTCTCTACTTGCTGCTTCTGTGATATCATTCTTATGTGGGACATATCTCTCTGTTCTTCGACCTCATCTAGGTCTTGCAACCTACCCTCGTCGTTAACTACTCCGTATTATGGTAGTATCTTAGGCTAGGCTCCCCAACTTCGATAGGTATGAGTACATCAGTCCTATAGACTAGTCACTACGACATTTCTCCCCTGCTGGAATTTGGTATAGTTCGATATGCCTATAATACTTCATGTAATAATTCGGGCCATAGCCCTTTGGCTTATTCGAGCTTCTTCTTTAATATGTTTAATACCACTTTGTTGGAGAACTCGGCTTGGCCGTTGGCACGGGGGTGATATGGTGTGGAGAGTATCTGCTTAATATGCCATTTTTCGAAGAACTCAGTCGTATTCTTCCCAAAAAATTGGGGTCAGTTATCAAAACTGATTTCTTTGGGGATGCCGAAATGGAAAATAATATTCTTCCATATAAAGGTGATGACCCCCTGTTCGCGTATTTGTGCGTACGCACTTGCATCCACCCACTTATAGAAATAGTCAGCTAAAACCAAAAGGAAACATACCTTTCCTCATCCTGCCGGAAGGGGGCCAACTATGTCCATTCTCCATTTTATGAAAGGCCACGGCGAAGTGACGGAATGGAGGAGTTCCCCTTCTTTATGTATCATAGGGGCATATTTTTGGCACTGCTCGCATCTCCGGACATAGTCTACTGCTTCTTTTTTCATAGTGGGCCAATAGTATCCAGCACAGATGAGGCATCAGATGAGGGTGTGGTTCCCTATGTAGGCTCCGTAGTAACCCTCGTGTACTTCCTCCAGTACTTTCCTTGTTTGATGCGGCCCTAGACATTTGGCTAGGGGACCACCAAATGTTCTCTTGCAGAGGTTGTGATTTACCAGGCTGTACTGAGCAGCCTATGCTTGGAGTTTCTTAGTTTTTTTTGTCTTGCGGTAGTGTTTCCTCCTGTAAATAGGATACAGGGCGGTTACGCCAGTCCCATGTTAAATGTAGAGAGATTACCTCGACGTGGTCTATTGCAGAATGAAGGAGGGTGACCACATTTCCCTTGTTGATATTCCTGGTGGATGCATCTAATTTTGTTTGACTTAAAAGATGTTAAACTCTTTTTAAATAAATAAAAAAAAAGATAAAAGGGTAAATCGTAGTCGAAAATTATAACCCCATGATAGTTCTAATAAAATGGAATTGCAATAGTAGAAGAGATAGATCAGTGGAGAGATGAAGAGTGGAGAGAGAGAGAAAGAGAGCAAGTTTGTATTTCTTGTCCAAAGAACCGTGTCCCATTACATGGCCTGGATCCCCCTTATATAATGGAGGATCCTTTAAATATCTAGGGAACGATAAAGGAAGAAGTATAGTTTATAACGAAGCCGACGATGATGCAAGGGCGTCTCTCTTTTACTTTCTGGGTCGCCCCCTCCTTCTGTACTGGCCCGTAGGTACCTAATGGTTGGTCATGTTACCTTTAAGACGTGATCGACCATATTCGAACCCATATAGTTAGTCCTTCCGCTCGCCGGGGTGGCAGTGAGGTGCAATGGGCGGAATTAGTACCTCTTTGAAAGAGAGTTTGGCTTGTCGAAACATTATGACGTGGCCAGTATAGGAGATTGTAAACACATTCGGCGAAATGTTGAAAATGATACTCCTCCCTGGGCGACATTGGTATTCGCATGCGTCACCATCATGCATATTTTCGAGGCAGAAAAGCTGAAAGTTCGGCACTTGGTTTCCCGCGCTTATTATTATACGCCATTTAAACCGGGTCAAATTAGAGTATAACGTATTAGCAATTCTGAGGTTTACTTGATTTTAAGAGAGTTGCCACCTAATTAATTCTAAGGTGAATTAGAACACCTATTTTAAAAAAAGCTTAAGTCAAACACTGTCTTGTGGTCTTAACCTAAAGATTCTAAATAAGGGTTTTAAATATTTTAAAGGAAGGTTCTTAAAGCACCTTTTAAAATTCATTAATAACGGTTAACCGACCAAGCTTAGGTAAAAAATATATCAAAAATATTATATGAGGTATTTTAGCAAAATATAACGTACAATATAGTAGTTTTACTTTGAAAGACCTTAATAAACTTTTGAAGAATATTATTATGTAAACAAAACTTATAACTAGTTAATATAGATATATAAATTTGAAAGGATATAGTCTTTTAAGAAAGACATTTGCTGATGATTAAAATAATTTATTATAAATTGTACCTTTTCCTTCGCTTGTCTTAAAAAGAATTAAGGTGAAAGGCCTTCATAACCTTTCAAATAGAAAGAAAAACGTCTGCCAACGAAAAAAAATCTCACTTTTTTTTTTGTATTTTTTCTTTAGAAAAAATATTCACTTTTTATGATGTTATAAGAAATCATTTGTCAATTTCGACTTAAGCACGTCAAAAATGAATTAGTTCCAAACTTAGAAACCTGAAACTTAAAGGGTGCTTTAAATATTCTTTTAATAGTATTATTATACAAAATAGATAATAGCTGCCAACAACTAAGTGAGAATACTAAGTGAAATAGTCAAAAGTAAATCAACGACCCCAAATGAAGTATAGAACTAAACTAATCAAAAGAATATAATAAAAAAATAAATACCGAACAAAGTGAATATAAATGAGGAAGGCTTCCATAGACGACCCCAAGCTTTTCGCTTGTACTTCTTCTAGATGTCCATCATAATCTAAGGCTCAATAGTAATGTGACTCCATGCTGGTATGGGTTGAGTCTTGCATTAAGACTCAATGCTCCAAGTGCATATGCCAAACAAAGAAAAAGAAAAAACAAGAATTAGAAATAAATATATTGACAATAAACTGAGATATATAAAAATATAGTAAACTTTAAACATAGTCCGGGTTAATAAAAATAAATGTTTCTTAAAAAAGAAATGTGAATAATCTTATACCAACAAATTCATTAACCTCAAGCATATTCTAAACATTGAGTTAACAAAACTTTCCTTGTTCATTTGAGATCTAAAGATGAAATAGATACATCTAGCCAACATGATTATTAGAACTTAGAATAATGTGGCTTCTACCTCCATCTTAAGTCTTAAAAATTAGATATTAAAATCCTAGTCGAGTGCTTTCTCTTAAAGTAACAAAATGACAGCAGACTTTTAGGATCTTAACACACATTAACCCACAAAAATATGCATTCTTAATTTGTCTTAAAGTATTAAAACTAGATATTAAAGTATTCTAAATGGCATACTACCTATTAACAATGAAAAGAAATGGTAGTACTAGTTTTTAAACTAACACTTAACTACACATGATATTACATGAAGCAAATTTTCCAAAGCACCCAAGGACTTACTTAGATAAGTTTCCATTATCATATGTTAGATAAGTCTCCCTAATTTCTTTCCATTTAGTTATAAACCCAATTAAGATGATCACATGTTACGACCCCAAATCCGATCATGATGGCGCCCAACACTAATGCTAGACAAGCCCGACCATTTACTCTCTCAGCCCGAGCACGAAGCTCAATACCAATTAATTAAATACTTAAATGATAACAATACGAAACTCTAACATAAACTGTAACTCCCAAAGACCTGGGGTCATGAGTCTAGAGCCTCAAAACAAACTGGATAACAATATTTGAACGAATATACACAAGTCTGGGAATTTACATATAAATAAAACTGAATTAGGAAGAGTAGTCAGGTCCCGCGAACGTCAAGCAGCTACCTCAACAACTTTGATAAGCTCTGGGACAAAGACTACTCAACTAAGCCTCCGGTGCACCTGAATCTGCACGCAAGGTGCAGGAAGTAGGGGTGAGTACTACCGACTCAGTGAGTAATAAGCACATTAAATGTCTGAAGATAAGAAATCTATAAAATGCCACAAAGTAAAGATAAAACTAACAGTCCGATACCTTACTACGAACCAACAACAAAATAACTTCAAATATATCAGTCAAGTGTAATGCAAGGATGCAATGAAATGCACATTAACTCGTTGTGGTGTACAACCTGATCCATTTAACATTGAGGGCGCTCACTGTAGGTGCATACAGACTCCGGAGGAGCTCCTTCAGCCCAAGCGCAATATAATCATAACATTCATTGTGGCATATAGCCCGATCCACCATCAGTCCAGTTATATGCATGCAAGCCACACGGGCGCAGTCAAATTATCATTTTTAGTTTCAAATTATCATGAATTATATATTAAGTGTTTAAAACCTCATAATTTACTAATTATTGCTAGACAGTGTTCAACTCAGGATTGATATAAATGATTATACAAAGAATGCTATCATAATGATATTTATCCTCTGAAGATGCTACAGATCGGCACAAGCCCCAAACATGGCAATAAGCCCAGATATAATCAATACAGGGTGCATATCAGTCGCCAATATAGAAACATTCTTGTTCCGGATGGATCAAGTCACAATCTTCGGTCATAAGCAATTTTGCACCTGCCATGGGGTATGAGTCACGCCCTAATATAGCGTCACAATATGATAAATCGGGATTTCAAACCTTCAGGCCATCATCTATACAAATTACTCACCTCAAGCCGGCCAAACAACTTGCCCGATATTCCCTTTCCTCTCAAATCGACCTCCTCACGCGTCGAATCTAACCAAAACCACAACGAATATGTCACATTCTGCAATAGGATCAAAACCCAATCGAAAATAATCGAAAAACATCAATAATCCTGAAATTGACAAAACTCGAGCCATGGGCCCACTTCTCGAAACTCAATTTTTTTTATATAAAAGTGTTCTTCATCTTCTCCCGATTCCATACATATAAAGAACACCAAAATCGGAGTCCGTTTGACCTCTCAAATCGACCCAATAGATCTCATAATTTCAGGCCCCAAACTCCTATTTTTCTAGTGTTTTTCATGAATTAAAGAATGGGATTATGGTCTATAATCACCCATAACGAGTTTTAATTATCCAATCACTTACCTCTGTGATACCAACTGATTTTCTTTTGGAATTTGATCCTATCTTATTTTGTTCACATACAACACACATAATTATTCATTTTTATACTCAAATAATACCTTAGAGCATACGTTTTACGCATAAAATAAACTATAACTCACTATTAAGAACAATTATACATTTACTTCTGATCTATGAAGAACAAAAGTTAAAAAGGTGAGAAGTTACTGACCTTTTGTGGTGCAGGAACTGGGGTCGCGCCAAAGGTCTACTATGTTCGGCCTCTACTCCGTAACCTCGAATGATCCTCAATTTAAAAAAACCGTCGCCTCTAATACAGTTAAACGAAACAAGCAGAGGCTGACCAAAATGAGCCCTTAAAGTGTAACTCCAATGAGAAAAAAATGAGAGAACGAGACACGAAAAAGAATGTAAAAGCAGTGGGTTCAAAAGTTGCTGAAAATTTTCACCAGATTTGATATTTATAAAATATGAATTAGGGCTCTCTAGGGGTGGATTTGGGCAGGTATTCTTGAAGGGTTAGAGTTTCAAAAGTGTGACGACCCGGCCCGTCGTCACGGGAATTACCACCCCGTTATGTTGAAATTGTATGTTTTATGCTTTTATTTCAATGTTAAAGTCTATCGGGTGAGTTAGGAGTGAATTGGATTGAAAATGAGGCATATAGCCTTTGTGAAGGAAACTTGAATAAGGAAAGTCAACCCGGAGTTGACTATTTGGTTAGAGGGCTCGGAATCGGATTCCGATGATTCGGTTAGTTCCGGAAGGTGATTTGTGACTTAGGGGAGCGATCGGAATTGAATTTGGAGGCCCGGTGTAGCATTAGGCTTGAATTGGCTAAGGTTGAATTTTGGCGAAATCCGAACGGTAGGTGAGATTTTGATCCGGGGTCGGAATGGAATTCCGACAGTTGCAGTAGCTTCGTTAGGTGATTTTGGATGTGCCTGCAAAATTTCAGGTCATTCGGACGTCGTTTGGTCGAATTTTTGATCGAATGTGTAATTCGGAAAGTTTTAAGAAATTTAGGCTTGAATCCATGTGTAATTGGTTATTTTAATGTTTAGGATGGTGTTTTTATAATTGGAACAAGTTCGTATCGTGTTTTGGAGTATGTTGGTGGTTTTCGTTGGGGTCCCGGGGGCCTCGGGGTGTTTTCGGATGGTTAAACGGAAGAAAATCATGGAAATTGCAGGTTGGGATTCTGTTTCTGTTGTTTCCGCTCCTGCGGAATTGTGGGCGCAGGAGCGAGTCCGCAGAAGCGGATATTGGAGCGCAGAGGCGCTTGTGATCGCAGAAGCGGAGCTGGGCCCGCAGGTGCGGCACCGCTGGAGCGGAAGGTGAGCCGCAGAAGCGGCCAAGGGCCATGGAGCGAAGGATCGCAGAAGCGGACTGGTAGCCGCTTAGGCGAGTCCGCAGAGGCGGACGCCTAGTCGCAGGAGCGGGAAAACCCGCAGGAGCGAGAGGATCTCCGCAGAAGCGGACACGCAGAGGCGGCCCGTATATCGCAGAAGCGGAATTGGCCGGCTAGGCCTGGAATCGCTGAAGCGACCAATTGGTCGCAGAAGCGGTTCCGCAGGGGCGGAATTTTATCCGCAGAAGCGAAAATCGCTGTGAGTTAAGTGTATCCGAAGTTAGAAAAATTTCAGAACATTTCACACATTTGGGTCTCGGCTTTAGAGGCGATTTGGGCGATTTTGAAGAGAAATTCAAGGAAATCATCGGGTAATCAACTATGGACTTAAACTATGATTAGTATTGGTAATATTATGCAATTATATCATGAAAATGGAGGAATTTGGGGTGATTTATGGAAGATTTAACCCTAGGCTTGAACTTTAGAAAATCAAGGTTTTGAATGGGCAAATGGAGTCCGAATTTGGTAAAATTGATATGCTTAGACTCGTATCGAGATGAGGATTCCGAATATGTGATTTTTGTAATTTTTCGACAAGTGTACCAAAAGTCGGGTTTTGACAACTTGTGGGTTTTGATATAAATTGGGTTATTTCGAATGAATTTCGTGAAATTAGCGTATATTGATGCATTCTCTATGATTTTGAGCGGAGTTGGCATCCGAGGAGATTGATTTGCGAGGCAAGCGCAAGGCGGATTGAAGCTTCTACCGGTTCGAGGTGAGTGGTGGTAGTAAATAATGTACTGAGGGTTTGAAACCCCGTACTAGCACTTTACAGTGCTATATTGAGATGAGACACACGTTCTATGACGGGCGTGGTGACATTGTGATTGGGGGTTCGGACTTAGTCCTTCCCGACTAATAGAATACTGTGTTGGATGACTGTTACTGAGACTATAACTGTACAATTGGGCTAATAGCCATGTTTGGGGCCTTGTGCCGATCTATAGAGTATTAGGGAACCTATAGAGCTAGGTGACCCTTATATCGTGATTGGAAATATACACTCAGCCGTAGCTCTAGCTGTATAGCATAATATGAGCCCGTACTAGATGTGTACATTGAGAGAGATTTTCTAGGGTGGAATTCCTGTTCTAGCTGAGTGGGCCTGAAAGGCCAAGTTTATATTGACTGAGACAGGGTCTAGGACCCACTGTGATATATTATATTGGGCCTGAGAGGCCAAGCATATATTGACTGGGATAGGGTCGAGGATCCATTATGAGGTATTATATATAGATACCTACATTGGATCGGGCTGCACGCCGCAGTAATATACATGTGATATACATGTAACATACATGTGGGACGGACTGCACGCCGCAGTATTATTGCGCTTGGGCTGTAGGAGCCCCTTCGGAGTCTGAGTCTGCACACATTCTCAGTGAGCACCGGTGTATATGATGGGATCGGGCTGCACGCCGCAGCAGTATAGAGATATATACATATATATATTGGATCGGACTGCACGCCGCAGTAATATTTGTGTGGATCGTGCTGCACGCCGCAGTATTATAGTGCTTGGGCCTAGGGAGCCCCTCCGAAGTCTGTATACACCCCCAGTGAGCGCCGTCGACGTAAAATGGAGCGGGCTGCGCGCCGCAGCGGTATATGTATTGGAGCGGGCTGCACGCCGCAACATTATACTTAATCATACCCTACTATCTACTTAAATACTTATACATTATAGACATAAGTATGTGTCTTTATATGTTGAGATGGCCGTACACCGTAGGGGTACGAGTGAGGGTTAGTTCAGTGTGGAATCTTGTAGAGATAAACGTAGATTGGAGGTTAGAGTACTACTATAGTGATGACGTACTTGTGAGGGTTGCCTTAGAACTGCTAAGTGATAGCACAGGATTTCTTACCTTCAATTATTATTTATTATTGTTACTCACTGAGTTGAAATATACTCACCCCACTCCCCTGCACTTTCTGTGCAGATCCACAGGTGCCCGAGAGCAGTTGAGACATTGTAGCTGCTGATCCTTGTCTACTTTTGCGGAGATTACTAGGTAGTTGCCAGCGTCCGCAGAGCTTGTTTTCTCCTTCTTTATCATCTTGTTGATTTCCTATTTGCCTAGACTTGGTTGTATTAGGATGCTATTCTGTAGAGGCTCGGTCTCGTGACACCACGATATGTTTGGGACCGTATTTTGTATGTTTTACGTTTCGGTTATCACCTGATATGATTAATTACTGTTTGAGTTTAAGTTATTTAATAATTGGCTGGTTTAAGGGATAATATGGTCGGGCTTGCCTAGCATTGTGTTGGGCGCCGTCACGACTAGGGTTGGGTCGTGACAAGTTGGTATCAGAGCCTAGGTTAACAGGTCTCGCGAGTCATGAGCCGGTTGGTAGAGTCTCGTGGATCGGTGCGGGGACGCCTGTACTTATCCTCGGGAGGCTGCAAACCTTTTTAGGAAAAGTTTCAATTCTTGGAATTCTTGTCGTGCGAGTACTTTTGACTTGAACTGAACTTTGACATTCTATTCTCTCGCAGATGGCGAGAACTCGATCATCCGGACGTGGATGACGACCACCACTACCACCTGCTAGAGGCCGTGGATGCGGTCGTGGTCGTGGCGGAGTTAGGGCAGCTGAGGCAGTGCCAGCTGACCCACAGCCTCCAGTTGCTGAGATCCCAGCAGTACCAGTTCAGGCACCAGCTGTGCCCATTGTTATTCGGGTTCTACAAGAGACCCTAGCTCAGATATTAGCGTTTTGCACTCGCTTGGCACAGGTAGATTCAGCTACCACCGCAACAGCTACATCAGGGACCAGGGTGTGAGCACGTGATTTTTGCACTATGCAATAAAATTCCAAGATTAGAATAAATAATATTTTTGGGTGCAATTACATATCTTGATTGAAATTAGATACAAGATCAGATTCAGGGGGACAGGGTCCCAACTATGACAGACGATGAGCAGCGTCGTCTCGAGAGGTTCACCAGGTTATCTCCTCCGGTGTTCACTGGGGCTCCGGGCGAGGACGCCCAAGGTTTTCTGGATAAGTGCCGTCGGATGCTTCGTACGGCAGGGATATTGGAGTCCAGTGGGGTATCTTTCACTACCTTTCAGTTTGAGGGGCTAGCCTTCGCTTGGTGGGAGGCTTATGAGCGCCGCAGGCCGGCAGGGGCAGCACCACTATCATGGCCGGAGTTCTCCACTATGTTCTTGGAGAAATGGGTGCCTCGATCTCAGAGAGAGGAGATGCGTAGGCAGTTTGAGGGTCTCCGTCAGGGGGACATGTCAGTGTCAGAGTATGAGATCAGGTTTACAGAGTTGTCCGGATATGCACCGTGGTTGGTTCATTCCGACAGAGAGAGGATTGGGCGCTTCGTGGACGGCCTCATTTATCCCATTCGTATTCTGATGACTCGGGAGAGGGTTTTGAGTCGTACATTTGAGGATGTCGTGGATATTGCTCACGACATAGAGACAGATTGTCGCAGACAGTGGGATGAGAGGGAGGCCAAGAGGCCTTGAGGTGCAGCTAGTTCCAGTGGTACTCAGACTAGAGGCCAGAGTCAACAGAGCCGAGGTCGCTCTTTCAGATCTTCGCAGTCGGGTCGCTCCGATCGTGGCAGATGGTCTTCTAGACAGGATTATCAGGGTTCGCACCAGAGCCAGCCAGCTCTCAGTGCCATGCCAGCTCAGAGTTCTTCACAGGCCCCATCCGCTCGGGGTTCATCTCGGCCTAGTTCATCAGCTGGCCACTCCAGCGCCAGAGGTCCTTATCAGTCTCAGTACCCAGCACCGGGGAGTTGCTACGAGTGCGGAGAGTTTGGGCACCACCGTAGGGAGTGTCCCCGTCTTGTTTCCGGATCTTATCAGCAGAGAGGGCAGCCCTCGTCATCTGGTCCTTCTACTTCAGCACCCGCCCCGCCAGCTAGGGGTGAGGGTCAGACAGCTAGGGGTCGCCCTCGAGGGGGAGGCCGATCAGGCGGACAGGCTAGATGCTATGCTTTTCAGGGCCGATCTGAGGCCGTTGCTTCTGATGCTGTCATTACAGGTATTATTTCAGTCTGCCACAGAGATGCCTCGGTATTGTTTGATCCCGGTTCTACTTATTCTTATGTGTCTACATATTTTGCTCCTCATTTGGGCACGACCCGAGGGAGTCTTGAGCTGCCAGTGCATGTATCTACCCCGGTAGGGGATACTATTGTTGTGGACCACGTATACCGGTCCTGTTTGGTCACTATTGGAGGTCCGGAGACCCGAGTAGACCTGTTGCTTCTCAGCATGATTGATTTTGATGTTATATTGGGCATGGACTGGCTATCTCCATGTCATGCTATTCTGGACTGTCATGCTAAGACAGTCACTTTGGCTATGCCGGGCATTCAGAGGATCGAGTGGCGAGGCATGACTGAGTATGTACCTAGCAGGGTAATATCTTTCCTCAAGGCCCAACGAATGGTTGGGAAGGGATGTCTCTCTTATTTAGCATTTGTGCGGGAGGTCGAGGCCCAGACTCCCAGTATTGATTCCGTTCCCATTGTGCGAGACTTTCCTGATGTGTTTCCCTCAGACCTGCCGGGCATGCCGCCGGACAGGGATATTGATTTTGGTATCGATTTGGTGCCGGACACTCAGCCTATTTCTATTCCTCCGTATCGTATGGCACCAGCTGAGTTGAAGGAATTGAAGGAGCAGCTCCAGGAACTCCTAGATAAGGGGTTCATTCGGCCGAGTGTGTCGTCGTGGGGTGCACCGGTCCTGTTTGTTAAGAAGAAGGACGGATCTATGAGGATGTGTATTGACTATAGGCAGCTAAACAAAGTAACAGTGAAGAATAAGTATCCTCTTCCTCGTATTGATGATTTATTTGATCAGCTCCGGGGAGCTAGGGTGTTCTCGAAGATTGATCTTCGTTCAGGCTACCATCAGCTGAAGATTAGAGAGTCCGACATTATGAAGACTGCATTCCGGACCAGATATGGTCACTATGAGTTCCTTGTGATGTCTTTTGGGCTAACCAACGCCCCAGCAGCATTTATGCATCTGATGAACAGTGTATTCAAGCCGTATCTTGATTCATTTGTGATCGTATTCATTGATGACATACTAGTCTACTCTCGTAGCCAGGAGGAGCATGCTCGGCACTTGAGTATTGTGTTGCAGAGATTGAGAGAGGAGAAGCTGTATGCCAAGTTCTCCAAATGTGAGTTCTGGCTTGAGTCCGTGGCATTCTTAGGGCACGTAGTGTCCTGTAATGGTATTCAGGTAGATCCGAGGAAGGTCGAGGCAGTGCAAAGTTGGCCCAGACCGACCTCAGTTACTGAGATCCGTAGCTTTCTGGGATTGGCAGGGTATTATCGCCGATTTGTTCAGGGGTTCTCTTCTATTGCTTCACCCTTGACTAGATTGACTCGGAAGGGTGTTCCTTTCTTATGGTCCGAGGAGTGCGAGGAGAGCTTTCGGAAGCTCAAGACAGCACTGACCACAGCACCAGTCTTGATTCTACCGACAGCTTCAGGTTCTTATACTGTATATTGTGATGCCTCAGGAGTTGGCATTGGTTGTGTGTTGATGCAGGAGGGTAGGGTCATTGCTTATGCTTCTCGTCAGTTGAAGCCCCACGAGAAGAACTACCCTGTTCATGATTTGGAGCTAGCAGCCATAGTTCATGCTTTGAAGATTTGGAGGCATTACTTGTATGGTGTCTCCTGTGAGGTGTTCACGGATCATCGCAGCCTTCAGCACTTATTCAGACAGAAGGACCTTAATTTGAGACAGCGGAGGTGGTTGGAGTTGCTTAAGGACTATGATATCACTATTTTGTATCATCCGGGGAAGGCCAATGTGGTGGCCGATGCCTTGAGTCGGAAGGCAGTTAGCATGGGCAGCTTAGCTTTCATCCCAGTTGGGGAGAGGCCATTTGCTTATGATGTTCGGGCTCTAGCCAATCGGCTAGTGAGATTAGATATTTCGGAGCCGAGTCGGGTGTTGGCTTGTGTTGTTTCTCGATCTTCCTTATATGATTGCATCAGGGAGCGATAGTATGATGACCCATATTTGCTTGTCCTTAAGGACAGAGTGCGGCACAATGATACTAGGGATGTGACTATCGACAGTGATGGTGTTTTGAGAATGCAGGGCCGTATATGTGTGCCCAATGTTGATGGTTTGCGGGAGTTGATACTTGAAGAGGCACACGGTTCGCGGTACTCTATTCACCCAGGTGCCGCAAAGATGTACCAAGACTTGAGACAGCACTACCGGTGGAGGAGAATGAAGATGGATATTGTTAGGCATGTAGCTAAGTGCCTCAATTGCCAGCAGGTCAAATATGAGCATCAGAGACCGGGCGGTGTTCTTCAACGTATGGTTATTCCCGAGTGGAAATGGGAGAGGATCACCATGGATTTTGTTACCGGGCTACCTCGGACAGCGAGGAAGTTTGATTCTGTATGGGTGATTGTTGATCGGCTGACTAAGTCCGCACATTTCATTCCAGTTAGTACTACTTACTCATCGGAGCGGTTGGCAGCGATCTTTATTCGGGAGATTGTCAAGTTGCATGGGGTCCCAGTGTCTATTATATCTGACAGAGGCACTCGGTTCACTTCTCAATTTTGGAGAGCATTTCAGCGAGAGATGGGTACGAGGGTTGAGTTGAGTACAGCATTTCACCCCCAGACAGACGGGCAGTCTGAGCGTACTATTCAGATCCTGGAGGATATGTTGCGAGCATGTGTGATTGACTTTGGTGGTTCGTGGGATGAATTCTTACCACTTGCTGAGTTTGCCTACAACAACAGTTATCAGTCGAGTATTCAGATGGCCCCGTATGAGGCATTGTATGGCAGGCGGTGTAGATCCCCCGTGGGATGGTTTGAGCCTGGTGAGGTTAGATTGATAGGGACCGAGTTAGTCCAGGATGCTCTAGATAGAGCAAAGTTGATCCAGGAGAGGCTTCGTACAGCACAGTCTCGTCAGAAGAGTTATGCGGACCGTAGAGTTCGAGAGTTGTCTTTCATGGTTGGTGACATAGTATTGTTGAAGATTTCACCTATGAAGGGTGTCATGAGGTTTGGGAAGAAAGGAAAGTTGAGTCCCAGGTACATTGGTCCTTTTGAGATACTCAAGAGAGTTGGAGAGGTGGCATATGAGTTAGCCTTGCCGCCCAGCTTATCTAGCGTTCATCCGGTATTCCATGTGTCTATGCTCCGGAAGTACATTGGAGATCCGTCTCATGTATTAGACTTCAGTACCATTCAGCTTGATGGTGATCCATCCTATGATGTGGAGCCTATTGCCATTTTGGGACGTCAGGTGAGAAAATTGAGGTCTAAGGAGATTGCATCAGTTAAGGTTCAGTGGAGAGGTCGACCCGTGGAGGAGGCCACTTGGGAGATCGAGCGGGAGATGCGGAGAAGATATCCTCACTTGTTTGAGACTTCAGGTATGTTTCTTGACCCGCTCGAGGACGAGCGTTTGCTTAAGAGGGGGAGAATGTGATGACCCGGCCCGTCGTCACGGGAATTACCACCCCATTATGTTGAAATTGTATGTTTTATGCTTTTATTTCAATGTTAAAGTCTATCGGGTGAGTTAGGAGTGAATTGGATTGAAAATGAGGCATATAGCCTTTGTGAAGGAAACTTGAATAAGGAAAGTCAACCTGGAGTTGACTATTTGGTTAGAGGGCTCGGAATCGGATTCTGATGATTCGGTTAGTTCCGAAAGGTGATTTGTGACTTAGGGGAGCGATCGGAATTGAATTTGGAGGCCCGGTGTAGTTTTAGGCTTGAATTGGCTAAGGTTGAATTTTGGCGAAATTCGAACGGTAGGTGAGATTTTGATCCGGGGGTCGGAATGGAATTCCGACAGTTGCAGTAGCTTCGTTAGGTGATTTTGGATGTGCCTGCAAAATTTGAGGTCATTCGGACGTCGTTTGGTCGGGTTTTTGATCGAATGTGTAATTCGGAAAGTTTTAAGAAATTTAGGCTTGAATCCGTGTGTAATTGGTGATTTTAATGTTTAGGATGGTGTTTTTATAATTGGAACAAGTTCGTATCGTGTTTTGGAGTATGTTGGTGGTTTTCGTTGGGGTCCCGGGGGCCTCGGGGTGTTTTCGGATGGTTAAACGGAAGAAAATCATGGAAATTGCAGGTTGGGATTCTGTTTCTGTTGTTTCCGCTCCTGCGGAATTGTGGGCGCAGGAGCGAGTCCGCAGAAGCGGATATTGGAGCGCAGAAGCGCTTGTGATCGCGGAAGCGGAGCTGGGCCCGCAGGTGCGGCATCGCTGGAGCGGAAGGTGAGCCGCAGAAGCGGCCAAGGGCCATGGGGTGAAGGATCGCAGAAGCGGAAGAGTAGTCGCGTAGGCGAGTCCGCAGAGGCGGACGCCTAGTCGCAGAAGCGGGAAAACCCGCAGGAGCGAGAGGATCTCCTTAGAAGCGGACGCGCAGAGGCGGTCCGTATATCGCAGAAGCGGAATTGGCCGGCTAGGCCTGGAACCGCTGAAGCGACCATTTGGTCGCGGATGCGGACGCGTAGGAGCAGAAATTCTTCCGCAGAAGCGAAAATCGCTGTAAGTTAAGTGTATCAGAAGTTAGAAAAATTTTAGAACATTTCACACATTTGTGTCTCGTCTTTAGAGGCGATTTGGGCGATTTTGAAGAGAAATTCAAGGGAAATCATCAGGGTAATCAACTATGGACTTAAACTATGATTAGTATTGGTAATATTATGCAATTATATCATGAAAATGGAGGAATTTGGGGTGATTTATGGAAGATTCAACCCTAGGCTTGAACTTTAGAAAATCAAGGTTTTGAGTGGGCAAATGGAGTCCGAATTTGGTAAAATTGATATGCTTTGACTCGTATCGAGATGAGGATTCCGAATATGTGATTTTTGTAATTTTTCGACAAGTGTACCAAAAGTCGGGTTTTGACAACTTGTGGGTTTTGATATAAATTGGGTTATTTCGAATGAATTTCTCGAAATTAGCGTATATTGATGCATTCTCTATGATTTTGAGTAGATTTGGCATCCGAGGAGATTGATTTGCGAGGCAAGCGCAAGGCGGATTGAAGCTTCTACCGGTTCGAGGTGAGTGGTAGTAGTAAACAATGCACTGAGGGTATGAAACCCCGTACTAGCACTTTACAGTGCTATATTGAGATGAGACACATGTTCTATGATGGGCGTGGTGACATTGTGATTGGGGGTTCGGACTTAGTCCTTCCCGGCTAATAGAATACTGTGTTGGATGACTGTTACTGAGACTATAACTGTACAATTGGGCTAATAGCCATGTTTGGGGCCTTGTGCCGATCTGTAGAGTATTAGGGAACCTATAGAGCTAGGTGACCCTTATATCGTGATGGGAAACATACACTCAGCCGTAGCTCTAGCTGTATAGCATAATATGAGCCCGTACTAGAGGTGTACATTGAGAGAGATTATCTAGGGTGGAATTCCCTGTTCTAGCTGAGTGGGCCTGAAAGGCCAAGTTTATATTGACCGAGACAGGGTCTAGGACCCACTGTGATATATTATATTGGGCCTGAGAGGCCAAGCATATATTGACTGGGATAGGGTCGAGGACCCATTATGAGGTATTATATATATATACCTACATTGGATCGGGCTGCACGCCGCAGCAGTATATATATTGGATCGGACTGCACGCCGCAGTATTATTGTGCTTGGGCTGTAGGAGCCCCTTCGGAGTCTGAGTCTGCACACATTCTCAGTGAGCACCGGTGTATATGATGGGATCGGGCTGCACGCCGCAGCAGTATAGAGATATATACATATATATATTGGATCGGACTGCACGCCGCAGTAATATTTGTGTGGATCGTGCTGCACGCCGCAGTATTATAGTGCTTGGGCCTAGAGAGCCCCTCCGAAGTCTGTATACACCCCCAGTGAGCGCCGTCGACGTAAAATGGAGCGGGCTACGCGCCGCAGCGGTATATGTATTGGAGCGGGCTGCACGCCGCAGTATTATACTTAATCATACCCTACTATCTACTTAAATACTTATACATTATAGACATAAGTATGTGTCTTTATATGTTGAGATGGCCGTACACCGTAGGGGTACGAGTGAGGGTTAGTTCAGGTGTAGAATCTTGTAGAGATAAACGTAGATTGGAGGTTAGAGTACTACTATAGTGATGACGTACCTGCGAGGGTTGCCTTAGAACTGCTAAGTGATAGCACAGGAGTTCTTACCTTCAGTTATTATTTATTATTGTTACTCACTGAGTTGAAATATACTCACCCCACTCCCCTGCACTTTCTGTGTAGATCCACAGGTGCCCGAGAGCAGTTGAGACATTGTAGCTGCTGATCCTTGTCTACTTTTGCGGAGATTACTAGGTAGCTGCCAGCGTCCGCAGAGCTTGTTTTCTCCTTCTTTATCATTTTGTTGATTTCCTATTTGCCTAGACTTGGTTGTATTAGGATGCTATTCTGTAGAGGCTCAGTCTCGTGACACCACGATATGTTTGGGACCGTATTTTGTATGTTTTACGTTTCGAATATCACCTGATATGATTAATTACTGTTTGAGTTTAAGTTATTTAATAATTGGCTGGTTTAAGGGATAATATGGTCGGGCTTGCCTAGCATTGTGTTGGGCGCCATCACGACCAGGGTTGGGTCGTGACAAAAAGGCTTAATAACCACTTGAAATCGCGTGTACAAGAAAGAAAAAAGAACGATATGGGCAGAGGGAACAAAGATTCGATTGCCAAAATTGTGAAATCTTGGAGGAAACAAAAAGAGAGAACCTTTTCACCTCTATCATCTCCATTGTAAATAGCAAACGAATTTGAATTCTTGAGTCAAAGTACTTGAGTTTGCAGATGATTCCTTAGAATAGATATACAAATTATTGATTATAATATTTGAGAGTCGAATTTTGCTAAGAAAATACAAGGAGCCAAAAAACATTCTGCCATGGCAGAGAAAAGATGTGTTACTTTTCTTTGAAAGAGAGAAAGAGATGGAAACCCTAGCAAATTTGATTTTAATTTTGGAAATAAATCCAACCATTGGGTTAGATGCATCTAATGGCTGAGATTAATCTTGATATAAGTAAATAAGGTATAATAAAATAAATAAAGTAAGAATTTATTTGAAATTCTCTAGAAGATAGAAGAATTGATCTTCACCATTAATTTCAAATGGACTAGATCCGATAAATCCATAAGGCAAGGTGTGGGGTCAAAGTGTGAAGGGATGAGGAGAGCATGTGTTAGGAGTGTGTTAGTCATGGAATTTGTACTCTTAGCGCTATGTGGTGCTGATGTAGAGGCTTATGTGGCGCTTATGTGGAGTCCATGTAGATGAAAATGTTAGGTGGATGGGCTGGCGAGTATGTGCTATTTTGGTTGATTTATTGGGTCTAAAAATCTGAAAATGTGTTATAAAAATGCCCCCATTTTAAATAACATTATACTTTACCAAGATGATCTAATTTATATTTAAAAATACCTTTCATTTTAAGTTTTATTATGCTTCCATAATTTTAGTAATTTATAACAGAACATATTCTATTGTATTATTGTAAAAATTAATATATAGTATGTATACATTTATATATAGAATAAGAAGTAGGGAAATAAAATATAGCTTGGCAAACAATGTTTGTATTAGTTAGTATGATGCGTTAGCATCAAATAATAATATTATAATAACTAATTATCTAAAATAATAATAACGATATAGTTATAATAATAAATATACTAAATTATATTAAGGATGATAATTATATTTTATTTTAAAATCTTTAGGCTAGAAAAAAAAATATACATAATATTTTGGATAAATATATATAAAACATATTTAGTAAATTATTAAGAATTAGGAAGTATCGAGAAATCGCTTATGAAAAGGGAGAGCCAAAATTGGTTGTCAACAGCTGCCCCTCTTTGACCGTGGATGATGAAGAGTCTTCAGGCAAAGAAATTGACTTAGTGACTAATTTTGTCCCGATTTGTAAGGATGGATCAAAATGTTGAAAGGATTATAAAATGAAAATTGGAAGTCATATGAGATGAAAAGAAACTTTATAGAGTTATGGACAAACTCTGATTTCAGAAATGCCCACACATCTCGGGTTCTACGAAAATTAATTCATATTTAATTCCAGACTGGTGGTGCTATGATTGATGCGGATCCTAAAATGCTACCCCAGTGTCGAATTATGGAGACACAAAGTATCAGACACCAAGAATCATGATTGAAAGAAAACATGTCAAAATAAGGACTGTGGCTAAGATTTTGGTAGTCAAGCCGAACGAAATCCAAAAATAGACCTTTGACTTTTACTGGCGAGTTTGGTTTCCTCCCTAACAAACCGCTGTCATGATCCAATTTTCATACCCAATCGTGAAGGCGCCTCTCGTGAAGAAAAGGCCAGCTAACTAACCTAATTCGTTCTTTAACACTTACTAAACATAAATATATGGAAAATGTAACTTGAAGAATATTAATTACAACATTACAACTCAGCCCGAGCGGGTCTCACAAGTCACGAGTATCTAGGAGGATCTTTATTACAATTTCAAAGTCTATAATACGTAGTGAAATCTGGAAATCAAGTAGAATGAACTCGGTGGCGCGAATGCCGACGGTCACCTTGCCGAGCTATGATAACAATACCTTCAATCCGCTATTAACTCGCTACTGGGTGAACAATACTTGCAACTGCACGTGAGGTGCAGGGAGTAAAGTGAGTACTTCCAACACATTGGTAATAAGAGCGAATACAATCTGAGCGATAAGAAAATACGTATGAGCACTCCAAAATACTATAAAAGACAAAACAACCCTTTGAGAAAATCGCAACACTATGAAAATCCTTTAGAAAATCTCAAGATCAGTAAAAATATCTTTTAAAAATGTCCTTTTTTTCAACATCCAAGCATATGAAGGCTATATCAGATAGTGCAAGTCGACACATAAGCCAGCCCCTTGGGCACATCACCACTTAGCATATAACATCAGTGTATCGGGTCAACGAGGCAAGTAATAGCATGTATGTCAATGATGCGTGAGTGATAAATGTCATGCCACGTAGTACAAATAGGAGTGAATGCATGAATGCAATGCAATGCACATGACCGCTGCGGCGTGCAACCCGATCCAGTTGTGTACCCACGCTCACTAGGGGTGTTTACAGACTCTAGAGGGGATCCTATAGCCCATGAACAATAATACTAGTCAGTCAATGTAACCTGACCAGTCAGCTAATGTTACCTGACCAATTTATATCATACAGTGCCAATGTTACCACTATTTCATGTCAAATCATACAGTGTCATTGTTACCACTGTTTCAAGTCACATCATTTAATGTCATTGTTACCACTATTCCAAGTAACTACATACAGTGTTATTGTTACCACTATTCCAGGTAACTGCATACAATGTCATTGTTACCACTATTCCAAGTCACTGCATATTGTTACCACTGTTCCAAGTCACTGCTGGGGCGTGCTGCCCGAGCCTCCGAAATTCAGTCTGGAAAACATCATAAGCCCCTTAGGCATTTATAAAATAGTAGTCCTCAGCCCGAAATAATAGTTAAATATCATTGGAGTTTTCAAAACTTAGAAATATGGCCGAGTTTGCAAAACAATATTCAAAACCTTGGTCTGAGACCGTATGATATGCAAATTATGCTAAAATAGTAATATCAATCCCCGAAGGATTCTACCAGTTGGCACAAAGCCCCATACATGGAAATCATCCCAAATTATGATGATAACTAGTAAATTCAGTCAAATACGCAGTAAAATCAACAACCGGGATGGACCAAGTCACAATCCCCAACGGTGCTCTACCCCATGCTCATATCCGGCGTGCAAGTCACCTTAATACATCACTATGATGTGCAGCTCCGGGGTTTCAAACCCTGAGGATATCATTCACAAGTATTGCTCACCTCGAACTGTCTAAAGCTCACGATGCCTTTGCCCCTCAAATCGTCTTCCACGCGGCTCGAATCTAACAAAAAATAGAGCGAATATATTACAACATGACAAGGGAACAATACTCAATCGAAAACAACCGAAAAATAGCAGAAATCTCAAAAATAGGAAAACCTGAGCCCTGGGCATGCTTCTTGAAAAATTATGAAACTTACATTATCGGATTCCTCTTCTCGCCACAAGTCTGTTCATACCAAGAACTCCCAAATCCGAGCTCAAATGACCTATCAAATCCCAATTTGGAATATAAAAAACTCAAGCCCTAGTTCTTCAATTTTTTGGCTTAATCTCATGAACTTTTAGGATGATTCTAAAATCATGTATTTAACTCATAACGCTTACCTCCAATCGATTCCCAGATCAAGCTCTTCAAAACTCTCGACAAAAGCTCCCAAGCTCGCCCAAAAATGGTGGAAATGAGCTTGAGTCGCGGACTGAAGTATTTTTAACCTTCTGACCGGACCATTGTAGTACCTTCTATGAGATTGCCCAAGTCACGCGATCGTGGAGAACAAAATTCCAGACCCTAAAATTCTCTTACGCGATCACAGAAAAGCCCTTGCAATCGTAGGACACTTCCTTCCACCTCTACGCGATCGCCTGGCTACCCACGCGACCGCACTGACCGATCTCCCAAGCCTATGCGATCGCAGAGCCCTTTACGCGGTCGCATAGAGAAAATCTAAGCTCCCTCCAATTCCATCTATGCGATCGCAACCCCAGGCTCGCGATCGCGAAGAGCAAATTTGCTCTGCAATTTCTGCTGCATTTTTCTACATCAAAAATCACCGTTAGCCAACCGAAGACACCGCGAGGCCCTCGGGACCGCAACCAAAGGCACATATATGATATATTACCTTATTCAAACTTGCTTGAATCATCAAATCACCATAGTTAACATCAAAATCATCAAATTTCACCAAATCAAGGCCTAAGTTCATCCAAATCTTCCGAATTACACTTTCGATCAATAATCCGACCAAACGTTGTCCGAATGACGTAAACATTTGCTGACATATCAAAAATCACCTAACGAAGCTACACCAACTCTTGAAATTCCATTTCGAACCTCAGATCAAAATCTCACCTATCAATCGGAATTCACCAAAATTCAAACTTCGCCAATTCAAGCCTAATTTTACATCGAGCCTCCAAAATCAATCCCGATCAACTCCTAAGTCACAATTCACCTCCCGAAGCTAACCAAATCACTGGAAATTACACCGGATCCCTCTAACTCAATAGTCAACACCCGATTGACATTTCCAACTTAAGCCTTCTTAAAAGAGACTAAGTGACTCATTTCTTATCATAATCAATCCGAATAACCTCTAACACACCACATGCCGATAGCAAAACTTGAGGAAGAAATAAATGGGGAATACGGAGCAGTAACATATAAGACGATGAGTCGGGTCGTCACATCCTCCCCAAGTTAAAAAAATGCTCGTCCTCGAGCGTACCTAGAGTTGTACTAGAAGCAACCCAATAGCTGAATGACGTTACCAAGCATAGACTCGGGGTGACCCCATGTCACCCTATCTCACATAGGACCGATAATATAATATAGCTATAATTTCACAGTCTATCTAATCCATAAACTACATTGCACTTCCCGAAATCGTACACCAGATCAGAACCTCACGTTTGTATTCAGAATAAACCCAAACCAACTGTAATAACCTATACTTTCCACTCCAGGTGAGAGCATATGATATACTACACAACCCAAACACTCGAAACGATGGCATCTATTCACAACAATTGCCCACAATAACCAAATACCGATAGAAAAACCTTTTTATTAGCTAAAGTATTATTCCAAAACTTTCATATACTGCCAACGACATCTAAAGCACACGATAAACGAATCCCATCTCTCAGATCAACCATTCATGAAAACATTTCATTTTTGACTGATACCACAACAGATTTTGGAGCCAAACCTCGATATTACCTTTCTAACAAGCTGAAATCAAATATGCTCATATTCATTAATGACTCTAATGATCACCTCGACTATAACACACCACTCTGGTGATATAACATCTCAACATATACCTAAGCCTCAAATTGCATAATACACGCACCAACTAGAAATAGTATGAACATACTCAAATCATGAAAAATGACTCAAACGAAGGAGCTATAACTCAAATTCCTCAGTACCATCACAACACAAGGCTGATGACCCGTCTTACATCATAGAAATAAAATACCTGAATCTGCCCCACAGGGTCCAAGTTTCACGTGGCCTCGCTACAATGTGCGATTATATCTGAACACTGTTACACATGAATCACCTTAAGTCGCTATGATCAAAATTGACAACCACACCCATTGGACTTCTGAAACCAAAGCAACTCATTACATCCATGGTGACCAGTAACATATGACACGCAACCCGATAGGCTATAACCAATACTCCACATACCGAGCAACACTAGATCACTCTTCCCGATCGACTTCCTCTTTGAACCCTCAATAGAACCGCACCACATGTGCCCACATCCAACCAATCATAATGCCTCACTGCACAGAAAGCAACTGCTAGATCTCCCCAAATTACCAACTAGTTCAAGTATAATCAAATCAACCTATCCCTCAACAATACAACTCGGGACTAACCAAGCTAACACAAGCTAAACACATAGACACATTGGCCTTCCAACAAACTCAATACCAAGAAACCTGAAGCTGCTCCTCCCACTACTATAACTCCTATCAGAGCCGTACGATACGGTACCCGGTACCAAATAAATACTAAAATCCACAATCTCACCTGGTGACATAGTTGGCCACAAAAAATGCATCTGTAACTGAATCAATGGTGGAAACCTTTGCACTAACATCCATCACAAAGGCCCAATTTAAGAAAAGCAATCCTTCCTAACTGTACGCTAATCGTTGAAATACCAACCACTCTACTAGAACATAAACTGATGAACCTTGCCATGTTACCTATGGCATTTTCCGACATAGCCCATATCACATTAGTCTAGACAACCTGACACTGGGATAACCAGTCTGCAATCTAATTTTTTTAACCCAATTTAACATACCGAGCAAAGAAAGATGCCCTCGGACCTCCAATTTCCAATAACCGCTAAACGGTACCGAGACACACGATCTACAACCATTACATAGTCGGATCATGAGAACTCTTAGTCTCCAACTCCATATCACATGAATCACTATACCTGACCCCAGATTCCGCCATATGAAATACATATCATGCCTAAAGTACCCATTCATACCACAAAAGATATTTGAAAATTTCCCTGCGCCATCAACAAACTCAAATATCCGCAGTCGATCCAACAAGAAAATATCGCAATACTAGTGACGTATCATCAGTTTACATCATCTTAGTCATCTGATGGTCGATTCTTTACTCACCTGCAGCTGCCCGTGCTGCTCAAGAATTTAATGAATTCCCATTATGAACTGAACAAAACCTTGAACACACAATACTCAATTCTCCATATCATATCACATAGACCATACCACACTAGCATAACATGAGGACTTTTATCTCTCTTTTGGGCCACAAACATCGACGCACTCAACTAGTCAAGAACTTTCATTGATTCCATATAGAAGAAAAATTATTACACACCCCATTGTTCACATGCCGGTAGGAAATATACTCATCTTCAAACCACGATAAAACACATCAAGAACGTCTATCTCCCAATTCCATTGCACAAGCTAAACTGCCATGACCGAATCCTTCTACCCAAACCAAGCTAAGCAAACTGCAAGCAATTAAGAGCTTTGCTACACAATGCCTGTAAGACTCATTACCTCGAACACACACAAAGAATTAATCACATCCTTACCATACTGATGCGGTTTATTATCAAGCTATTCCATTTATCCAATTTTCTTCCCGATTCATCATCAATTTGATATTCTCCCTTGCTGTAGCACCACAATACCTCAACTCAGGTTTACCATACGAGACTCACATATAAGACCACACTGTTTAAGACCCATAGGCCACTGAATACCCTCTAAAACGTTTCCCAGAAATACCACATTCCAGAATACTTTACTTTGAAGAACTTCCTGCGAATTTGAATTCGTTACCATTACTTTCCAGATATTGCTACATAGAATCCCATAATTAACATAAAATACCACAAGTCTTGACCCTTTTATCTAATGAAAAACACTATTTCTAACCACATACACAACCTTAAGACTCCTGATTATTACATGCAAAATCTTAAACACAATAAAACCATTATCGAGAGTCATTCACTCTTATACAACTGCAAATTACCTGACTTAACGAACAGGACCACTCGTGCCTTATTAGCACTCTAACACTGCATGATATGATCCTATTTCAATACAAACAACCATGTTCTCTATCTATAAACTGAGCATTATTTATCAATAAAAACCCAAGGCATCTTATTATTTTCACACATCTATGAAGCATCGTATAACCTTTATCAAAAATTTTGCCTTCACATGTGCCATCCTGGGCTCAATTTCTGCAACCAGAACTGATCTGCCAGCATACCTCATAATGGAACCAAAATAGCACATAATTGTGCAATTAGTTGACCAATAACAACCTCCCCAACTTGGCTCGAAGCCATATATCAAAGCACTTTTAACAACTCATAACACTTTTACTCTAATGATGCCACAATGTTATAGTGAGATTAAACTCAAGTCATCTACAAGTTTATGAAAACACCAATCATCTGGTGCTGAAATCCTCTGCAAACTTTGCATTCATTTCCACCCCAGTTGGGTCCACTCTCTAAGCAACCCAAATTGTCAAATTTCAATTCATACCCTTCAATTACACATGAGATCTTCTAATGTACACACATGGTTCATATCACGCGAGGACACTCCACAGGAGATAACCCATCTGCTTCACCTTGATTTAGTATTTCAGCACACTTTCCACCGCCATACATAATACACATCCATTTAGTCTTTCAAAGCCTGAACTCATATAGCCAAACATAATATACATCACTACCCAACTAGGAGATACGAACATATTCTTCATGCGCCCATGACTCGGGCTACACATCGAATCACAATAAGAATCGAATACTTAACATTTCATCTATTATCCAGCAGACTTCTTCGTCACTACCAAAATCACATAGATACACCTCGCATTACTAACATACACATCACATGGATTTCCAGCCGCCAATCCGGCTAATAAGGACAACACTGAATAGATAATTTCAAAACACTCGCCCGCACAATCAGCACCTTGATGCTCAAGCCATATGCACAAATCCAGCCTCAAGTCCTCCAGACTGGCCCAACATACTCACAAAGATTACCTCTCGCCCATTAATAGGAGAATCACAAGCCATCAAGGCACATATATTACTAAGCACTCACGTGCGCACACAGACGTATGGAAGGAATTTTTAAGAGTTATATCTCAAGCTAAATCAAGTAGTCACGATAAGAATTCCAAGTATGGGAAGTTATCCTAAAGGTTCTGTAGCCTCTCGAGGAAAAATACAGATGTCTCCGCACCAATCCGCGAGACTCTACTAAACCCGCTCATGACTCGTGACACCTAGTAACCTATGCTCTGATACCAACTTGTCACAATCCAATTTCCATACCCGGTCGTAATGGCGCCTCTTTTGAAGACAAGGCCAGACAACTACCCCAATTCGTTCTTTAACACTTACTAAACATAAATTAATGAAAAATGTAACTTAACGAATACTAATTATAACATTATAACCAAACTCAGCCCGACCGGGATGTCACAAGTCATGAGCATTTAGGAGGATCTTTATTACAAGTTCAAAGTCTAAAATATATAGAGTAAAATCTGGAAATCAAGAAGAAGGAACTCGGTGCCGCGAACGCCGGCGGTCACCTCGCTGAGCTATGATAGCAATACCTGCAATCCGCTATTAACCCGCTACCGGGTGAACAATACCAGCAACTACACGTGAGGTGCAGGGAGAAAAGTGAGTACTTCAAACTCAGTGGTAATAAGAGCAAATAATATCTGAGCGATAAAAAAAATGCATATGAGCACTCCAAAAAGCTATAAAAGACAAAACAACCCTTTGTGAAAATCGTAACACTGTGAAAGTCCTTTAGAAAATCTCAAGCTCAGTAAAAATCTCTTTTAAAAGTATCCTTTTTTTCAACACCCAATCATACGAAGGATATATCAGATAGTGCAAGTCGGCACATAAGTCTGCCCCTTGGGCACAACACTCCATAACAAATAACACCAGGGTATCTGGTCAACGAGGCAAGTAATAACATGTATGCTAATGATATGTGAGTGCTAAATGTCATGCCAGTACAAATAGGAGTGAATGCATAAATGCAATGCATTGCACATGACTGGTGCGGCGTACGGCCCGATCCGTTTAGGTACCGCGCTCACTAGGGGTGTGTATAGATTCCGGAGGGGGCTCCTACAGCCGAAGCACAATAATACTGGTCAGTCAGTGTTACCTGACCGGTCAGCCAATGTTACATGACTAATTTATATGATACAGTGCCGTTGTTACCACTGTTTCAAGTCACATCATACAATGTCATTGTTACCACTGTTTCAAATCACATCATACAATGTCATTGTTACCAATGTTCCAAGTCACTACATACAGTGTCATTGTTACCACAATTCCAAGTCACTCTATATTGTGTCATTGTTACTACTGTTCCAAGTGACTGCTGCACATGCAGCCAGCCTACCCATCCAAATTCAGTCTGAAAAACATCATAAGCCCCTTGGTCAGTTATAAAATAGTAGTCCTCATCCCAAAATAACACTTAAATATCATTTGAGTTTTTAAAACGTAGAAATATGGATGAGTTTGTAAAATAGTATTCGAAACCTTGGTCTGAGACCGGTTGATATTCAAATTATGCTAAAACAGTAATATTAATCCCCGATGGATTCTACAAGTTCGCACAAATTCTGAAACATGGCAATCAGCCCAAATTATGATGATAACTAGTAATTTTAGTCAAATACATAGTAAAATCAACAACCGGGATGGACCAAGTCACAATCCCCAATGGTGCTCAACCCCACGCTCATATCTGGCGTGCAAGTTACCTCAATACAATAGTATGAAGTGCAAATTAGGGGTTTCAAACCCTCAGGATATGATTAACAAGTATTACACACCTCGAACCGATGAAATCTCAATCTTGCGATGCCTTTTCCACTCAAATCGGCCTCCACGCGTGTCGAATCTAACAAAAAATAGAGCAAATACATTACAACATACCAAGGGAATAATACCCAATAAAAAATAACCGAGGAATAGTAGAAATCTCGAAACTAGCAAAACCAGAGCCCTGATCTTGCTTCTCGAAATATTAAAAAACTTACATTATCGGATTCCTCATTTAGCCACGAGTTCGTACATACCAAGAACTCCCAAATCGGATCTCAAATGACCTATCAAATCCTAATTTGGAATATCAAAAACTCAAGCCCTAGTTATTCAATTTTTAGGCTTAAGCTCATGAATTTCTAGGATGGTTGTACAATAAAATCGTGAATTTAACTCATAAAACTTACCACCAATCGATTCCCAGTCCAAAATCTTTAATACACTCGACAAAAGCTCCCAAGCTCACCCAAAAATGGTGGAAATTATCTTGTGGCCCGGACTAAAATGTTTTTAACCTTCTAACTGGACAACTGTAGCACCTTCTATGCGATCGCTTCCCAAGTCACGCGATCCCAGAGAATAAAATTCCATCGCCCTGAAATTCTCTTACGCGATCGTAGAAAAGCCCTTGCGATCGCAGAGCACTTCCTTCCACCTCTACGCGATCACATGCCTACCCACACGACCGCACTGACCAATCTCCCAAGCCTATGTGATCGCATATCCCTTTACGTGGTCGCATTGAGCAAATCTGAGCTCCCTCCAATTACTTCTATGCGATCGCAGACCCAGGCTCGCGATCGGAGAGCAAATTTGCTCTACAATTTCTGCTGCATTTTTCAACATCAAAAATCCCCGTTAGCCATCTGAAATCACACTGAGGCCCTCGGGACCTCAACTAAAAGCACATATATGATATATTACCTTATTCAAACTTGCTCGAATCAACAAATCGCTATAGTTAACATCAAAATCATCAAATTTTACCAAATCAAGACTTAAGTTCATCCAAATCTTCCGAATTACATTTTCGATCAAAAACCCAACCAAACGATGTCTGAATGACCTGAAAATTTCCTGACATATCCAAAATAACCTAACAAAGCTACAACAACTCTCGAAATTCCATTCTGAACCTCGGATCAAAATGTCACCTATCAACCGGAATTTGCCAAAATTCAAACTTCGCCAATTCAAGCATAATTCTACACCGAGCCTCCAAAATAAATTCCCATCACACTCCTAAGTCACAGTTCACCTCCTAAAGCTAACCAAATCACCGAAAATTATATCCGAGCTCTCTAACTCAATAGTAGATACCCCAATAACTTTTCCAACTTAAGCCTTCTTAAAAGAGACTAAATGACTCATTTCTTATGAAAATATAGACTCTAACACACCACATGCTGATAGCGAAACTTAAGGAAGTAATAAATAGGAAATATGGAGCAGTAACACATAAGACGATGAGTTGGGTCATCACATCTGCCCCAGTTTGCTGCTTAGATAGAGTTCCACGCTGTGCTAAATTTCCTGCTAAACTTAACAGGCTAGGTAAAATCATTAGTAAATGAGATATAAAAATACGATAAGTCATATTTCATTAAAATGACACCTCTAAGCCATTAATTTATCATAAAATAAGCCAAATATATTAAAAATAATTTTCAATCATGACTAATGAAATGAGGCTTCGAGCCAATAATTCATGTAAATGGTGCCTTTCAGCGATGACTTATGTATGATTGATAAAAATGAGGCATTTAAGCCAATGATTGATGAAAATGAGGCATCTAAGCCAAATGATGAAGTAGTTGCGGCATTTAAGCCAAATGATTTATGGTGATGAAATATTGTGTGGCACATTGAGAAGTAATGGTATAGTGTAGTTGAAGGCATTTGCATTGTGCATTTGCAAGCAATGATATAATACTTTTTAAACCATTTGTGCAGTGCATTTGCAGTACCTTTGAAAGCAAAAGTGCAGTGCATTTGAAAGCATTTGTATTATGTATTTTGCAAGCAATGGTGAATTTGAAAACAATGGTGCAATGCATTTGAAAGCATTTGTGCGGTGCATTTGAAAGCAATAGTGTAGTGCATTTGCAGCGTATTTGAAAGCAATGGTCTGTGCATTTAAAGAAATAGTGCGGTGCATTTGAAAGCAATGGTGCGATGTATTTGAAAGCAATGGTGCGATGTATTTGAAAGCAATGGTGTAGTGCATTTAAAAGTCAATGTGAAATATATTTAAAGTTGTGTGCAATGTAGTTTGCATTTATAAAAAAATAGTATATGAAGATTAGTGACAATCAAATGTATATAAAAAAATATATATTGTAAAGTTCTAATAATATCATTAGAAAACATCTCAAACATAGATTTTAAAGATAATCAATATTCAAAAGGTGTAATTTTCTATAAAATACTATACAGAATTCAAACCGCTGGACGAAGGGCCTTGGTATTTATGTCAGTCATTAATTCTTCTTCTTCCTCTATCTTGAAAATCTGAATTCAAAGAAAAATTGTGAGTTTGGTGGGGAAAGGTTGATTCGTGTTGACTTTGATGCTCTGGCCTTTGATAATCTCGCGCTTCCCACTTTGTTTGGACTTGTAACCTCCACCCATTATTGAATCTTGGCGAACGAATAGTTAAATGTTTTTTTAAAAATCCTATTTTAATACATAAAATATGCATAATTTTTATAAAAATAAAGTTGTTGCCAAATTTTGTATTGTGACATACTCGTCAAACGAAGTGAACGTCCTCAGTTGGAATCCGTCATTCATCTTTGTTGACCATCCTTTGTCGATGACTAATGCCTCCTCATGACAACGCCTTCAAAAGCTTCCCCAGTTTATGATGAGACTGAACCCATAGGGCTGCCTACGTATCCCCTCTTAAACGGGAATCAGGTCAAATATAGTTCATTAACATTAAGAAGAATTACATAGAAAATAGGTATTTAGATATGCCTCTAGACGTAATATCTCTTGACTGCATCTGCATTGATGGGTTTGGGCCATATTTCACCATCCATTTCTACTAAAATCAGTGCTCCTCCAGTCAATACTTGATGTACCATGTACGGACCTTGCCAATTTGGTGCAAACTTTTCTTTAGCTTCATTTTGGTGCGGGAATATGCACTTCAAAACCAATTGCCCCGGTTTGAACTAAGGCGGTTTCACTTTCTTGTCGAAGGCTTTGGCCATCCTATTTTGATAGAGTTGACCATGGCAAACTGCATTCATTCTCTTTTCATCAATAAGCATTAGTTGTTCGTACCGATTCTTCACACATTCTACATTGCTCAGCTCAGCTTCTTGGATGACCCGCAAAGATGGTATTTCAACTTTCGCTGGTAATACGACTTCAGTTCCATAGACCAGAAAATAAGGCGTTGCCCCAGTTGATGTCCTGACTGTAGTGCAATATCCAAGGAGAGCAAATGGTAGCTTCTCATGCTAATACCTGTAGTTATCAATCATCTTCTACAATATCTTCTTTATGTTTTTGTTGGCTGCTTCAACGCCATTCATCTGAGGTCAGTATGGAGTGGAATTTCAGTGAGCAATCTTGAACTTATCACATATTTCCCGCATGAAGTCACTATTGAGATTGGCTCTATTATTTGTAATGATTGACTGAGGAATACCAAATCGGCAAACGAAGTTGTTGCGGACGAAATCTTCTACCACCTTCTTTGTAACTGACTTGTAAGAAGAGGTTTCTACCCTCTTTGTATAGTAATCAATAGCTACCAAGATAAATCCATGCCTATTCGATGTTGCTGGCTCAATAGCGCCAATGACTTCCATGCCCTAAGCTGCAAATAGCCAAGGGGAACTCGTCACATTGAGTTCATTTGGTGGGACTCGAATCAAATCACCGTGAATCTAACACTAATGACATTTCTGTACAAAATGAATTCAATCTGTTTCCATGGTCATCCAAAAGTTACATGCTCGCAGAATTTTCTTTGCCAAAGTAAAGCCATTCATGTGAGGCCCACATGTCCCTGTATTTATCTCTTCAATCAGTTTGGTTGCTTCTCTAGCATCTACACACCTCAACAGTGCAAAATCTGGGGTCCTCCTATATAGGATTTCACCGTTTAGGAAATAGTGATTTGCTAATCTCCTAAGTGTTCTCTTCTGGGTACTGGTTACTCCTTCAGGGTAATCCCTTGTCTTGAGATACCTCTTAATGTCAAAATTCCACAGTTCTCCGTCTGGCTCTTCATCCACATGGAAACAATAAGCTGGCTGATTTTGCACATTCACCTTGATGGGGTCTATGTAGTTCTTATCTGGATGTCTAATCATGGAAGACAAAGTTTCTAAAGCATCTGCAAACTCGTTTTGAACTCTTGGAACATGCTTAAAGTCCACCTTGATAAACTTCTTACACAACTCCTTCACACAATGTTAGTACGGTAGGATTTTTGTGTTCTTTGTATTCCACTTACCTTGTACTTGATGAATCAGCAAGTCTGAATCACCTGTAACCAATAACTCTTAGATATTCATATCAACGGCCATTCGGAGCTCAAGTATACAAGCCTCATATTCTGCCATGTTATTGGTCCATGAAAACCGAAGTTTTGCTGAGATTGGATAATGCTGTCCAGATTCTAAACTGATACTGCTCCAACTCCGACTCCTTTGAAGTTTGCCGCCCCGTCAAAGAACATTCTCCAACCAGAATATGCTTCTAAAATGTCTTCTCCAGCAAATAATACTTCTTCATTTGGGAAGTACGTCATAAGTGGCTTGTATTCTTCATCCACATGATTTTCTGCAAGGTGGTAAGCTAACGTTTGTGCTTTGAGAGCCTTCTGAGTAACATACACGATGTCGAACTCACTTAGCAAAATCTGTCACTTCGCCAGCTTTCTTGTAGGCATAGGTTTCTGAAAGATGTACTTGAGTGGGTCCATCCTCGAAATGATATAAGTGGTGTATGCTGACAAGTAATGCCTCAACTTTTGTGCAACCCAGGTTAAGGCACAACAAGTGCGTTCTAACAGAATATACCATGATTCATAGGGTGTGAAATTCTTGCTCAAGTAATATATGGCTTGCTCCTTCCTCCCAGTTTCATCATGCTGACCCAAAACACATCCAAATGCATTATCTGATACGGGCATGTATAACAACAACGACCTTCTAGGTTCCGGAGGTACCAGCACCGGTGGATTGGATAAATATTCCTTGATCCTATCAAAAGCACGTTGACATTCCTCTGTCCATTTTGTAGTGGCGTCTTTCCTCAACATCTAGCATATTGGTTCACAAATCACTGTTGATTGGGCTATAAAACGACTGATGTACTTAAGGCAACCAAGGAAGCTCATCACGTCCTTCTAATTCTTTGGAGGTGGCAGATCTTGGATAGCCTTTATCTTTAAAAAATCCAACTCTATGCCCCTTCTATTGACATTGAAAGCTAATAATTTTCCAGCTGGAACTCCTAATTCACACTTTGCAGGATTCAGATTAGATTGTACCGCCGAAACCTATTAAAGAACTTCTTCAGTTCTACCAAGTGATCTGAAATGTTTCGGGGACTTGATGATGACATCCTCCACATAGACCTCAATATCTTTATGGATTATGTCATGAAAAATAAATGTCATTGCTCTCATGTATGTAGAACCTGCATTCTTGAGTCCAAAAGGTGTCACTCGATAACAATACACCCCCAAAGGTGTGATAAGCGCTATCTTCTTAGCATCATCTTCATCCATCAAAATCTGGTGGCAACGGGCAAAGCAATCAACGAATGACTGCAACTCATGCTTTGCACAATTATCGATGAGTATGTGAATATTCGGGAGTTGGAAATCATCCTTTTGACTAGCCTTGTTGAGATCCTGGTAATCCACACATATTCTGATCTTCCCGTCCTTCTTTGGAACTGGTACTATATTGGACAACTAGGTGGGGTACTTCGTGAATCAGATGACATTTGCCTTAAATTGCTTGGAGACATCTTCTTTGATCTTTAAACTTAAGTACGTTTGGAATTTTCTTGTTTTTTGCTTTACCGGAGAACAAGATGGATCCGTTGGCAACTTATGGGAAACAATATTAGTGATTAAACCAGGTGTCACGCCCCAACCTCGGGAGGCGCAACTAGTGCTCAATCAAGTGAACCCGATGAAGCAAGCCTTATCAAATACTTTCTACCCAAACTAGTATAAATAAGGAACCAATACCTTTCATTAATTTGGACGAGAATACATGGTGCTTACTATATAATTGGTTTATTTCATATCACCATGACTTATCATACACAAGTTAGCTTCATGGATTTCATTAAAGTTACGACTTAAGGAGATCACAAGTTTAGGATTACAGCATATACATATAGTGGGCTGCCCGAACACCCGCACATAACCCACACTAGTGTCTTTGGAGCCTCTAAGGATACAATAGATAAGCATGACTATGCCGGAGACAAGGACCAGGCTATACCTCAAAAGTGTAAAAATGTAATAACAAAATATACACCCTATGGCACCATGGAAGATAAGGGTCTCACCGAGACGTCGAGTAGAAGAACGATCCGCTACACACGGTTGGCACTATCCACTATTGAGCCACCTACAATCATAATACGAATGTAGCGCCCCAAGAAATAGGGGCGTCAGTACATTTGAATTGTACTTGTATGTATAACTAAACACCATTTTACTAGAAAGAACTACCAAATAGATACAAGCAATTAATACGGGCAAATCAAAGAAGAAATTTATATCATTCTTCATACAATTTCCATAACACAGGTTAGGGAAATTTTGTCACGTGTTCACCACTATTCTCAATACCACCGCCATCTCAAGCGGAGTCTGATCACGACCTGACCAGCTAGGTCACTTCATTGGAGGCATTACTCTCAACAAATATTTCATTTCCCTTATTCGAAATCCAATATCAGCACATTACCACCATGTGTGCGACATGATGTCCGATCACGAACCGACCGGATAGGCCACCTCATTGGAGGCATTACTTAATTCTCGTCAGTCAACACCTTCAAATAACTATCCTAATTATATCAAGGATAATTCAAGTTACAAATCACAGGTAAATGAGCACATAGCTAGCATGAATAGTTCTTTGTTTTAATGTTGTCTTATAACCCAAGTAATTCAACACATAATTACACTTTTCATCATTCTCTTATTATCAAGATTTGTACATTATTCACATTGAGGCACATCCTTCACGAGTATGTATAATTATATGCAATTCAATTAATGCGTAATGACAATCAATACACTAGCCAATTTAACTCTTACCGTACTTTCGTAATGACAACGGAGCTCAATTTATAATAAAAAGGGGTTTTAGCCATACATACCTCAATAAAGCTTTTCCTTACTCTTTTACAATTTCTGAAACTCTTAGCACTTCGATCTATTGAGCAAGAATTACAAATTAAATAGAGAATTAGAGATGAAATTGAGGTTCTAGTTTGGTTCGAGCATATCATCAAACACTAAAGGTGCATTGTGACCTTAGCCCATTTTTGAAGAATTTCTATCATTCTATACCCCCAATTACCTTCTTTTTAATCTTCCTACTTTCCATTATCTTGAGGTTTGACACGCATGTAGAGAATATCATTCTTATACTCTAAAATTACTTTTCTACTAGCCCCATATCTCTACGTACAGAAATAAGAGCTGAGGTCATGAATTTTACCTCTTGGGAATGAAAAGTCTAGGTGTCTTCACTTGATTTCCTTCAATGATTTTGACATACCATATGGAGTAATTTGATGGGAGGCTTTCCCTCTTTAGAAAACCTCTCTCCATATGGGAACGTCCAGAAATGTGCATAAAATGAGTTATAATATTGAATATATTGATAGGGAGGTCGGGTTAAAAATTTAAAAATTGGAGTCCCGAGTCAAATATGCGATCGCCGAATAAACATGCGATCCGCATCCATATGTTCTGACTCAGTCTATGGTAATAATGCGGCCCGCATTTATTTTCTGCGGTCGCAAAGTGCACCGTAGAACTGACACTCACAAAATTCAAAGGAGAAAATGCGACGACTATGCGGTATGCATTTTGATTATGCGAACATATTTTGACCGCATAATTGACTTCAATTTTAACCAACACTCTGACTCACTCTGCGGCAAATATGCCGCACGTATACCTAATTTTCCACCACATTCTGGACCGTATTTCTTGCATTTTTTCTGGAAAGTTATTCTTGACTTTTTAATGCACTATTCAATCCAAAAGGTCTGTGTGGGGGCGAGCTTACTTGCCACGAAGTATATTTAGGAAATGTTAACACATGCTCCTAACTTGTCACCATGGGATCCTGGTTCCCAAGTAGGAATTTCATGGGGCCTTAAACCAGGCATGTGATCATACGACCAAGCGAACACATCGGCGTATTCTCTTAGAAGTTCCACATATTTCTCCTTTTCTGGTGTGTCAAATGGACACTAATTCTTGTTTCTTTTATAGACTCTAAATTCCCCAAATTTATAAGCTCTGTTTCGTCCAAATTTGGTTTTGACTTGTTCTCAAACTGCTCAAGTTCTTTAGTTAATTCTGCAGGCGGCACATATTCTTCATATTCTTCAAGGTCATGCTTGTTATTTTGTTCACTTGTTTCATTACATGTCACATTCGCGGTGTCAGAATTTTTATTAATTTGTTTGCTGAAAAATAAAATAAAAAGGAAAGAAAATTAATAAATGAAAAAATTCAAATGTAAAACAAAAACAAACATGTTCAAATTTTGCATTTAAGCTTCCAAAAGGTTGAGGCAAACAACATAAAATCACAGACACAATTCAGGCCTCAATTTTGAATCCTGTTGTTTTAAAAATACTAATATAATTTATCTACCAAGACTCCGGATTAGCCGGGGACGGGGTACAAGTCCAATTGTTCAAAACATCTCCAGGTGCGGCATCCCAAATAGTTGGCGCCTCAGTGCGATCCTTCACAATCACGTTGCAGTCAGCAATGAATAGGTTCCCAATTCCTTTAAGGAGGTCATTTTCAACATTTTCATCTAGCTCGTGAATAGTAACTATCTTGGGGATTGACTGGCTCAGCGGCAGGATAGGCTGTGGCAGGATAATGTCACTTTTCTTCTTGAAACGAGCCTTCGAGACTTCTTTTGGAGTGGGTTCGTCCCTATACTAAAGGTGTTGTTCTGCCCTGGTAACTGAATTGGCTCCACAACTCCATTAAACCTTGCTCCAAGTCCTTGACTAGGCTCGAAACCATTCTTCAACATTTCTCATGCCACCATCACGAGCACACTTGGCAACTTTATCTCTTTACCTCGAGTAGCAGTTACAATTTCTTCAATGAGGAAAGTGGCTCTATCCAGCCTCTCCACAGTTTTAATGACAGGGATCGAATTCCCGGGGTAAATGGGATTGCTTGCTTCTCCATAAATCACAACTTCCTGATGATTCCATACAAACTTCACGTTCTGGTGCAAAGTGGAAGGGACTGCACCAGCCATGTGAATCCACAGCCTTTCTAACAACAAATTATAAGTAGCAGATATGTCTAACACTTGAAATTCAATGATTAACTCCGCATGACCAATTTGTAATGCTAAGTCAATTTCACCAATGGCGCTCCTTTGTGCTCCATCGAAAGCTCTAACATTCACATGACTTTCACGAACTTTTCCAATGTCAATTCCCAAGGGTTTGCTGGTAGTGAAAGGACATATATTGAGTGCAAAACCAATATCGATCAAAACCTTCGAAACAAACTTGTCCATGCATTTGACACTGAGATGCAAAGCTTTGTTGTGACTTAGACCTTCAGGTGGCAATTCATCCTCGTGAAAAGAAATCATGTGGGCTTCTAGAATTTGGACCATCATAGTTTCCAAATGTTCACTAGTTGTCTCAGCTGGTACATATGCTTCATTAAGTACTTTTACCAAAGCATTCATGTAGCTATCAGAAATCATCAATAATGACATAAGGGAAATTTGAGTCGGTGTCTTCTTCAGTTGGTCTATAACAGAGTATCCGCTACACTGCATTTTCCACCAAAACTTTTCTACTTCAGCTTCTGTCACGAACTTCTTCTAGTTGTTGTCCTTACTTAAAGTTCCTCGTGATACATCTTCAAGAACATAACACCGACCGGATCTCGTCATACCTGCAGCAGCAACAACTTCTACAATTAATTTTGCCTTTGCTTTGTTCCTTATATCAGACTGGTAGTCCCAAGGAATTGCTTTGGTTTCAAATGAGGGTGTCTGAGCAACTAGAGCCATGAACCTGGGTTTAGGAGGGAGTACTTCCACCTCAATTGGTGCTCGCACTTGCACTGTAATGACATGAGCAATGAAGACAGATGACACAACCTTTTCTCTTCTTCAATTGGTACAATTGTTCCTTCCAAATTCCAATCCTCATCTATAGATATCATATGAATACCAGTATCATCGTGATTTGGAAGAGGGTTGATGTTCACATTTGGGGTAGTTCCCTTAAACTGAATGGTTCCTGCTTTGATCTACTCTTTTATCTTATCTTTGAGAGTAAAGGCAATTTTCTGTGTCATGTCCATTGACACCAGAGTGATATGCACAATGCTTGGTCCCATCATACCATCCTGGGAGGGGGTCGTGAACTCTTCATGGGATAAGTTGGAGTACTCTTGCGGCTTTCAACCTTTCATACAACTGGGCTAAATGTTCAACTAGTGGTATATAGGTTTTGGCTGGTTTTCGTTCAAAGCTCGGGCGAGGTCTAGGTACATTTGGGTGATTTTGTGATTGATAGTAGAGTTGAGATGGATATGTGGGTTGGTAATGTGATGGATTCTGGTATACGGGTGCTCGGGGTGGATAATAGGTTGGATGGGTAATATAAACAGGATAGGGAATGGGCGAAGGGTGGTAGTAAGGTTGAGGAGTCTGAGTGTATGGGTTATAGTATGAAGGTTGGGGTAACGTGTTTTGGTAGGTTAACATTTGGTTAGGCCTGCGGTCTTGGACAATCATAACATTGGATACCTCTTTCTGCTTCTTCTTACTTGCTCCTCCAATATTTCCCAACTGGATTGCCTTACTCGTTGCTTGTAGAGCTGCCAAATTTGTAATCTTTCCAGATTTGAGATCTTCCTTTATAACATCTCCCATCCTAACAACTTTCGAGAATTTCTGCCCCAACATGCCTATCAATCTCTCATAGTATTTTGCATCTGTTTGAGATCGAATAAAAGTAGTGTCATCTCATTCTCTCCCATCGGGGGTTGGACTCTTGCCGCTTCATCCCCCATATCATGGCATACTCTCTAAAGGATTCTGTTGTTTTCTTCTCCAATGTTATCAAATAGAATCTATCTGGGTTGGTCTCGGTGTTAAATCTGAATCTGTCCATGAATTCTTGCGCCATGACACTCCAGCTATGCCATTTCTATGGGTCTTGACTTGTGTGCCAATCAAGGGCTTCCCCAGTAAGAATCCTTATAAAAAGCTTCATCCTATAGCTTCATCCTTTCCCACTCCAACTAATTTATCACAGTACGACCTCAAATGAGCTTGCGTGTTTCCTTTTCCATCAAACATGTCAAATTTTGGTACTTTATATCCTGCAGGTTAATCGACATCGGGATGAACTCATAGATCTTCATACTCCAAACCTTCCATACTTCTAACAATTTTAAGACTTTTGAATGCTTCATTTAACTCATGAATCTCCTTCGCCATATACTCGTCGACTTTGGACCTTACATCTTATTCTGCTTTATGATATTGATACACTTCAGAGTGAAGTTGGTGAGGCATATGAGTAGTAAAAGTTTGTGCTTATGCTACATATACTGGTGGAACATGCTGCATGTTAGGAATAGCAACGTGTTCTATCGGTATGTGTTGGGTTACATGGTGATTTTGGGTTAGCGGGGTGCTTTGGGCTGGTGATGGTTGGGAAACAAATGATTTGGTAAAATTCGATGGGTTGGATTGTTGCGGGTTAGCATGTGCGTTAGTGGATGTTGTGTTGTTGTGAAGTGGAGGGTTTGGTGGAAGGTGTTCTAGGATAGGTGAGTCGAAATATGGGAATAGTGGTGCATTTTTCCTTTCTTTGGGAAGTGGTGTGTTGAGGCTATTAGAAAGATTGGTATGGTTTCGAAGACGTTAAATTTCACCTTGCAGGTTAGCCACTTGTTGCAATAATTGGTCGATGTGTTCATCACGAAGAGTAACCTCCCTTTCGTACGATGTCTCGGGTTCATCTCGTTGAACGATGACAAGTCCTAAGCCTGTCATGATAGGTGTGTTTGAACTAGTCATGTTGGTAGCTGCTCATGCCTTGGATCTCGTGAAGTATGGGTGTTCAGCCAGTTCGCAGTCAACACAAATCAACCTTGTGGAGTAATGAAATAGAAAAACCTTTAAAAAGAAAAATAAAGACAATGTTAGTAAGTGGTGATTAAATTTAGAAGTAAGTATATCACATAACAAACAAATCACGTAATAATACAAACATTCAAGAAGCGTTAAGCGTGTCCTAATATGCACGGGACCTCTTTGTGCTAGAGGTAGGCCTAGCGAAAATTTGAGAGATAAACACACCATTATATATCATTCCATTTCTCCTTAATTAGACATCCAAAACAAACTATCATTGATGATTCAAGCTTAGTCATAAATAAAAAGAGAAATTGCCTTAGCCTAAAACGATTACAGCGGCATAGCCTTAATTGAAATAAAGATTACAACATAGTTCTAATCTAGTTGACTGAGGACGATTCTTCATTTCTCCTTAGCCTCTTTGCTGCTCTAATTGCCTTATCAATGTTCTGGCAATTCTTCACAACGTAAACCATGGCTAGCTTTCCTCCTTCGTCCAGTCCTTGGCAATAGCATTCTATGAATTGCTTCTCGAGGTATCCATCCAAATCTTTGAGTCCTTGCTCCATTTCCACAGCTTGTTTTTTCCACATTTCTATTTTTTGCTTTTGCATCTCCTCTTGGCGTCTCAGCATTTCAATCTCTTGGTTTTCCTTCTCATGCTGCTCCTTGTGCTTTGCTTCAGACACGGACACCCTTCTTTTCAACCGGCGATACTCTATTTCAGCTTCGGCTACCTTATCTTTGATTCGGCCACCCAGATTAATCCCTCTTGTGACAGAACCTTCAAGGTTGGCACGTAACCATTCTAAATAAAAAGAGTCACATCCAGCTTGGTACCTATCTGGTATCCTTGACCATAACTCTCTTGTTTCTCCACATTCTAAGAATTTCCTTTGCAAAAGGAATTTTGTAATTTTCATAGTCAATTCGATAATGATCCATGTTATCAACTTGAGGTATGACTTGCGTCCTTCTGGATTGTGTCATAACTCGTAATCGAGCATATTGTTGAAGTCCTCAAAGCCCAATGAGAACCAAGTAAGGTAGCATTTTTCCACGGATTACAAAATTCTCAGATAGATACTAAAAAAACATCCATTAGATTGTGGTATCATCTAGCTTGATAAATAACTTCCCCTACCCTTTAACACTATTTGGACGCTTGAATGCAACCACTGGGATTGTGTATGACGTGATGTGATTAGCACCATTTTGCTTGTAGAGCTCTTGGCTTCCACTGATTTTTTGGAGATGATAAACCACAACTGCAGCAACAAATTACATCCCTCAAAATGTTTAAATCATTTTTTGTAAAGGCCCAAAGCTTGGTATATATCTACAACAACCATCGGCACTATGGTGTATGGCTTTCCATCAATGCCATTAAATAATTCATCAATAAGCATGACAAGTCGGGTGTGAATCTCTTGATTTTCTCTTCGGGGAAATACATGGAGCCCGAGGAAACAAACTCAAAAAGCGAATACCCTCCTTTCATTCCAAGTGGTTTGTGAGGAGAACACTTCTCAATGTCATAGAAAAGCACATGAACATCCAAAAATGTCAAAAAAATAGTCAAGGGGTATCTTGGATTCTTTCAAATGTTCTAGACCAATTTATTTCTCAAAACCAAACTTTTAAAGGAACTCTTTTATCGAGGGACTTTTTTGAATAATCATGCGAGCGCTTTGCCAAGAATGTTTGCTTTTCCGTAAGAAACTCACATTCTCTATGAAGCCTCCAATCTCTTTTAATAATGGAGTCATCTCATTTTCTCCAAATCTGAATATGGCCCTTTCTTCATCCCAAAAGGTGACTGCTGCCTCAATAACATCCCTACATGCTATGACTTCCATAAGTAACGGTAGATGACCAGCTTTTTTCTCACTTCGAATTGTGTGCTTTCTCCTAGTCGATCTTTGGGTAGACAACTTGATTCATAATTTCGTGCATCACAGAAAAGATTAATTCTACTTGTTTTCCCATTTAGGAGTAAGTGGTCCACATAAGTAGAGTATTTATCTTTCAAATGATGCACATAAAGGATGAATAGGTGTCACTCGGGGTTATAAACCTGCTTGGACTTTTGGATAAGGCTAACTAATGGATTTAATACATTAGTGTTGTTGTTGGACCTTAGGAGGCTTTACCCCACTTCTGATAATTTACTGGGTTGTTATTGTTATTGTTGTTGTAACTAATGGACTTAATACACCTTGAGTATTAAGCCTCGTAAGGTTGCGTGATGCATGAACCTAAGAAGGGATTTGGTTTAGCACTATCCCAGGTCAGCTAAGAGCAGGTTTTCTAGACTGATCTTTTCCCAAGCGGACAACTAAAGAGTAAAAAGTTGTGGCTGTCGATTGCACCGCTGATCGACTTACCCAAAAACTTTCCCCTAAAAGATATTTTTTTAAAAATTGCACTGCCGCAAACCATGTAACCGCTAGGTGTATCCTCGGTGTGAATTTTTCCAAAAGCTGAGGAAGTGAAAACGGAATAACAGTTTATAAAAGATAGAAATTACATTTTAAAGAAGTAGCACATTTTAAGGTAACAACGAAAAATATTCACAAAAGCCATTTATTATTAACCTAAGTTTGTTGCGGTTTAGAACCTAGAATCCCCAGCAGAGTCGCCAAGCTATTATACCCCATTTAAATTGGGTCAAATTTGAGTATAACGTATTAGCGTTTCTGAGGTTTACTTAATTTTAAGAGAGTCGCCATCTAATTAATTCTAAGGTGAATTAGGGAACTTATTTAAAAAAAAGCTTAAGTCAAACTTTATCTTGTAGTCTTAACCTAAAGATTCTAAATAAGGGTTTTAGATATTTTAAATGGAAGGTTCTTAAAGCACCTTTTAGAATTTGTTAACAATGGTTAACCGTCCAAGCTTAGGTAACAATATCAAAAATATTATTTGAGGTATTTTAGCAAAATATAACTTACAATATAGTAGTTTAACTTTTGAAGACCTTAATAAACTTTTGAAGAATATTATTATGCAAACAAAACTAGTTAATATACAAATATAAATATTAAAGGATATAGTCTTTTGAGAAAGACATTTTCTGATGATTAAAATAATTTATTATAGATTGTACCTTTTCCTTTGCTTGTCTTAAAAAGAATCATGGTGAAAGGTATTCATAACCTTTCAACTAGAAAGAATATTTTTTCTTTTGAAAAAAATTTACTTTTTATGATGTTAAAAGAAACCATTTGTCAATTTCGACTTAAGCACGTCGAAAATGAATTAGTTCCGAACATAGAAACCTGAAACATAATTGGTGCTTTAAATATTCTTTTAAGAGCATTATTATATAAAATAGATAATAGCTGCCAACAACTAAGTGAAGTAGTCAAGAGTAAATCAACAACCCCAAGTGAAGTATAGAACTAAACTAATCAAAAGAATATAATAAAAAATAAAACCCTAACAAAGTGAATATAAATGAGGAAGGCTCAAGCTTTTCACTTGTTCTTCTTCTAGATATCCATCATAATCTAAGGCTCAATAGTAATGTGACTCCATGCTAGTATGAGTTGAGCTTTGCATTAAGACTCAATGCTGCAAGTGCATATGCCAGACAAAGAAAAAGAAAAGACGAGAATTAGAAATAAATATATTGACAATAAACTGAGATATATAAAAGAACAGGAAACTTCAAACATAGGTCGAGTTAATAAAAACAAATATTTCTTAAAAAAATATGAGTAATCTCATACCAGCAAATTCATTAAGCTCAGGCATATTCTAAACATTGAGTTAACAAAACTTTCCTTGTTCATTTGACATCTAATAATGAAATAGATACATCTTGCCAACATGATTATTTGAACTTATAATAACATGTGGTTCTACCTCTATCTTAAGTCTTAAAACTTAGATATTAAAATTCTAGTCGAGTGCTTTCTCGTAAAATGACAAAATGACAGCATACTTTTATGATACTTAACACACATTAACACACAAAAACACGCATTATTAATTTGGCTTAAATTATTAGAACTACATATTAAAGTATTGTAAATGGCATACTACCTATTAATAGTGAAAATAAATAGTAGTACTAGTTTTTAAACTAACACTTAACTACGCATGATATTACAGGAAGAAAATTTTCCAAAGCACCCAAGGACTTACTTAAATAAGTTTCCAATATCATATGTAAGATAGGTCTCCCCAATTTCTTTCCATTTATTTATAAACCCAATTAAGACGATCACAGTAGGTACTTCATGACAGAACTATTGTTTGGAGTGTGAACTAAAAAAATGGCTACTGCATTTCATGGATTATTTTCTTTGTAAATCATCCGGATAGTCAACAAATCATTATATTAAGTTGCTTCAAACCGGATTTCTTTTTTAAGCAAAAAAAATACCATCCAAAACAAATACATGAAAATTCATTAACAAATCATCATTCAAATAGTAAGCTTTTTTTCATAAGATCATCATAGCCTCTAAAAGACATGCTTTTACTCTAAGACAAATGGGATATCTATACACATCAGTTAGCCAAGTATAAATTCACCTTGTAATGCAGTCCAACAAATCAAGAGAAGTTACTTCCCATACTATCATTGTATTAAAGTAATTATTAGACTTAAATTTAGATGATTATCCTTTTAAATTTTCTGCTAACTAACAGAACCAATATTAAACAAGAAAATGTTCACCTCTAAGTTTTCTATAAAACAAAAACTAAAACCAAACACGTTTAAATACATCAAACATATTCGTAGGCAAAACTAGCTTTGGGTATGCGGGGGAAACATTCTATGTTTATTATATTAAGAAACAAATATGATAGCATTTCTCGTATTTTAATCCTCTCTTATTTTGTTCACATACAACACACATAATCAGTCATTTTTACACTCAAATAGTACATTAGAGCATAATTTTTACACATAAAATAAACTATTACTCACTCTTAAGAACAAATATACATTTACTTCTAATCTAAGAAGAAAAAGAGATTAAAAGGTGAGAAGCTACTGACCTTTTGTGGTGCAGGAACTGGGGTCGCGTCAAAGATCTACTATGTTCGGCCTCTACTCCGCAACCTCGAACGATCCTCAAATTTTAAAAAAAACAAGCATGCCGCCGCGTCTAATACAGTTAAACAAAACCAGCAGAGGCTGACCAAAACGAGCCATAAAAGTGTGAATCCAATGAGCAAAAATCAGAGAATGAGACTCGGAAATGAATGTAAAAGCGGTGGGTTCAAAAGTTGCTGAAAATCTTCACCAAATTTGGTATTTATAGAAGATGAATTAGGACTCTCTAGGGATGGATTTTGGCGAGATTCTTGAAGGGTTAGAGTTTCAATCGGCTCAAGAACCATTTGAAATCATGTGTAGAAGAAAGAAAAAAGAACGATATGGGCAGAGGGAGCAGAGATTCGATTACCAAAATTGTGAAATCTTGGAGGAAACAAAAAGAGAGGACCTTTTTACCTCTATCATCTCCATTGTAAATAGCAAACGAATTTGAATTCTTGAGTTTATAGATGATTCCTTAGAGGAGCTATACAAATTTCTGATTATAAGATTTGAGAGTCAAATTTTGCTAAGAAAATAGAAGGAGCAAAAAAAAATTCTGCCACGACAGAGAAAAGAGGCCTTACTTTTCTTTGATAGAGGGAAAGAGATGAAAACCCTAGAAAATTTGAATTTAATTTTAGAAATAAATTCAACCGTTGGATTAGATGCATCTAATGGATGAGATTAATCTTGATATAAGTAAATAAGGTATAATAAAATAAATAAAGTAAGAATTTATTTGGAATTCTCTAGAAGATAGAAGAAATGATCTTGACCATTTATTTAAGATGTACTAGATCTGATGAATCCATGTAGCAAGGTATGAGGTTAAAGTTTGACGGGATGAGGAGAGCATGTGCTAGGAGTATGTTAATCATGAGATTTGTACCGTTGGAGCCTATGTGGTGCTGATGTGGAGGCTTATGTGGCGCTTATGTGTTACGACCCCAAACCCGATCGTGATGGCGCCCACATACTACTAGGACATCCCGACCAATAAACAGAAATACAGAGCTATCGGCTCACAAAACAGAAATCACAACCCCTTTTTAACCATAAACAGTGATAGTATAACAATGAAAATATCCAAACACCAGAATTAGACATCCCAAACCAGTGCAACCTCCCAATAGGCCAGGAGTCACAAGTCATGAGCCTCTACCAGAATATATAAAGTGTGATAGTGTATACAGCTGTGCACAAGTGCGGAATAGACAACATAGAATTAAGGATAAGCTAGAGAGTCAGGTCCTGCGGACGCTGGCAGCTACCTCGACTGTCTAGAAGCAACTCCAAGCAGCTACAGAATCAAGTCTGTTGCGATGTACCTAGATCTGCACACAAGGTGCAGGGAGTAAAGTGAGTACTTTCAGACTGAGTGGTAATAAGCATGGGTAAGACAACGAAGGTAAGAAAACCCAACATAATATTAAGTAAAGCTATACACAATACCCTGCATCAGTATCAACATGTACAATATCCGAACCAGCAGTATCAGCTAACAGCATAACAGCTAACAACATAACAGGTATAGCTAAATGCAATGCGATGCATGAATATGACCGCTAGGGCGCGTAGTATGATCCATTTGGGTACCCGTGCTCACTGTGGGTGTTCAGACTCCGGAGGGGCTCCTACAAACCTAGCACAATATCGTGATATGCTGTGGCACGCAGCCCGATCCACTACCAGTCAGCTATAATGCAATGCAGCCGCGCAGGCTCAAAATAGTAGTTGAAAACTCTTTTCAAATCATTTCAGTAGAAAACAGTATATCAGAAATCCAGAGTTTGGAAAATCATTTCTAAAAGTAATAGCTCAGGACTGGTATCAAAATAGCATGTCAATGACATAGAAAACAATGGCATCAAACCTCGCGGGATCCCAATAACTGGCTCATAGCCCAAAGATATACACAACCATCCAAGTAGGAGGTTCACTGGCTCAATAATAGCCAACAACATAGTATAGTATCAACAGGTCGAACTAAGCCATAGTCCCCAATCACATTCGACCCCGCACTCGCAAGAGAGTACGTGTCTCGCCTCAATACAGCGTCACATAGTGATATATCGGGGTTTCAAACCCGCTGGTCATCACCCACAATAATTACTCACCTCGACTCGGCTTAAAGACTAGTCTGCAATGCCCTTGCCACGAGAATCAGCCTCCACAGGTATAGAGTCTGATCAAAATCAATAGAAACACATCAAAATAGGCCAAAAGGACATTACCCAATCGAAGCAACTCGATTTAAACCAAAAATAACAAAGTGGTCAAAACCCGACTTTTGGTACGCTTCTCGAAAAATTACAAAAGTTACATATTCGGAATCCTTATCTGAACATGAGTCCATGCATATAAGGTTTATCAAAATCGGACTCCGTTTGCCCATTCAAATCGATGAATTACCATAACCTAGGCTTAAAGTAAAAACCTCCATTAATACACCCCTAATTCTTCCAATTTTAGGTATAACTCCGTAATTTAGCGAGATAATAACGTAAACTAGGTCCATGAATGATTACCTGAAGAATACCTTTGATTTCCTCTTAAAATCGCCCTTAATCGCCTCTTAGTTTATGCCTTAGCGTGATATAACATTTCTAAAATTTTAACCGTCTGATCCTTTATCACTGACGTGTTTTCCACTTCTGCGGTCATAAACTCGCATAAGCGAGTCCGCGCCTGAGACTATTTTGTCGCTTCTGCGAAAGCCCACTTAACTGACCATTTCGCTTATGCGGTCCAGGTCTCGCACCTGCGAGACCGCTTAAGCGACCATCTCTTTGCTTCTGCGAAGGTCGCCCAAGTCCACTTCCGCTTCTACGGCCCTTGGTGCGCACCCGCGATGCAGCTTCAGCGGAAAGAGTTCCTCTTCTGCAAAACTCCCACTTCCAGCCTCCAAGCGCTTCCGCGCACAAAAGTTTGCTTCTGCGGACTCGCCTCCGCGCCCCTTTTTCCGCAGGAGCGAAAATAGCAGCAGTCAGGTATTTTAGACCTGCTGCAAACTCCAAAATCCTTCGTTTCGCCTTCCGAAAATAACATGAGGCCCCCGGGACCTCAACCAAAAATACAATTCTACTCTAAACCATCATACCAACTTGTTCCAATCATAAAAATACACATTCAAACACATGAATCATCAAATTAAGGCCGGTTCAAGCCTAGGATTCAACTCAAACTTCCGAAACTTACATTCTATCAAAAACCCGACGAAACAACGCCCAAATGACCTAAACATTTGCAGACATATCCAAAATTACCTAACGGATCTAGTACAACTGTCGGAATTCCATTCTGACTCCTAGACCAAAATCTCACCTACCGTTCGTATTTCGCCAAAGTTCAACTTTAGCCAATTCAAGCCTATTTCTACACCGGAGTTCCAAATTCAATTCCGATTGCTCCCCTAAGTCACAAATCACCTCGCTGAACTAACCAAATCATTAGAATTCGATTTTGAACCCGCTAACCACATAGTTAACTCCAGGTTGAATTTTTATAAACAAGCTTCATATCAAAAGGGTATATGCCTTATTTTTAACCAGAATCACTCCTAACTCACCCGATAGACTCTAACACCGATATAGAAATATGAAACATATAATGAAGGGATAACGGGGTGGTAATTCCCGTGACTATGGGCCGGGTCGTCACATTCTCCCCCACTTAAGCAAATGCTCGACCTCGAGCGGGTCAAGAAACATACCTGGAGACTCAAATAGGTGACGATATCTGCTCCGCATCTCCCGCTCGATCTCCCAAGTGGCCTCCTCCACGGGTCGACCTCTCCACTAACCTTTACTAATGCAATGTCCTTGGATCTCAATCTCCTCACCTGACGACCCAATATAGCTATAGGCTCCACATCATAGGTCAAGTCATCATCAAGTTGAATAGTGCTAAAGTCCAGCACATGCGATGGGTCGCCAACATATTTCCGGAGAATAGATACATGGAACACTGAATGAATTCCCGATAGACTGGATGGCAAGGAAAGCATATATGCCACCTCTCAAATCCTCCCGAGGATCTCAAAAGGACCAATGAATCTTAGACTGAGCTTTCCTTTCTTCCCAAATCTCATGACGCCTTTCATTGGTAAAACCTTCAGCAAGGCTTTCTCACCCACAGAATAAGACACATCCCGACCCTTCCGATCCACATAACTCTTCTGGCGGAATTGAGCTGTGCGAAGTCTCTCCCGAATCACCTTTACCCTGTCAAAAGAATCCTGGACTAACTCTGTCCCTAATAACCTTGCCTCACCGGGCTCAAACCAACCAACTGGAGATCTACATCGTCTCCCATATAAAGCCTCATATGGCGCCATCTGGATACTGAATTGGTAGATGTTGTTATAGGAAAACTCCGCGAGAGGTAGATAATCAGCCCATGAACCACCAAAGTCAATAACACAAGCTCTCAACATATCATCTAAGATCTGAATAGTACGCTCGGACTATCCGTCTGTCTGAGGATGAAATGTAGTACTCAACTCAACCTGGGAGCCCAACTCACACTGAAATGTCCCCCAGAACTGTGAGATAAACTAAGTACCTGTATCTGATATGATAGAAACTGGGACTCCATGCAATCTAATGATCTCCCGAATGAATATCTCAGCTAACCGCTCCGAGGATTATGTAGTACACACAGGAATGACGTGAGCTGACTTGGTCACCCTATCCACAATCACCTAAACTGAGTCAAACTTCCTCGCTTTCCGAGGGAGTCCAGTAACAAAGTCCATAGTGATCCTTTCCCACTTCCACTCGGGAATATCAATATGCTGAAACACGCCACCGGGACTCTGATGCTCGTACTTGACCTGCTAACAATTGAGGCACTGTGCTACATGTCTAACAATGTCCATCTTCACATTTCTTCATCAATAATGACGTTTCAAGTCTTGATACATCTTCGCGGCACCTGGATGTATAGAATACCGCAAGCTATGGGCCTCCTCCAATATCAACTCACGAAGGGCATCAACATTGGGCACGCATATCCGGCCGTGCATCCCCAATACATCATCACTATCAATAGTGACATCTCTAGAATCATCATGCTGAACTCTGTCCTCAAGGACAAGCAAGTTTGGATCATCATACTGGCGCTCATAAATACGATCATATAAAGAAGACCGAGATGCAACACAAGCCAACACCCTGCTGGGCGCTGAAATGTCTAACAGATTGGCTAGCGCCTCAACATCATAAGCAGATGATCTTTCCTCAGCTGGAATATATGCCAAGCTGCGCATTGGCCTTCCCCGGATAATATAGAATAGTAATGTCATAATTCTTGATCAACTCAAACCATCTCTGTTGTCTCAAATTAAGATCCCTCTGTTTGAACAGATGCTGGAGACTATGATGATCGGTATACACCTCATAACATACGTCGTACATATAATGCCTCCAAATCTTCAAGGCATGAACTATGGTAGCTAGCTCTAAATCATGAACAGGGTAGTTCTTCTCATGAGGCTTCAACTGACGAGAAGCATAAGCAATCACTCTACCCTCCTGCATCAATACACAACCTATCCCTACTCTCGAGGCATCACAATAAATAGTATATGAACCTGAAGCTAATGGCAACACTAATACTGGAGTTGTGGTCAAAGCTGTCTTGAGCTTATGAAAGCTCTCCTCGCACTCATCCGACCACACGAATGGTGTACCCTTTTGCGTCAACTTAGTCAAAGAATAAGCAATGGATGAAAATCCCTGAACAAACCGGCGATAATACCCCGCCAAACTAAGGAAACTCCTGATCTATGTAGTTGAGGACGGTCTAGGCCAACTCTGCACCGCCTCTATCTTCTTCGGGTCAACCTGAATACCATCACAAGACACCACATGACCTAGAAATGCTACTGACTCGAGCCAAAACTCGCACTTGGAGAATTTAGTATACAACTTCTCCTCCCTCAATCTCTGCAACACAATGCTCAAATGCTGAGCATGCTCCTCCTGGCTACGGGAGTAGACTAAAATATCATCAATGAACACGATCACGAATGAATCCAAGTACGGCCTGAACACACTGTTCATCAGATGCATGAATGTTGCTGGGGCTTTGGTCAGCCCAAAAGACATCACAAGGAACTCATAGTGACCATATCTAGTCCTGAATGCAGTCTTCATAATATAAGAGTCCCTGATCTTCAGCTGATAATAGCCTGAACGAAGATCAATCTTAGAAAACACCCTCGCAACCTGTAACTGGTCAAATAAATTATCAATGCGCGGTAGAGGGTACTTGTTTTTCACTGTCACCTTGTTCAACTATCTATAATCAATACATATCCGTATAGAACCATCTTTCTTCCTAACGAATAACACTGGTGCACCCTACGGGGACACACTAGGGCGAATGAATCCCTTATCCAAAAGTTCCTGAAGCTGTTCTTTCAATTCCTTCAGCTCAGGTGGTGCCATTAGATAAGGAGGAATAGAAATAGGCTGAGTGCCCGTCATCAAGTCAATGCCAAAATCAATGTCCCTGCCCGGTGGCATACCCGGCAGATCTAAGGGGAATACATCTGGAAAGTCCCTCACAACAGGTACAGAATTAATGCTAGGAGACTCTGCTCCCACATCCCTCACAAATGCTAAATACAACAAACACCCCTTTGCAACCATTCTATGAGCTTTGAAGAATGAAATGACACGGCTAGGGACGAAATCAGTCGAACCCCGCCAATCAATCTGAGAAATACCAGGAATAGCCAATATAACTGTCTTGGCATGACAGTCCAATATAGCATGGCACGGAGATAGCCAATCCATGCCCAATATCACATCGAAGTCCACCATCCCTAACAATGATACATCCACCTGGGTCTCCAGACCCCCAATAGAAATAACACAGGATCTGTAGACATGATCCACAATAATCGTATCACCCACTGGGTGGATACATGAATAGGTAAATCAAGACTACCACAGGTCGCACCCAAATGATGTGCAAAATTAGAAGACACTTACGAATATGTGGACCCGAGATCAAATAGAACAGACGCATATCTGTGAAAGACATAAATGATACCTATAATCACTACATCGGAGGCAACTGCATCACGCCTGTCAGGGAGTGCATAGAATTGTGCCTGACCCCCACTCGATCGCTCCTCACCTCTTGGGCGACTACGAGAAGACTGACCTCTACCTCTACTAGCCTGAGATGGTGCTGAAGAGGAGGGCTGATCCCTCTGCTGAGACCTTTCCCTGCGAAGTCGAGGGCACTACTTCCTCATGTTGCCAAACTCGCCACATTCAAAATAACTACCTGGTGCTGGAGAAGGGGACTGAAGGGAACCACTCGCTGCAGACGAACCCTGGGCTGAAGAAGTAGTAGGTGCTGCACTCTGAGCTGAGAGGGCACTAAGTGAAGACTGACCCTGCTGAAAATACATGGCGGCCACGACCAAAAGAAGAAGCTCCACTCTGCTAAGGGCGGACTGAATGAGAACAGTAGTAAAGAACAGGGCAAGATACCACAAGAAAGCTAACTATACCATAAATACGAAAGTTTCCCTACAAAAGGGGCTGGCTTCAACAACCCATAAGGGACGGCTTGCCAAGCTACACAAACAGTTAATTTGTTTATATTCTCAAAAGTTTTCCTACAAACGGGGCTGGCTTCAACAACCCATAAGGGACGGCTTGCCAAGCTACACAACTCGGAAAACTTTTGTACTATAACCAACGTTAGCTGTTTATAACTCAGAAAACTTTCGTACTATAATAAGATAACTTTCTTGCAGTATACTTACCCTATTTTTCATACATGGACCGGCTTTTCCATCCATTCGAAAAAAAGAACAAGAGAGAAATTTAGAAAGCACTCATAAGTAGTATTTCACGAAGGATTTTTGAAGATTTACAGGATGATTGCTAGATGATCCTACCAGTACTACAAGGCCTCCTTTATATAGGACTAGGAGGTTATTACAAGACAAACTTAATAGATAAAATAAACCTATCTTACATGGCAAACTTATCTTACAAGTGGGTCCTTCTAAACAAGTGAAGGACTTTAGGCAAACAACTAAAAAACAACCGAAAACATGTGAAACGGGTGAAATATACATGGTATAACATGTGAAAATATGCGGGAGCATGTGACGCCATGTGAAAGCATGATGATGCATGTGACGAAGCATGTGGAGGCATGTCTAAACATGTGAAAACAAGTTGAAGCGGGGCCCGGATAGTATGGAAAGATGTGGAAAATTTGTCTTGACATGGGTAGGATATTTTTGAGGTTTTTTGGTGGCTAATTTAGGATTATGGTGGGATTAGTAGGAAATCGGGTAATTATTCTTTGATGATTCCATGATTGTCTTCTAGGCATCTTTTCAATGACCTTGTGTAGTAACGCCTGGAACTTGACGGCCATTCTTCACAGTGCTCTTTCTCTTTTGGATTGAAAGATGTAATCCTCAGCCTTAGTCTGGAAATGTCTTGAGTGATTTTTTCTCGGATGACTTCGTATGGAGTTTGGTATTCTTTTGCTTCTGCCCGGACTCTTTCCCAGTGAGGATGACTGTTTGTATAATTCCAGCTTGCCCAATCTTTTGGCCATATTTCTTTCGGGATGCATCTATTTTGCTGAAAAAGGATTCTTTGTGCCTCGCTATATTCTTCCTCCATTGATAAAATGGACACGGGAAATTTCCACCAAAATGATGCTTCTGCTTGTGCCTGGACTTTTCCATTAATAATCTTTACTGGCCTATGAAACATGAACACCTTCGCTGTGTAGGAATCACTGAAACATTTAATCCAGTATCTTCTAGGTTTGAACCATTGCAAAAATATTCTAAGAGCTGGTGCAATATTATCAAACTCTTTGAAGACGTTGCATTTGAATTCCATGAAAATATAATACTGATGGCATAGGTACCAGAAAAACCATAATAGTTCTTGTGGAAAATCCTTGGCTTGAGCTATGAATATATGGCAGAACGGATATTCCGGATTCACTCCGTAAGGCTTGAGAATAGATCCTCCATGTTGTCGGAAAACCTCGAGCTCATAATAAGTTCTTCTTTCAATAAGAATTGATGGATCAAAGGGATCCATGAGGTTGAACAATTCCGGCGGATGATCTGTTGGCTTTAATGAACTTGTTCCTGGTAAACTGGAAAACATGAAGATGTGACTGATTAGCTTTTCCTTTGACTTCAATTTTGCTGGGGAAAATCTCCTTGAAAATTCTTCCGGTCGGGACAGAAAATCTGCGAGAATATTATCCTTTCCTTTCAGATGCCTGACTTGAAACTTGTATGGAGAGAACCATTGAGCCCACCCGAGAATCTGAGGATTGGGAATAATTTTTGCATTTAGATGAATCATTTTCGGGAAAGCCTTCATATCCATTTCAATCAGGAATTCTGTATGAATAAGGAAGAAATTGAATTTCTTGATTCCATTCTTTACTGCAAGAATTTCCTTGAAAGTGGAGTGATAATGTTGCTCGGCATCTTTGAACTTTCCATTGGCGTATCCGCATATTTTCCTCTGGCCATCTTTTTCTTCAAATAGAACAACACTCCAATATTCATTGCTGGCATCTGTCTGCAATATCTTCTTACCGTCCGAAGGGATATAGAGGGACTTGACATTTTTAGAAATCTCCTTTATTTTCCGGACTGCTTCATCTTGTTTCTTTCCCCATGGAGGAGCATTTTTCTTGAGCATCTCTGTAAGTGGAGAAATGTATGTAGAGATATTTGGAATAAAATCTCTTACATAATTTAGTATGCCCAGAAATTGTTGGATCTGCTTTGTTGAGAAGTTAGTATCCGGAAATTTGAGTAGTTCCTGACATATATGGGGTCCTGGACTATATTCTCCTTGCACAAAATGCATTCCAAGAAAATCAATTTCCTTTTGAGCAAGAACCATCTTTTTTGCTGAGAGCATGATCCCGTATTGTGTTACCAATTCCTCAAACTGACGAAGCAAGTTGATATGTTCTTCAAATGTCACACTAAATAGCAGGATGTCATCAATGTAAAATAGGGAGGTATGGAGGATGGGTTGGAATATTTTTATCATGGCTTTTTGGAATAAAGAAGGTGCAGTTTTCAATCCGAAAGGCATAACTTTCCATTGGAAGTGATGATCGGGGATGCAAAATCTTGTTTTGGGTCTTTCTTCAGGGTGAATTCCTAATTGCCAAAATCCTGACTTTAAATTAAACTTAGAAAAATATTTGGCCTTGGCTAGGTGGTAGAAAAGGGTGAGTTTATTTGGAATAGGGAATTTGTCATCTTGGAGGAAATGGTTAAGTGGCTGGTAGTTGATGACTAACCTGAGTTTTCCTCTTGTTTGTTCAGCTCTTTTGTTGACATAAAATGCTTCGCATGCCCATTGTGAATCTGATGGCTCTATCAGATCAAATTCCAAAAACTCTTCACACTCTTTCTTTGCGAGTTGCAGATGATCTGGATTCATTCCTGAATGACCGGCCTTTGTTGGATTGATGTTTTCATTCTTCTTGAAAGGGAGCTTGATAAAAAATTCTTCATTTTTCCATAGAGGGCGTTTCCCTTTCATCATGAAGTCCTTGTGAGAATCGGCACATGATTGTTCAATGAGATTTTGCTCGATCTCCTTGATCTGTTCGTCCTTGGTGATTTGGAATAGCCTCGGGATTTCAGAATAAGGCCTGAACTGCTTTTTAAAAGCTATCCCATTAGCCTTGATATGGAGCCGATCTCTGAGCTGTCTGTAGATGTCAAATCCAATAATAAGATCTTTTCCTGGTACATCAGATCCTAGCAGCTTCGTCCCGAGCTTCAATCCTGGAAAGAACTCAATGGTGATCGGGTGCTTTGTAATGACAGTTGTGGTCAAGATCGCATTTGATGCAGTGTTGAAATCCTTAAAATGCGGTACCTATTGATCTTCAGGAAAAACAGCTGGATTTATAAGTGAGGAAGCAGCTCCGGTATCAATAAAAGCAATAACTTGAGTTGGTTTGTCCCACTTGGATGAATAGATTTTGACTTCTACTTGAGGAACAACAGTAAGAGCATTGATCTCCTCTCTAGCCTCGATTATTGGTTCTGAGATTTGGTAATTGCCTTGCTCTTCATAGATATCAAGGGAGAATAGGGTTTCTTCATTCGGTTCATCATCCATAGAGAATATTGATTCAAGGTCCTCCTCCTTTCCGAGATGTATACCAGTGTAATCTTCAATCTCTTGAATGAGTTTGACAGACCTTCTTGATTGTGGACAATTTTTTGCAAAATGTCCAATCTTATGGCAAATAAAACACCTGTTCTTCTTGTGAAAATTTCCTGGCCTTCTCCGTCCGAAATATTTTGTGCGTCTCTTGGACCTTGGCTTTCCATCTGGAATTCTTGGCCATTTGAACCTTCTGAATTCTCTCATTCGTCTAGATGTGCGGCAAGAACATCCTGATCCGGTAATTAGATCAGATTTGCGGCATGCTTTGTCAAGTGCTGGATTATGTTGGATAATTTGTTTCAGAGCAGAGCGCTTCGTACAGATATCATCCAATGCAACGAAAATAGCTTTTCTGATGTAACCAATTTGTGGGATGGTTATGGACTGGAACTTTTCTTCAATGATGGTCATGGTTCGACTTGCCAGCAACTTTGGAAGAGAAGATACAAAGGCTTGCTTTAGATTGATATCTCCTCCAATCTCGAAGTATATCTTTGCCATTTTTTGAAAATGTCTATCAATGTCATTTCTGTCGAATGACACGCACTTCATCTCGAAGAGTTGCCTCCGCATTTTCTCTTGTCTTTGGCCAGCATCTCCGCAAAAAACTTCATGTAGGATTCTAATGTTGAAAGCAAAATCCTGGGAAGTAAGAAAAGCATTTTTGTCTTGAATTCCTAGTGTATTCCACCAGTCTCTGAGGATTCCTGAGAATCGTGAAGTGAGTTCTGAAAGGATGATATACTTTTCTCGCTCCACCAAATTTCTGGTCACCATCCAAGTATAAAAGTCTTGGATCCGTTGAGGCCATTTTGAAACCTTGACATCATCAAAGGTGAAAGTGTGGAAACCAGTTCCAACTGGCTTTGACGCCATAGGCTCATATCTTATTTCTGGGATTGGTTCATTCGTCATGCCTTCTTGTTCATCATCTACTTCAGATATTTCTGGATCTCTTGGCTGGTTTACAAATATTGGGGGATCATCTCCTTCGGAAGATTCCGTTGTGGATTCATTGCTTGCTTGAGAACTATCTTCCATGGATTCGTCTTCTGATGAGTTTAGTGATTCTGACCATGGGGTATCTTCTTCTGATATGTATCTTGGCTGAGAGACATAGAAATCTGGAGCCTTCTGGTCGGAAATCATCAGATTGTCAAGATTTGATTCTTTTGAACTTTCTCCTTGGTCACGCTTTTTCTTGGTTTGTTTCTTTGCTGCAAGGGCATCTTTCCTTTCCCAAACCATTTTTGCGATATCAAAATCATCTTCTTCTTTTGTTGGTCGAGTGAAAGAGATTGGATTTTTTGAGGTTGATGGAAAAGTAGAGAAGGTATGGTCTAATTTGGGTGGTGAATATGCTCGTGATGATATGGGGAAGAAGGTAGGTTTTGAAGAGAATGATGGGGTTCTTTGTGGCTCATAGTGATCATTTCTCAGAAGCTGAATTTGTTCTTTGAGGGAAATCGTCTCCTGTTGTTGTTGTTGGAAAAATTGGAAAAGTGAAGTTCTTGGCGGACAAATCTCATATTGTAAATTTGCCAACCTTAATTCCAAAGCTTTGATCAGTCCTGCATGTTGAGACGATGACTGCTCCACCTTTTTCTCAATTGTTTTCACTTTGCTCATCAACTTGTTTTGTACATGGGCCACATTTTTTATGGTGTTTCCAATATTGTTGAGCACTTTGTTTTGACAGATGGAATTTTCTGATTGCCAGTTAATTATTGCTTCAATATCACTTGTTGGGGTTTTTTCTCCAGACGGTAGTACTATGTTCTTTTTGGGGATTTTTGGAGCATGGCTGATACCCTCCTTTTCAAAAGGTTGTAGTGGAGGAAAATCTTGGGAGTGACTAGAATTTGAAGGGCTCATCATGAATATTTGCGGGTGTGTGGAACTTTGGATTGATGGAGTTTTAGGCTCAGGTGGCTTTTTAGGTTTTGGGGTGTGAGATGATGTTGGTTCGGATTTGGGCATGGTTTCACTATCCTCCCGGCTAGGGGTGAATTTTTCAGGTAGTTTCGGCCATTCTTGGGGTTTGTAACAGACAAGAAATTCATATTTACCTGGACGGCTTAATGAGCCAATAGAAGGATCTTTATTTTCATATCTGGCCCGAAATTCTCTTTCAGTAGTTTTCCCCTTTTTCTTGGATTTAGATTTGCGCTGGTGATGTTCATTATATTCTCCAACTGGATCTTCTATACAATCTTGGCAGGTGCAACCGAGATCCCATGGGCAGTGTCCAGTGAAAGGGCATTTGAACCACCACATTCTTTTCCCTTCGTTGTCAAAATATTGGCACCATTCATGTTCTTCCATGATGCTTTGGATATTCCAGAAGAATTCTCCATCGGGTTCTAGGTAAGTGTCTGTTGTATCTTTGGGTTAGATCATTTGGCAAGAAAAGATGGTTTTATTGGGTTTTTTGAGATGGGAATGGTCAAAGCTTATGCAAACGGTTTTGTCACTTCTTTTGGTAAAAGTTGGTTCACTAGATTGCAGAGATTCCTCTGATTCTCTTAGCTTCTCATAATTTGTGATCCATGAATCGGGAAGGATTTTGACAAGTTCATCTCTGGAAATTTGTCTGGGTATTTGGGTGCACATGGTGTTTCCTTTGGTAGCATCAATATTTAAGAGCAAAGCATTTTCTCCTCCGGGTTGACAAAGATCCATGGCATGATTTTGGACTCGCCATGCCATTTGGTGGTGAAGGGTTGCTTGGATAGACTCTTTGGCTTGTGGGGCTCCTTGGATTTGGACTTGGATTTTTAAGGCTTCGGTTAGGTACGGGTCATAAAGGGACATGTTAAAATTTGGAAAGATAGTTATGAACACAGTTCCAGCATTCAGGGTAACTTCGGCAGTACCCAAGTTTGCGTGTTGGTACTCCAAATATCGGGTATCTAGAAGAGAAAGTCGAGCTACAACAGGTTGACCTTTTCTTCCATGATATGTTAAAGCGATTCGAACAGCACCAAAATGGATATGGGTAAAACCATGAGCTCTCCATTGCCTAGGAAAATCATCTGGTATTTGAAGGGTGATAAATTGTTCCTCTCGAGTGGCAAGAGTAGGATGCTGATCAAGTTTTGAGGCAGCAACATATTCTTTGACTCCTTTTGGTCTATGTTGGACTAAGGAACGAATTTGGGTCCAAGGTGCAAAGGATTTTTTGGCAAACGCTGAGTAAGGGTTTATGAGGGGTAGTTTAGTGGAAGATACTTTTTGTTCATCGGGTAGGATATCTACTTCATAGAGGTAATCATATTTTTTGGACAAGGTTTTATGTAAAGTGGGAGACATATTCATTTTGGCAAGAGAAGAAGAAGAGGATGATGGAAATGACTCAGACATGTTTAGAAAACTGTTCCTCCCTCCGAAAAGATGGGCTGGCTCTGATACCACAGTAGTAAAGAACAGGGCAAGATACCACAAGAAAGCTAACTATACCATAAATACGAAAGAACAGTAGTAAAGAACAGGGCAAGATACCACAAGAAAGCTAACTATACCATAAATACGAAAGTTTCCCTACAAAAGGGGTTGGCTTTAACAACCCATAAGGGACGGCTTGCCAAGCTACACAAACAGTTAATTTGTTTATAGTCTCAAAAGTTTTCCTACAAACGGGGCTGGCTTCAACAACCCATAAGGGACGGCTTGCCAAGCTACACAACTCGGAAAACTTTTGTACTATAACCAACGTTAGTTGTTTATAACTCAGAAAACTTTCGTACTATAATAAGATAACTTTCTTACAGTATACTTACCCTATTTTTCATACATGGACCGGCTTTTCCATCCATTCGAAAGAAAGAACAAGAGAGAAATTTAGAAAGCACTCATAAGTAGTATTTCACAAAGGATTTTTGAAGATTTACAGGATGATTGCTAGATGATCCTACCAGTACTACAAGGCCTCCTTTATATAGGACTAGGAGGTTATTACAAGACAAACTTAATAGATAAAATAAACCTATCTTACATGGCAAACTTATCTTACAAGTGGGTCCTTCTAAACATGTGAAGGACTTTAGGAAAACAACTAAAAAACAACCGAAAACATGTGAAACGGGTGAAATATACATGGTATAACATGTGAAAATATGCGGGAGCATGTGACGCCATGTGAAAGCATGATGATGCATGTGACGAAGCATGTGGAGGCATGTCTAAACATGTGAAAACAAGTTGAAGCTGGGCCCGGATAGTATGGAAAGATGTGGAAAATTTGTCTTGACATGGGTAGGATATTTTTGAGGTTTTTTGGTGGCTAATTTAGGATTATGGTGGGATTAGTAGAAAATAAATTAATTATTCTTTGATGATTCCATGATTGTCTTCTAGGCATCTTTTCAATGACCTTGTGTAGTAACGCCTGGAACTTGACGGCCATTCTTCACAGTGCTCTTTCTCTTTTGGATTGAAAGATGTAATCCTCAGCCTTAGTCTGGAAATGTCTTGAGTGATTTTTTCTCGGATGACTTCGTATGGAGTTTGGTATTCTTTTGCTGCTGCCCGGACTCTTTCCCAGTGAGGATGACTGTTTGTATAATTCCAGCTTGCCCAATCTTTTGGCCATATTTCTTTCGGGATGCATCTATTTTGCTGAAAAAGGATTCTTTGTGCCTCGCTATATTCTTCCCCCATAGATAAAATGGACACGGGAAATTTCCGCCAAAATGATGCTTCTGCTTGTGCCTGGACTTTTCCATTAATAATCTTTACTGGCCTATGAAACATGAACACCTTTGCTGTGTAGGAATCACTGAAACATTTAATCCAGTATCTTCTAGGTTTGAACCATTGCAAAAATATTTTAAGAGCTGGTGCAATGTTATCAAACTCTTTGAAGACGTTGCATTTGAATTCCATGAAAATATAATACTGATGGCATAGGTACCAGAAAAACCATAATAGTTCTTGTGGAAAATCCATGGCTTGAGCTATGAATATATGGCAGAACGGATATTCCGGATTCACTCCGTAAGGCTTGAGAATAGATCCTCCATGTTGTCGGAAAACCTCGAGCTCATAATAAGTTCTTCTTTCAATAAGAATTGATGGATCAAAGGGATCCATGAGGTTGAACAATTCCGGCGGATGATCTGTTGGCTTTAATGAACTTGTTCCTGGTAAACTGGAAAACATGAAGATGTGACTGATTAGCTTTTCCTTTGACTTCAATTTTGCTGGGGAAAATCTCCTTGAGAATTCTTCCGATCGGGACAGAAAATCTGCGAGAATGTTATCCTTTCCTTTCAGATGCCTGACTTGAAACTTGTATGGAGAGAACCATTGAGCCCACCTGAGAATCCGAGGATTGGGAATAATTTTTGCATTTAGATGAATCATCTTCGGGAAAGCCTTCATATCCATTTCAATCAGGAATTCTGTATGAATAAGGAAGAAATTGAATTTCTTGATTCCATTCTTTACTGCAAGAATTTCCTTGAAAGTGGAGTGATAATGTTGCTCGGCATCTTTGAACTTTCCACTGGCGTATCCGCATATTTTCCTCTGGCCATCTTTTTCTTCAAATAGAACAACACTCCAATATTCATTGCTGGCATCCGTCTGCAATATCTTCTTACCGTCCGAAGGGATATAGAGGGACTTGACATTTTTAGAAATCTCCTTTATTTTCCGGACTGCTTCATCTTGTTTCTTTCCCCATGGAGGAGCATTTTTCTTGAGCATCTCTGTAAGTGGAGAAATGTATGTAGAGATATTTGGAATAAAATCTCTTACATAATTTAGTATGCCCAGAAATTGTTGGATCTGCTTTGTTGAGAAGTTAGTATCCGGAAATTTGAGTAGTTCCTGACATATATGGGGTCCTGGACTGTATTCTCCTTGCACAAAATGCATTCCAAGAAAATCAATTTCCTTTTGAGCAAGAACCATCTTTTTTGTTGAGAGCATGATCCCGTATTGTGTTACCAATTCCTCAAACTGACGAAGCAAGTTGATATGTTCTTCAAATGTCACACTAAATAGCAGGATGTCATCAATGTAAACTAGGGAGGTATGGAGGATGGGTTGGAATATTTTTATCATGGCTTTTTGGAATAAAGAAGGTGCGGTTTTCAATCCGAAGGGCATAACTTTCCATTGGAAGTGATGATCGGGGATGCAAAATCCTGTTTTGGGTCTTTCTTCAAGGGTGAATTCCTAATTGCCAAAATCCCGACTTTAAATCAAACTTAGAAAAATATTTGGCCTTGGCTAGGTGGGAGAAAAGGGTGAGTTTATTTGGGATAGGGAATTTGTCATCTTGGAGGAAATGGTTAAGTGGCTGGTAGTTGATGACTAACCTAAGTTTTCCTCTTGTTTGTTCAGCTCTTTTGTTGACATAGAATGCTTCGCATGCCCATTGTGAATCTGATGGCTCTATCAGATCAAATTCCAAAAGCTCTTCACACTCTTTCTTTGCGAGTTGTAGATGATCTGGATTCATTCCTGAATGACTGGCCTTTGTTGGATTGATGTTTTCATTCTTCTTGAAAGGGAGCTTGATAAAAAATTCTTCATTTTTCCATAGAGGGCGTTTCCCTTTCATCATGAAGTCCTTGTGAGAATCGGCACATGATTGTTCAATGAGATTTTGTTCGATCTCCTTGATCTGTTCGTCCTTGGTGATTTGGAATAGCCTCGGGATTTCAGAATAGGGCCTGAACTGCTTTTTAAAAGCTATCCCATTAGCCTTGATATGGAGCTGATCTCTGAGCTGTCTGTAGATGTCGAATCCAATAATAAGATCTTTTCCTGGTACATCAGATCCTAGCAGCTTCGTCCCGAGCTTCAATCCTGGAAAGAACTCAATGGTGATCGGGTGCTTTGTAATGACAGTTGTGGTCAAGATCGCATTTGATGCAGTGTTGAAATCCTTAAAATGCGGTACCCATTGATCTTCAGGAAAAACAGCTGGATTTATAAGTGAGGAAGCAACTCCGGTATCAATGAAAGCAATAACTCGAGTTGGTTTGTCCCACTTGGATGAATAGATTTTGACTTCTACTTGAGGAACAACAGTAAGAGCATTGATCTCCTCTTTAGCCTCGATTATTGGTTCTGAGATTTGGTAATTGCCTTGCTCTTCATAGATATCAAGGGAGAATAAAGTTTCTTCATTAGGTTCATCATCCACAGAGAATATTGATTCAAGGTCCTCCTCCTTTCCGAGATGTATACCAGTGTAATCTTCAATCTCTTGAATGAGTTTGACAGACCTTCTTGATTGTGGACAATTTTTTGCAAAATGTCCAATCTTATGGCAAATAAAACACCTGTTCTTCTTGTGAAAATTTCCTGGCCTTCTCCGTCCGAAATATTTTGTGCGTCTCTTGGACCTTGACTTTCCATCTGGAATTCTTGGCCATTTGAACCTTCTGAATTCTCTCCTTCGCCTAGATGTGCGGCAAGAACATCCTGATCCGGTGATTAGATCAGATTTGCGGCATGCTTTGTCAAGTGCTGGATTGTGTTGGATAATTTGTTTCAGAGCAGAGCGCTTCGTACAGATATCATCCAATGCGACGAAAATAGCTTGCCCGATGTAACCAATTTGTGGGATGGTTATGGACTGGAACTTTTCTTCAATGATGGTCATGGTTCGACTTGCCAGCAACTTTGGAAGAGAAGATACAAAGGCTTGCTTTAGATTGATATCTCCTCCAATGTCGAAGTATATCTTTGCCATTTTTTGAAAATGTCTATCAATGTCATTTCTGTCGAATGACACGCACTTCATCTCGAAGAGTTGCCTCCGCATTTTCTCTTGTCTTTGGCTAGCATCTCCGTAAAAAACTTCATGTAGGATTCTAATGTTGAAAGCAAAATCCTGGGAAGTAAGAAAAGCATTTTTGTCTTGAATTCCTAGTGCATTCCACCAGTCTCTGAGGATTCCTGAGAATCGTGAAGTGAGTTCTGAAAGGATGATATACTTTTCTCGCTCCACCAAATTTCTGGTCACCATCCAAGTATAAAAGTCTTGGATCCGTTGAGGCCATTTTGAAACCTTGACATCATCTAAGGTGAAAGTGTGGAAACCAGTTCCAACTAGCTTTGACGCCATAGGCTCATATCTTCTTTCTGGGATTGGTTCATTCGTCATGCCTTCTTGTTCATCATCTACTTCAGATGTTTCTGGATCTCTTGGCTGGTTTACAAATATTGGGGGATCATCTCCTTCGGAAGATTCCATTGTGGATTCATTGCTTGCTTGAGAACTATCTTCCATGGATTCGTCTTCTGATGAGTTTAGCGATTCTGACCATGGGGTATCTTCTTCTGATATGTATCTTGGCTGAGAGACATAGAAATCTGGAGCCTTCTGGTCGGAAATCATCAGATTGTCAAGATTTGATTCTTTTGAACTTTCTCCTTGGTCACGCCTTTTCTTGGTTTGTTTCTTTGCTGCAAGGGCATCTTTCCTTTCCCAAGCCATTTTTGCGATATCAAAATCATCTTCTTCTTTTGTTGGTCGAGTGAAAGAGATTGGATTTTTTGAGGTTGATGGAAAAGTAGAGAAGGTATGGTCTAATTTGGGTGGTGAATATGCTCGTGATGATATGGGGAAGAAGGTAGGTTTTGAAGAGAATGATGGGGTTCTTTGTGGCTCATAGTGATCATTTCTCAGAAGCTGAATTTGTTCTTTGAGGGAAATCGTCTCCTGTTGTTGTTGTTGGAAAAATTGGAAAAGTGAAGTTCCTGGCGGACAAATCTCATATTGTAAATTTGCCAACCTTAATTCCAAAGCTTTGATCAGTCCTGCATGTTGAGACGATGACCGCTCCACCTTTTTCTCAATTGTTTCCACTTTGCTCATCAACTTGTTTTGTACATGGGCCACATTTTTTATGGTGTTTCCAATACTGTTGAGCACTTTGTTCTGGCAGAAGGAATTTTTTGATTGCCAGTTCATTGTTGCTTCAATATCACTTGTTGGGGTTTTTTCTCCAGACGGTAGTACTATGTTCTTTTTGGGGATTTTTGGAGCATGGCTGATACCCTCCTTTTCAAAAGGTTGTAGTGGAGGAAAATCTTGGGAGTGACTAGAACTTGAAGGGCTCATCATGAATATTTGCGGGTGTGTGGAACTTTGGATTGATGGAGTTTTAGGCTCAGGTGGCTTTTTAGGTTTTGGGGTGTGAGATGATGTTGGTTCGGATTTGGGCATGGTTTCACTATCCTCCCAGCTAGGGGTGAATTTTTCAGGTAGTTTCGGCCATTCTTGGGGTTTGTAACTGACAAGGAATTCATATTTACCTAGACGGCTTAATGAGCCAATAGAAGGATCTTTATTTTCATATCTGGCCCGAAATTCTCTTTCAGTAGTTTTCCCCTTTTTCTTGGATTTAGATTTGCGCTGGTGATGTTCATTATATTCTCCAACTGGATCTTCTATACAATCTTGGCAGGTGCAACCGAGATCCCATGGGCAGTGTCCAGTGAAAGGGCATTTGAACCACCACATTCTTTTCCCTTCTTTGTCAAAATATTGGCACCAGTCATGTTCTTCCATGATGCTTTGTATATTCCAGAAGAATTCTCCATCGGGTTCTGGGTAAGTGTCTGTTGTATCTTTGGGTTGGATCATTTGGCAAGAAAAGATGGTTTTATTGGGTTTTTTGAGATGGGAATGGTCAAAGCTTATGCAAACGGTTTTGTCACTTCTTTTGGTAAAAGTTGGTTCACTAGATTGCAGAGATTCCTCTGATTCTCTTAGCTTCTCATAATTTGTGATCCATGAATCGGGAAGGATTTTGACAAGTTCATCTCTGGAAATTTGTCTGGGTATTTGGGTGCACATGGTGTTTCCTTTGGTAGCATCAATATTTAAGAGCAAAGCATTTTCTCCTCCGGGTAGACAAAGATCCATGGCATGATTTTGGACTCGCCATGCCATTTGGTGGTGAAGGGTGGCTTGGATAGACTCTTTGGCTTGTGGGGCTCCTTGGATTTGGACTTGGATTTTTAAGGCTTCGGTTAGGTACGGGTCATAAAGGGACATGTTGAAATTTGGAAAGATAGTTATGAAGACAGTTCCAGCATTCAGGGTAACTTCGGCAGTACCCAAGTTTGCGTGTTGGTAATCCAAATATCGGGTATCTAGAAGAGAAAGTCGAGCTACAACAGGTTGACCTTTTCTTCCATGATATGTTAAAGCGATTTGAACAGCACCAAAATGGATATGGGTAAAACCATGAGCTCTCCATTGCCTAGGAAAATCATCTGGTATTTGAAGAGTGATAAATGGTTCCTCTCGAGTGGCAAGAATAGGATGCTGGTCAAGTTTTGAGGCAGCAACATATTCTTTGACTCCTTTTGGTAATACTCTCACCTCTCTCTAAAATTAGTAGGAAATGACCCCAAATAAAGCCCCAAAGATTATATATCAAAATGGGGTCGGGTTATAAAAATAAAAAAAATAACCTTGCTATGTCAATTCTGCTATAGCAGAATGCACTGCAGAATGGACATGCGGGCCGTAGAATGCACCGTGAACTTGGTGGCCAAATATAAGCTACACTGGTTCAATCTATGGTCAAAATGCGGACCGCAGAGTAAAAATGCGGATCGCAGATTTGACCTGACACGGGATTGCATTTTCCAACCTTTAGTAATTTGATCATAACTTTGTGTAGGAATGTATAAATGACGAACGGTTTGAAGCATTGGAAACTAGACTCAAAGGTCTTTCATTTGATATGCTATTCACCACATAAAACCTTATACATAATTATATATGCTCATTTGAAGTGAGCCTTGTGCGAATCCATTCGAAATTTTAGCCTACTTCGAAATTTTTCCCATTTGGCGTACACCTAGGCTTCCATTTGGACCTCACATCACATACCATAAGACTTATACTCATATTTACCAAGTCTAATTGATTTCCACCGTATTAATAGTATATTAAAATATTATAATAAGCATGTGTGACACTACGAAATCCTAAATTACTTAGCAAAATTTTCCTAGGCCTTATAGTCATGTCCTGCGACGTCTTGCCATGGCCATGCCCTACCATATCCTAAAACGTCGTGCCATGGCTACACGCTGTCATGTCCTGCGACGTCTTGCCATGGCCATGCCCTACCATGTCCTACGATGTTATGCCACGGCCACACCCTACCATGTCCTACAACGTCTTGTCACCTCCTGACTTATGTCATGGCCATGTCCTATGATGTCCTGACACATCCTGAGATGTGCCATGGCAATGTCCTGACACGTACTGACTCTTGCGATGCCCACGCCCTACGACATCCTGACAGGTCCTGTGTCCACGTCCTAAGACGTCCTGCCATGTACTGACCTGTGCCATGCATGCACTGCCATGTACTGAAACGCCATGGCCATATCCTGACACGTTCTGACCATGGCCATGCCTACGTCCTGCCATGTCATGCGATGTCCTAACAGGTCCTGTGGCCACATCCTACGATGTACTGACCCGTGCCATGACCACACCTTGCCATGTCCTGCTACATCCTTACACGTCCTGAAATGTGCCATGGCCATGTCCTAACACGTCTTGACTCGTGCCATGCCCACGTCTTGCCATGTCCTGCGATGTCCTAACACATCTTGTGGCAACGTCCTGCGACGTTATGACCCGTTCCATGGCCATGCCCTACCATGTCCTGCAACATCCTGGCATGTCCTGAAATGTGCCATGGCCATGTACTGACACATCCTGACCCATGCCATGGCCACGTCCTGCGACGTCCTGACACGTCTTGTGGCAAGTCTTGCGACGTCCTGACCCGTGCCATGGCCACGCCCTGCCATGTCCTGCGATGTCTTGACATATCCTGAAACATGCCATGGCCATGTCCTGACACGTCTTGACCCGTGCCATGCCATGTTCTTCCATGTCCTACGACATTCTGACACATCGTGTGGCAACGTCCTGCGACGTCCTAACCTGTGCGATTGCCACACCCTGCTATGTACTGCAACATCATGACATGTCTTGAAACATGCCATGGCCATGTCCTAACACATCCTGACACGTGCCATGCCCATGTCCTGCCATGTCCTAACACGTCATGTGGCCACGTCCAGCGACGTCCTAACACATCCTTACCCGTGACTTGGCCAAGCCTTGCGCCGTGCCATTTTGATGCCTTGTGCCATGCATTGGGACTTGGCATCAGCCTTGGCCTCTGAAGCGACGTCATGGCATGCCCTTGTCTTATTAAGCAATGCTTTGCCATGCCCTTGGCCTCTCAAGCGATGCCGTGCCATGCCCTTGGCCTATCAAGCGACGCCTTGACATGTCTTTAGCCTCTCAAGCGGTGTCTTGCCATGCCCTTGGCCTATCAAGCAACACCTTGCCATGCACTTAGCCTCTCAAGTGATGCCCTGCCATGCCCTTGGCCTATCAAGTGATGCCTTGCCATGCCCTTGGCCTCTCAAGAAACGCCCTGCCATGCCTTTGGCATAGGACTTGGCTTCTCGAGTGATGCCTTGCACTATGCCATGGCCACGCCCGTGGTGCATTGGTCCTTGGCCTCTCAAGTGACACCTCGAGAAATAACTATTTGCACACATTGCCTCTTACCATAACCTCAGCATCGGAAGAGACACACCGAGAAGCCTTTAGTAGTGTATTGTCATATAGCCTTTCCCTCGACACGACTAAGTGTCAGGTCCCATTGTCCACCCAAGGTCTTGAGGACTTTTACAGTTTTCCAACACTTAGTATATTATTTAGCATCAATAGGGGATTAAACCTCTTTTCGGAAATGTTAGAAATTTATTGGACTGGAGGGGGAGGGACGAATTAGAGCGACAAAAGGCTGAATCTCAGTGGATCGTGGAAGCTAGGCCACTCTGCCACTTACAATACCCCATCGCATATTTAAGTCGTCTGGAAAGGATTCTACCCACCGCTCGATGGAAATTGTACTTCAAGGCAGCCACCGCGGCTCTTCTGCCGCGATGACTTAGCCAACGACATGTTCCCTTATGTGCCAAAGGCCCCTACTGCGGGTCGGCAAGCGGATGACGGGCGCATGTGTCACTTCTAGCCCAGATTCTGACTTGGAGGCGTTCATTCGTAATCCAGCGCATGGTAGCTTCGTGCCACAGTCTTTTCAACCAAGCGGGATGAAAATTGTGCGAATCAACAATTCCTCTCGTACTAGGTTGAATTACTATTGTGACACTATCATTAGTAGTGTAAAACTAACCTGTATCAGGACGGTCTAAACCCAGCTCACATTCCCTATTGGTGGGTGAACAATCCAACACTCAGTGAATTCTGCTTCACAATGATAGGAAGAGCCGACATCGAACGATCAAAAAACAACATCGGTATGAACGCTTGGCAGCCACAAGTCAATTATCCATGTGGTAACTTTTTTGACACCTCTAGCTTCAAATTCTGAAGGTCTAAAGGATCGTTAGGCCACATTTTCATGGTTCGTATTCGGACTATAAATCAAAATCAAACGAGATTTTACCCTTCTAGTCCATACGAGATTTCTATTCTCGTTGAGCTCATCTTAGGACACTTGCGTTATCTTTTAACAGATGTGCCGCCCCAGCCAAACTCCCCACCTGACAATGTCTTCCGCCCGGATCGGCCTGCAAGCAAGCCTTGGGTCCAAAAGGAGGGGCAGTGCCCCACTTCCGATTCACGGAATAAGTAAAATAACATTAAAAGTAGTGGTATTTCAATTTTTCTTTTCGGCTCCCACTTATACTACACCTCCCAAGTCATTTCACAAAGTTGGACTAGAGTCAAGCTCAACAGGGTCTTCTTTCCTCGCTGATTCTGCCAAGCCTGTTCCTTTAGCTGTGGTTTCGCAGGATAATAGACAGGGACAATGGGAATCACACTAATCCATTCATGTGCGCTGCTAATTAGATAACGAGACATTTGGCTACCTTAAGAGAGTCATAGTTACTCCCGTCGTTTACCCGCGCTTGGTTGAATTTCTTCACTTTGACATTCAGAGCACTATGCATAAATCACATTGCATAAACATCCGTAGGGACCATCGCGATGCTTGGTTTTAGTTAAATAGTCGGATTGCCCTTGTCCATACAAGTTTTTAGTTGGTTGTTTGACACCCGGCAAAGGCCCCTAAAGGAATCGTTCTCAGTCCGTCCCCTGGTCATCATGCAATGACACGCTCTCACCAAGAAGAAGCTCAAGTAGTCCGCCAACAGCCAACGGGTTCGGGATTAGGACCCCCGTGCCCAGCCCTCAGAGCCAATCGTTTTTCGAAAGTTGCGGATCTATTTTGCCAACTTCCCTTGCCTACATTGTTCCATCGACCTGAGGATGTTCACCTTGGAGACCTGATGTGGTTATGAGTATGACCGGGCGTGGACGACACTCGATCCTCCGAATTTTCAAGGGCCACCGGGGGTGCACCAGACACCAAATTATGTACGGTGCTATTCCAGCCAGTGGACCCTACCTCTGACTGAGTCATTTCTGGGGTGGGCAGGCTATTAAACAGAAAAGATAACTCTTCCTGAGGCCCCCGACGACATCTTCGGAACTTCCTAACGTTGGTGTCAACTGCCACGTCCCGATTCAGGAATTTTAACCCGATTCACATTCGGAGCAAACATGAAACATGCTATCTGTTGGGGTTCCTTCGACCCTAAGGATCGACTAACCCATGTGCACGTGCCATTAACATGGAACCTTTCCCCTCCTCGGCCTTCAAAATTCTTATTTGAATATTTGCTACTACCACCAAGATCTGCACCGACGGTCACTCCGCCCAGGCTCACGCCCAAGGTTTTGCAGCGACCGCCACGCTCTCCTTCTCATCGGGCCTGGCACTTGCCCCGACGACCGGGTGTAGGTCACGCGCATAAGAGCCATCCATTTTAAGGGCTAGTTGATTTGGCAGGTAAGTTCTTACACACTCCTTAGCGGATTTTGACTACCCTGACCACCATCATGCTGTATTAATCAACCAACACCCTTTGTGGGATCTAGGTTAACGCGCAGTTTGGCATCGTAACCCGTCTTCTAGTTCATACGGCATCACCAGTTATGCTTACCAATAATGGCTCACTTGGAGCTCTTGATTTAGTGGCGCGGCTCAACAAAGCACCCGCACCATCCTACCTATTTAAAGTTTGAGAATATGTCGAGGGTGTTACGCCACTGATGGATCTAATAATAGGCTTTACCCTATATAAGTTGCACACGAGCTCTAGCTATCCTGAGGGAAACTTCGGAATGAACCAACTACTAGACGATTCGATTAGTCTTTCGCCCCTATACCAAAGTCAGATGAACAATTTGTACGTCAGTATCGCTGCGGGCCTCCACAAGAGGTTCCTATGGCTTCGCCCCGCTAAGGCATAGTTCACCATATTTTGGGTCCCGACAGGTATTCTCATACTCGAACCCTTCACACAAGATCAAGGTCAGTCGGCGGTGCACCCCTCAGGGGGATCCCACCAAGCAGCTTCCTTACGCCTCACGGGTTTACTCACCCGTTGACTCGCACACATATGAGAATCTATGGTTCGTGTTTCAAGACGGGTCGAATAAGAAGCACACATGCCAGCGTCCGGAGCGCAGCAGATGCCAAAGCACGCCAGAGGCGCGCGTTGCCTACCACAATCAAGGAGACAGCATTCCACGAGTGTATAAAAAGCCCAGGCTTTGGCCTTCCCCCAATCCATGCTGGTCAACGCCCCGAGTCAATTGGCAGACCGACTCAACATCATTCCACATCAGACCAGGGTACATCGCCGGCCCCATCAACTTCCCTCCCGACAATTTCAAGCACTCATTGTCTCTCTATTCAAAGTCCTTTTCATCTTTCCCTCGTGGTACTTGTTCACTATCGGTCTCTCGCCCGTATTTAGCCTTGGACAGAATTCACCACCCGATTTGGGCTGCATTCTCGAACAACCTGACTCGTAGACAATGCCTCGTGCTGTGATAGGGTCTGGGCATAATGGGGCTCTCACCCTCTCTGGCGCCCCCTTCCAGGGGAATTGGGCCTGGTTCGCCACTGAGGATGCTTCTCCAGACTAAATTTGGATGGTGGAGCCACCTGGTTCTAAGGCTAGGCTGTTACCGGTTTCCTCGTCGTTACTTGGGAAATCCTTGTAAGTTTTTTTTCCTCTGCTTATTGATATGATTAAACTCAGCGGGTAGTCCCGCTTGACCTGGGGTTACGATCGGAGAACCTAAGCGTGATAAGGGTTGCGGAGCCCAAACGTGCGACGGGTTGGAGCCGCAACATTATGAGAGTTGAGTTTCAACCACCACTTGTCGTGATGTCCATCGCCGTGGACTCGCATTTAGGCCAACCGCACACTCAAGGCACACATGTGGCTAGTATCCACCCCACGGAACTGCCGCGACCAAGAGAATGGCAGGGTTGTGAGCACGTGATTTTTGCCTCACACGAATTACTCCCAAAAGTTCAAAATAAAGAGAGTTTTATGTTGATTGCAATATTTGTGGATTTTGTGTTATTTTCTGTTATTGTTTGTGTTTGTGTGTCCATGTCTATTTGTTTAAATAAGTAAAAATACAAAAATATATTGCATTTTTTGTATATAAAATTCAAGTTCGCGATTAAGAGTAATTAAGTTTGTTTTACGAAAACGAAAAATCACAAAGAAATATGTACTTTTACATTTTTTTTAGCCTTTAATTTTCTAATTGTGCGATTTTATTGTTATTTAATTACGTGTGATAATTAGAAATTAATTAGTATTTTTGATAAGTTAAATTTGTTTTATAATGTAATTTGAGATTCTAAAATTTAGTTTGAATTAATTTTGGAAATAAAAGAAAAGAAAACAAAAGGAGGAAATGGGCCAATTTTACAAGAAATTCGGAGCCCAAAATGAAGTAAAAGGACCAAAAGAAATGAGCCCAAACCGGTTGGCCTCCTAGATGGCCCAAAGGACGCCGTATGATTGTCATATGCGGGCTGTTGATCAAACCCAATAGACGGTCCAGATCAGAGATCCTTGACAATCCATCTCAACCATTCATTCCGCATCAATCCAATGGCCTTCATTCACCCTCCCAACCCGTCACCTGACCCGCCCCGTCGACCTAGTCTACCCAAATACCAACCCGGCTTCAACTTAACCAAACGACATCATTTGGATAAGTGAAATAATCCAGGCCGTTGATCTCATCGGATCAAACGACCAGGATTCTTTTCCCACTCGAGTATATAGCCCCAAGGCTTACCCAGCCCCCTAAGCCAGACCCCCCCTCACCTTCAGCGTCTCTCTCAGAGACGAACTAAGCCTCCGCCATCCACCACCGTGCGCCGCCTGCCGGAAATCGCCTCACGGCGGTTCCGGTAGGCCAAACCACCCCAAATTAACACCGTAGATTCTCCCAAGCCCCCTCTACACGGATCTAGCAGTCGTTAGGCTCGAATATTGTTTAAACGTTTCGAATATTTGCTTGAAACTCGCCGGAACTTGAACATCCACTCCAACCAAGCCCAAACTCACCCCAAGCACTCCCTTGACCTCCCTCACACCCCTACTAACCCTGGTTTAGTTCGAATCTTACCAGAAATGTTAAAACCCTAAATTCGAGCCCCAAGAACCCTAGTTTTCAAGAAGCCAATTCGAGTCGGATTAGTCGTCAATCGAAGTCCAAGGGACTTTAGTCTAGGTGTTCCCAATCGAAAACACCTCGATTAAAGCCCATTTGGCTTCGACAAGTCAAGTTCGAATCTGAGCCGCCTACATTTTGAGTTTCTGGGGTAAGACCTTCCCTTTTCTTTGTCTATTTGCTTTTGTTTGGTTTGTTTAGATTAATTGGATTGTCGATTTCCTCTAAATGGCTTTGTTTCTTGTCCTCCTAGTTTTTCATTATATTCCTGGTGACGAATTAGTAATGATTGAATCTGTGGGTCATCATAAGGTGCTTGAACGGTTCAAATATGTTGTAATCAGTCTAGAGGACCTCGTCGATTAGTTGTATAAACCTGTTTGGAATGACAGGGCAAGAATGCCCAGAACCACTGTAACATAGGGCGTTTGGATATAGCTGATAGTAATTTAATTAGTATTAGCATATTTTGGATTTTTTTAAAGTACTGTGCCCATAAAAGGGATTAGTGGAACCTGCTGCAGCAGGGCATGGCTGTTGCAAGCAATAGTTTAAATAGTTAAACCCCATGCTTAGACAGATGGTAGTGACAAAACCAGTGGCAGGTCTGCCCAGGGAATATTAGGGGTTCAGCAGAGATAAGGGATGGGCAGAGGTAATTGTTTTGTTCAGGTCTTTGGCTGTTAGGATTTGTTCTAACTATAAGAAGAAGGGGAGCAGACTCTGGAGAGGGGTCGGGGAAAAAAAAAACACAGTGATAGAGATAGACACAGAGAGAGGCAGAGATATATACAGATACACTCAGGGATATATAAGAGGGGATACACTGAAAAAGGTTGATAAAACATAGAGAACGGAATAGGGGTTCATTTTAAGAAATAGAGAACTGAGACATTAAGTTGAGATTTAGCCCTTAGAAGTTGAAAACAGATTCAACACCTGAGAGTATAAGTTGAACCTACTGTTCCATTGAACTTTTGTTCAATTTTAAGTTCAATTGGGTATCTGAGTTTGGTTATCACTGCTGGGGTGTTACAAGTTGAAATATCATTGCATATATTGCTTGAAATCCTTATTTGTTGGTGTTGGTGTGACTATTTGGTTCTGCTATAATTGGTCCTGGGCTATCGACTGTTTGAACCACATTTGATTTTGATGTTGGTGTACTGTTGCATTGCTGTTGCTGTTGTTCGTATCATTGCTGCTGCTGATTGCTCATTTCCTTCTTCTTTTGTCATCATCCAGGTACAGCTCTTGCAAATCTCCAAAGCTCATGGAAATAAATTGAAAGTTGTCTCGAAGTTATGCTGTTGCAGTCCTTAGTCTCCTGTTATATACAAACTATGGACTGTTCTGGACCTTTAATTGGTAAGATCTAAACTGTAGTTTAGTTTATTAGCTTTTGAATTAGGAATGTTAGTTATTAAGCACTTAATAGATATATATATATATATATATATATATATATATATATATATATATATATATATATATATATATGTGTAATTGTCAAATGTTGAACACCGTGTTAGCTACTCTGTGTAATTAGTCATGTGTTTCTGTCCATGTTTCTGTTATTCGTAAAAAATTAGACTTGGAAGTAAGAATTGGTAAATCATGATTCTGTTCATCTGGTAATCAAATATTCACGTTAGTTGGCCGATGAAAGCTAAATGGTTTTGATCCTGTAGATTTAAACAACAGTTATTAACAATTAGTTGTCATTCACGTTTAAATTTAGCACTTATTAACAACTTGTAATCAATTTATGCGTCAATTGACAATTAGATTTCCTAGTCACATTGGGCTCCAGCATGCCTTAAACAGACCCAAACTGTTAATTGCCTTTGGATTTGGTATTATAATTCTGTTGGTAATTTAATAATTAGTCATAATAAATGATTAGGACCTTTTCTCTTTTAGTGACAAATTAAGTAAAAAATATAGATTGCTTAGGATTGGCCTTTAATAAAAGTGAGATGAGCCTCGCCGCACAAAATACACAATTGCGGGTCCCTCAAATAATTGTTATAAAAATTATAGACTCGGGAGGACCGTTTAGCAAATTTCACGGTCTTTCCCAAAGTTAATGACACGATAGACTCTTTAGGCACGACTTGTAAATAAATTACTTTCCTAAATGCGGGTGCGCATTTATGTGACCCAAATCTTACTCTCGGCGAAATTGAAGTACATTAAAGTCACAGGCGCACCGGTTGCGGTGTGACTCGAAATGTGTTTTCGTGACGTCGCAATTCTTCTAAAATTGAAAAGCTGAACATTAAAAGCACCTAATTGAAATATATAAAGAAATGAGATAGAAATAAAAATTGCAGTTGAGCGACCGTGCTAAAACCACGGAATCCGGGAATGCCTAACACCTTCTCCCGGGTAAACAGAATTCCTTATCCAGGTTTCTAGTTTCGCAGACTGTATACAGAGTCATAAATTTCCTTGGTTCGGGATTAAACTGGTGACTTGGGACACCACTATTTTCCCAAGTGGTGACTCTGAATAATTAAATAAATTGATCCCGATCCGACTGTCCTTTAAGTGGAAAAACTCCTTCACTGATTATTATTATATTCCTTCTCGGGGTGTAGTAGTAAACAGCGGCACATTACGTTATTTACGTTCGGGTGCGGAAAAAAGAGGTGTGACAGCTCTGGCGACTCTGCTGGGGACAAGTAACCCGGAACTTTGGTTCAGGGTTTAAGAATTCGAGCTCAGTTAAAATTGCTATATTTGTTTATATCTGATTCCTTTATATGTTTTGATTAATGTGCTACATGTTTACCGCTTTGATATTGCGTGAACTGTATATATAAAACTGTGCCGAAAACCCTTCTCTTCCTATCCCGGGGATGTGCTTACTGGTTGAGACTCCCCTTTCTGTTAGTGTCAATACCAAAAATAAGAAAAAAAGAGGCCGGATAAGTTACAAAGCCGATTGACTCCGCGGGTCACCGGTACGTAGCCCCTTCCTTGATCCGAGTTGTCCGCTCGGGTACACGGTCTAGTACCGATGAAACTTCAGGATATTGAACCTAGATTTAGGACGTTTATTTGCATCATATCTGACTTAGGGGACTCAACACAGGGGTTGGGTCCGTCTAGGACAGGTGACCCGGTAATCAAAGACCGAGCATGTTATATGTTGCATTTATTTGTTCTAGATTATTTTTGGCTAAATTCCTGCAAAACAAAGAGAAAGAAAATTTTAGAATAGAAAATTATCGAAATATTGACGATTTGATGTCGAAAATTTGAATGTTTGAAAAATAGGAAGAACATTTTTGTTGAAATAATTGGTCGAATAATCTGACCGAACTACGCAGGTTTGATTCTCCCCATTAGGTGGGATACGTAGGCAACCCTCATCGGGTCCAACCACCCCTTTTAAAAAAATAAAAAATAAAAAATGTCGAAGTTTTAGTTTTCAATAAAATCAAAGTAACGCTGTTTTTGAAAATAGTCGAATGTTCCGAAAGGACACCGGAAGGCTGTTTTTGCAAAAATAGCCATTTTGAAGTCTTTTCTTTTTCTTTTTGAATAATAGCCTTGAAATATTCCATGTGGAAATGTTGAAATGCCATAACCGCAAAATCAAGGTCGGGTTCACACCCCTTTAAAAAAAAATCAAAAAAGAAATGTGTGTTTTAATTTTGTCAATAAAATCAAAGTGATGCCATTTTTGGAAAATAGCCGAATGTTCCGAAAGGACGCCGGAAGGCTGTTTTTGCAAAAATAGCCACTTTTGAATCATTTTTAAAAAATTTGTGGGCACAACCTTGAAATATTCCCTCGCGGAAATGTTGAAAGGCCGTAGCCGCAAAATCAAGTTTGGGTTACCACCCTTTTTCAAAAAAATCAAAAATGTTGAATTTTAATAATCGAAGTGACACTGTTTTTGAAAATAGTCAAATGTTCTGAAAGGACGCCGGAAGGCTGTTTTTTGCAAAAATAGCCACTTTGAATCATTTTTCATAATTTGCAGCCACAACCTTGAAATATTCCTTGTGGAAACGTTGCAAGGTCATAGCCGCAAAATCAAGTCCGGGTTCACACCCCTATTGCAAAAAATAACCAAAAAATGTCAAATTTTTTATTTTTGTTATAAATAAATCGGGTGATGCTATTCTGGTTTAAAATAAGCCGAATGTTCCCCAAAAGGACGCCGGAAGGCTATTTTGCAAAAATAGCCACTTTGAGTCTTTGTAAATAATTTTGGGCACAACCCTGAAATATTTCCTCGCGGGAATGTCGAAAGGCCGTATCCGCAAAATCAAGTTTGAGTCATCACTCAACTTTACAAAAATAACCAGTTTATCAAATAAGCCATTACATGGCCGGTTTTGCTGAAATAGCCACATTTGGCATTTAAACTTTCTCAGTTTTGTGTTGGCCTGTGTCTACTGAACGATGCCCCATGGGCCCCAAGAAAAAAAAAATTTTGTAGTCTCTCAAATAAATTTTGCGAATATAGCCATTTTGCCAAATAAGCCATTACATGGCTAATTTTGTAGAAATAGTCATAATTGACGTTAAAACTATTCTGATTCTTGTAGAAATCTCTGGCACAAGGTGTGAAAGTTTTTTTTCATGAGAGTTTGTAGTTGGAGTAAGCTTTTACAATTTTTCTTCAAAAAAAAAGAAAACAAAAAAAAATCAAATAAATATCTCTTTATTTCTTGCATTAATTTGCAAGAACTACGCTCGGTTTGATTCATGCGGGGTCATGATACGTAGGCAATCTCCATACGATTCGACCACAACTGTATATGTATATATATAAAAAAAAGGGAAAATAAAATTAAAAAAAAAGAAGAAAGAACCAGCAAGGTTTTCAAGGATAATTGAAAAGGAAAAACTGGAATGACGCATGCGGTGACATGTAGAAAGGGTTATTTGGTTAGGTGCATTGCATCCAACGTGCTATAACATATCTGTTAAACTCGGTAAACTAACAAGTTTGTTGCATTTCCAGAAAAGTTTAGCAGTTGGTTTGACAGAATATACCGGCCAGCCACCATTACCGTACTAGATCTAAGGGGCCAATTACAGCAAGCATGTCTAGTTCCGGTAAAAGTCTCGAGGAAGAGAAATCAGAGATACAGATCATGAAAGAAGAGGTAGATTGGTTGAAACGACAGATAACAGTGATGCACCTAGCGTGGGCTAGGGGACAGCCATCACTAAACCTTCCTACTCTTACACCAGCACCAGAGCGTCCGCCTATTGATCCCTCGACAAGTGCACCGATCTATCCATATTATCAAGGGGAAAACCCTTATACATCCCAGGTTCCACCAGCTAGACAAAATACTCCTCCTCCGGTCACCCCTGTTTTCGTGGCACCTCCACCTGCTACTTTACAGAAGTCGTCCGGTGAACCGCTTTTTCAAATACATGACAATCATTGTTATGATCCCGAGCCTACCTTTAAGGCTCCTGAACCGCATTCACACACCCCTCACTGGGATAACCCGGCAGAACCGGAAAAACACTTCAAAAGTTTGGAGCATGAGGAGGTTATTCGGAAAGTTAAGAGCCTGGAGCAATCCTTCAGGAATATGCATGGTTTGGGCAACCAAGTCAGTGTCGCTTACAAAGATCTGTGTCCATTCCCAGATGTCCAGTTGCCAGCCGGGTTCAAAATGCCCAAGTTTGACCTATACGAGGGGCATGGTGACCCAATAGCCCATCTTCGAGGTTTTTGTAGCAAAATGCGAGGAGCCGGAGGGCGAGATAAAATTCTGATAGCTTACTTCGGTCAAAGCTTGGGAGGGTCTGCACTAGAGTGGTACACCAGGCAGGATCCCAGCAGATGGTTTACATGGGATGACCTGGCCCAAGCATTCATCGGCCAGTTTCAATATAATCTTGAAATAATCCCTGATCGCTTATCATTGCTAAAATTAGAGAAGAAACCCGCCGAAAGCTTTAGAGAATTTGGGTTCCGCTGGAGGGAACAGGCAGCAAGGGTAGATCCACCGATGATAGAAAGCGAGATGGTAGATTACTTTTTGCAGACACTAGAGCCAACTTACTTTAGTCACCTGGTGACATCGGTTGGTAAATCTTTCAATGAGCTGGTCAAAATGGGCGGAATGATAGAAGAGGGAATTAAGTCCAATAAGATCTTGAGCTATTCCGCGTTGAAAGCAAAAACTCAAGCTATTCAGAATGGCACAGGGGTTGCATTCGGGAAGAAGAGAAGAGAAGAAGTTGCGACGGTAGAAGAGGGTACTTGGTCCAGATCGAAAGGTCCTTCACCTCATTACCAAGCCAGACCCTACCACCCAAATCACCATAATCACCCTCCCCGAAACACATATCCACCACCAAGGGCCTACAATAACCCTCCGGGACCAGGTTTCCGAGGGAATCATGCCTTCAGAAAGGAAAAGGCACAAAGAACCTTCACTAAGTTGGGAGAAACTTATACTGCTCTGTTCCACAAGTTGAAGCAGATAGGTTTGCTGAGTCCTATTGAGACAAGATTGTCAAATCCCCTACCCCAAATGTGGATCGCTCAGTAAGCTGTGAGTATTGTTCGGGGGCTCCCGGACATGATACCGAGAAATGTTGGAAACTGAAACATGCAGTGCAAAATCTTATTGACACCAATAAGATCGAGGTTCAGACACCAGAGGCACCCAACATTAATCAGAATCCATTGCCAGCTCACCCTTAGACCCATGTGATCAAATTGATACACAATGGAAGGGAAAATTAAGAAGCCCGATCTGTATTCCAAAGCAAAACCAATCGGCAGAAATTGGTATATGAGAAGTCATGCTTGGTAATTGGGAGGAGTTTTCGGTGGTTTGTTTTGTTGTCATTTCTTTTGTTCGAGTTGTTTTCGGGGTTGTGACCCGGATCTTGTTTTGAAGTGAAACCCTCTTATCTTTCCATTTTGGTCATTGCAGTTTGCTTTGTCATTTCAAGTTTCGTTTTAGTTTTGTATTTTTGTTTGCTTATTTGTATTTGAATCATTTCGTCTGTCACGCCCCAAATCGAGGGACATGACCGGCGCCTGACCGGGTTGCCCTAGTCAAGCGGACCTGGGTGCCTTTCATTCCCACGCGTTACACCTGTGATGACTGTTTCTCATTAACCAAATATATTACTAATCATAATTGATTTCACATTAAACAAATAAACGATACGAGTGATTCATTAACAAGATTTTAATTTTTTACAACGCCCGACATAACACAATATATATACATAAGACTGGAGTCCCACAGTTTACATGTCTACAGAGCCTCTAGGATTCAAAAGGGAAATACAATACTTGCCGGTAACAAGGCTCCGGCTATACCTTACAAAACCAAAATGAAATCTAAACCGAGTGGCATGAACCACACAAGGCCCCGAGGAAGAAAGGGGCTCACCAAAACGGGCGGTGGAAGGAGAAGGATACTACTGCCGATGAGCTGAAGTGCCTGCTACTGATCCACCTACAATCATGACACGAATGTAGCGCCCCCGGCAAAAGGGACGTGAGTACACTTGAATTGTACTGGTATGTATGGACAAACTTTGTCCCAAGTAAACTCAAGCCATTAAATTACATCAACAATTTATTTAAGCCAGCCAACCATGTTTCCACATTTTCCTCATTTCAAATAATTCTCACACAAAGCACTTTATACGATCAACCAATTTAACAATAACCAATCAATCACGTAAAGCACAAGTAGTCAAACAAAGGGGCAATCGGTGCCCCACAGGTTGCAAACTCTCCTGCTGTCTCCTTTCACAATTTCACATTATTGATTTTTGTATCAATTTTCAATAGCGATTTCGATCGCTTTCCATCCTTATTGCCCCCGACCACCCTTATTACCTCGGCCACCCTTATCACCCCAACCCACACCTTATTTCACCACGTTGCGGCGCGCAACACGACCCCGCCTTACGGTTGAAAACACAACAATTTCAAACAGCAGATAAGGTACTACACACAATTTCAACAAGTTCAAATAAGCAACTTACACATTGGTTCTTGTTCTCAATTTCTTCTCAATTCAATATCACAACCATGTTACAACATTTCCACAATTCAAGTGTTTCATCTCTTTCCACAATAAACCAATTCTCAAGTGTTTCGTTTGTTTTCCACAAGGTGCCATATAGGCCATCATAGTCATTATTCACAATTCTTTTTCCAAATTAAACTCTCATTTTACATCACTCATAGCTCAACAACAAACTTTGAATATCCAACAACAACATCAAGAATTTCACACAATTTGTCAATTTAACACGAAACAAACAAACTTCACACATATAGGCGATTTCACAAGAATCAAAATTAGCCATACATACCTGGTGATGATTTTTCTTCCTACTTTATGCTTACCCAAGCTATCTTACTCTTGCCAACCTTGTTCTTGAAGACTCTTACTTCTACTCACTTCTTTTACTAGAAATCAAGTTCAATAATCATGCATGAGTGTAAAATTCTATTTCCAAAAGCTATTATATGCAAACCTCTCTTTACCCAATTTAAAACTGAAAATCAAAGAAAATAGTTAGGGTTTTTACCTTGAAAATATTGGGGAAGTTGAATCCTTGCCCTAAGATCCCTTGGAATTAAGATGGTTGGAACAATCTTTGAAGATGAAAGATTTCTCTCTCTAAAAACCCTCTCTTCTCTCTCTAATTTTGGTAAGATGATATGATAAAATGAAGAAGAAGTGTGTTATATTAAAGAAGAGCTCGGGTCAAAATGTTACAAAATCTGGGCCGGGGTCAATTATGCGGTGCACTATGCGACCGCAGAATCAACATGCGGTCCGCATAGTGACCGCAGAATTGCCCCAAATTTTACACAGGTTCTGTTAAGAAATGCGGTCACTATGCGGACCGCATGTTGATTCTGCGGTCGCAAAGTGCACCGCAGATTTGACATGCGATCGCATATCGACCGCACTTTTGACACAATTTTGGGCAACTCATTGGAACGTTTTGCGGCAAGAATGCGGTCCGCATGTCAGGTTTGCGGTCGCATTCTTGACCGCATATTTGACATTTTTTGGAAAAATTAATTCTCTACATTTTTGAAACTTAAATCAGTACCAAGGGTCCGAACCATTACATCACGCATTCCTAACACATTATTCGGACCATGACACCACAGCTACTAGTTTTTATGCACAAAATTTTTTACGGGGCCTTACATCCTCCCCCCCTTAAGATCATTCGTCCTCGAATGAGGATTTTGAAATAAATGGGTTGGTTTTGAAAGACATGATATGCAACCATTAAAATTTTGACTAACTCTTATATTTTAGAAAAATTTCGCCGGAGTTTCCTTTGTTTTATGGACATATCCACCTGCCAGAGGGCCCCCGAAACACATTACCAAACAATAATATACAACTACAACACTTTTCACAACTGGTATACACTTTCTTACCTCAACGAATGCACATAGACTAGTCACTTCAATGAATTCTTACCCTATTTAACCATTTTAACACACCATGTACACTTAACAAACCATTATCAATCTACACTTACTATTAGTCGCTTATTTAACACGTAAATCTTTATAAGGCTTTCATTTATCAAGAAAGGCTCAAATGACCCAAATGTGACAACACATTAAATTCATTACAAAATGAAGGAGACTTTACTAACACTAAGAGGGAAACAACTTAGGCAAGATGACACTTACTAGGAGTAGGAGGGTCACCTAATTTCTCTAGGCTTGATCGAACAAATGGGGGTACTTTTCCTTCATCTCTTTTTCCGCTTCCCATGTGGCCTCCTCAACTTGTTGACTTCGCCACAATACTTTAACAGAGGCAACTTCCTTATTTCTCAACTTACGGACTTGCCTATCAAGAATGGCAACTGGAACTTCTTCATATGACAAATCTTCATTAACCTCTATAGCTTCGACCGGCATGATGGTGGATGGATCTCCAATCACTTTCTTCAACATGGACACATGGAATACCGGATGCACTGATGACATCTCGGGAGGCAACTCTAGCCTATAAGCAACTTGACCAATCCTTTGAACGATCCGATATGGCCCGACATACCTAGGACTCAATTTCCCTTTCTTTCCGAATCGCATGACTCCCTTAATAGGAGATACCCTCAAGAACACCCAATCATCGACTTGAAACTCCAAATCCCTTCGACGAACGTCCGCATAGGACTTTTGACGACTCTGTGCTGTTTTCATTCTCTCCTGAATAACCTTGACCTTTTCCATAGCTTCGTACACCATATCTGGCCCTAGCAATTCCGCTTCACCTACCTCAAACCACCCGATTGGTGATCTACATCTTCTCCCGTACAATGCCTCAAACGGGGCCATTTGAATGCTAGCATGATAGCTGTTATTGTAAGAAAATTCTATCAGTGGCAAGTGTTCATCCCAATTACCTTTAAAATCTAAGACACAAGCCCGCAACATATCTTCAAGCGTCCGAATGGTCCGCTCGGCCTGTCCATCGGTCTGTGGATGGAAAGCTGTGCTGAGATTCACCTGAGTTCCCAAACCTTGCTGAAACTTCTTCCAAAAGTTAGCTGTGAACTGAGCCCCGCGATCCGAGATGATAGAAAGTGGAGTGCCATGAAGCCTTACTATCTCCTTGATGTACAATCTTGCATATTGCTCCGCAGTATCAGTGGACTTGACAGGCAGGAAGTGAGCTGATTTGGTGAGTCGATCCACTATCACCCATATTGAGTCGAACTTACGCTGAGTGCGAGGTAACCCCATCACAAAATCCATATTGATCATCTCCCATTTCCACCTTGGTATTTCTATAAGCTGAGTTAATCCACCGGGCCGTTGATGCTCGGCCTTCACTTGTTGACAGTTCGGACATTTAGCTACAAAGCCTGCCACATCCCTTTTCATACCGTTCCACCAATAAATCTCCTTGAGATCGTGATACATTTTCGTTGAACCAGGGTGCACGGAATACCTGGAAGTATGAGCCTCTGCCATCACTCTTTCCCGAAGCTCGTCCACATCCGGAACACATAGCCTATCTTGACACCGCAATACACCATCTTCGCTGCTGAGTACAAATGCTGAGGTCTTGTCATTCATGACTGCTTCCTTCACCCGAACCAATGCTGGATCCATGAACTGTTTTTCCTTGATTTCCGCGACCAATGATGATTCTCCTCCATTATGCACCAAGATATCTCCCTCATCTGACGCCGAGATACGAACCCCCAAACTGGATAATTGGTAAACCTCTCGAGCCAGGGGTCTCTGATCTACACCCAAATGAGCCAAACTACCCATGGATTTTCGACTAAGAGCGTCGCCTACCACATTTGCCTTCCCTGGATGGTACAATATGTCCATATCATAGTCCTTGAGTAGTTCTAACCACCGCCGCTGTCTCAGGATTCAGCTCTTTCTGCTTGAACAAATACTGGAGGCTCTTGTGGTCCGAAAACACATCTACATGAACCCCATAAAGATAGTGTCGCCATATTTTCAAGGCAAACACAACAGCTGCAAGTTCCAAATCATGCGTCGGATAATTCTTCTCATGGTTCTTGAGTTGTCTGGAAGCATAAGCTATAACCTTTCCGTGCTGCATCAATACACATCCCAAACCGAATCTGGAGGCATCACAATAGACTACAAATCCCTCTGTGCCTTCTGGCAAGGCCAATACTGGTGCCGAGGTCAATCTTGACTTCAGTTCTTGGAAACTTTTCTCACATGCTTCGGACCACTGGAACTTAACCGCTTTCTGCGTCAATTTAGTCAATGGGGAGGCGAGGGTTGAGAATCCCTCTACAAACCTCCGATAGTACCCTGCCAGACCCAAAAAGCTGCGAATCTCTGTCGGGGTCGTGGGTCTAGGCCAATCTTTCACTGCCGCAATCTTCTGAGGATCCACCATAATTCCCTCACTGGAAATAACATGCCCTAGAAAAGCTACGGACTCCAACCAAAACTCACATTTTGAGAACTTGGCATACAATTGATGCTGAAGAAGGGTCTGCAATGCTGCTCTGAGGTGAACGGCATGATCTTCCCCGCTCCGAGAGTAGATGAGAATATCGTCAATGAATACAATCACAAAGGAATCTAGGAATGGCTTGAAAACCCGATTCATAAGGTCCATGAAAGCTGCTGGGGCATTGGTTAGCCCAAAAGACATGACCAAAAACTCGAAGTGACCATAACGAGGCGGTCTTAGGAACATCCTGCTCCCTGATTTTCAACTGGTGGTACCCAGACCGTAAATCAATCTTTGAGAAGAACTTCGCTCCCTGCAATTGGTCAAACGGATCATCCACTCGAGGCAAAGGATATTTATTCTTGATGGTGACTTTGTTGAGCTGCCGATAATCAATACACATTCGAAGTGACCCATCCTTCTTTCTGACAAAGAGAACCGGAGCACCCCATGGCGACACACTCGGTCGTATGAACCCTTTCTCTAATAAATCCCTCAGCTGCTCCTTTAACTCCCTTAACTCTGCTGGCGCCATTCTGTATGGTGGAATGGATATTGGCTGAGTATCCGGCAATACATCAATTCCGAAATCAATCTCCCTATCCGGCGGGATGCCTGGAAGCTCATCTGGAAACACTTCAGGAAATTCATTCACAATTGGCACGGACTCGAGGGTAGGCACCTCCGAGGTGGTGTCCGTTACCCGAACCAGGTGATAGATACACCCTTTCTTAATCATCTTCGAAGCCTTAAGGTAGGAAATAAACCTACCCCTTGGCACTACACCATTTCCTCTCCATTTAATAACTGGCTCGTTAGGGAACTCGAGCCTCATAACTCTCGTTCGACAGTCAAGTTTGGCAAAGCACGAATAGAGCCAATCCATCCCCATAATTACATCAAAATCTACCATCCCAAGCTCAATAAGATCGGCTGTGGTATCACGACCACCCACCGTAACAACACAATTCCTATAGACTCGTGAGGCCGTAATAGAATCACCAATAGGAGTCGACACAGAGAACGGCTCATGAAGCTGTTCGGGTTCTATCCCAAAGCTTGAAGCAATGAATGGAGTAACATAAGACAAGGAGGACCCCGGATCAATAAGGGCATAGTAATCAATAGTCTGAACAGACAGGATACCTGTAACAACATCTGGAGAAGCCTCGGCATTTTGGCGGCCACTCAATGCATATAATCGGCTAGGTCCACCCCTAGCTGCACCACGCCCTGCTGCTGCTGGAGTACGCGCTGATGATGTAGCAGCCGAAGAACCGGATGACTGAGCAGATCCCCTACCTATACCCTGACGGGGTGCACGGCAGTCCCGCTGAATGTGACCTCTCACCCCGCACCCGAAGCACACCGGAAGGTCAAGGTAGCAAGTTTCTGTATGAAATCTCCCACACTTGGGGCATGTAGGTCTCCCCTGCTGCTGGGATCTCACCCCAGGATGACCAGACTGACGAGACCTCCTGCTGTCTGAACCAGGTCTCGAGTAACTGCCCTGCTGATGACTGTGCACGGATGGCGGTGCACTCGCGGAGGACCGAGCATATGACTGGGATGGCCCTGATGACCCCTTCCCTGGAAGTGATCTCCCTGAACGACCCATTGACCGGGCCCTGTTGCTACTTTCTCTTTCTGCACGAATCTTCAATTTCCTGGCCTCTGTGGCCCGAGCAAACCCCACAATCCTCCCATAGTTCATGTCTGAGTGCAAAGCTGCTGTGGCGGCCTCATTCACCACCAAAGGGCTAAGGCCCCGAACAAACCGTCGAACCCGGGCATCCATGGTCGACACTAAATGTGGAGCGTACTTGGACAACCTTACGAACTCCATGTGATACTCCCAAACACTCATACCGCCCTGCTTGAGGACCTCGAACTCAGTGGCACGAGCTGCCATTGCCTCGGCAGGTAAGAAGTGGTCCATAAATGCATCCACGAACTCATCCCATCCGGCCGGAGGGCTCCTTCCTCACGGGAATCCTCCCACATTTCGAACCATGAACGTGCCGCTCCCTTCCACCTCCTGTAAGAGGCCAACTCTACCCCCTCTATATCTGTAGCCTTCATTACTCCGAGGGTCTTGTATATCTCATCAAGGAATTCCCGTGGGTCAGCCTCTGGATCGGTGCCTGAAAATTCCGGAGGGGCCAATCGCAAGAATTGATGGACTCTGGAGCCAAAGGAATCTCCCTGTCCGCCGGAGGATGCAGGGGCATCATGGGATCTCTGGGCCTGGGCAGCCACTAACCGTGTTAACATATGGATGGCTCCCCTAAGTTCTTCATTAGAGATACCAGAGCCCGAAGCGGAAACTGTATCTGAGTCAGGAACACCGGCAGGAGGAATGGTGGCATCCTCTGCCGCAGCTGGAATAGGGACACTTGGGTTTTGAACAGATGGGCCAGGCAAATTCGGGACTGGTGGGTCATTCTCTCCCACGGCATCGGGTACATGATTAACAACTGCACTTGGGCCGGCATTGGCCCTAAGGCCGAGTCTAGCCTTCTTCTTAGGTGCCATATTCTGAAAATTTGGGAACAAGGCACGAATTAGACACAGATATCTCCACATTGCACTTTACCGCACGATATAGATTAACAAAGAAGTAGGTAAATTCCTAAATGCTCGTGTAGCCCCCTACTTATATGATGTGGTCGACAACACACCTATAAGAAGGGCACTACTAGACACGGCTCCGAGACTTGTTTGCTTATTTGTATTTGAATCATTTCGTCTGTCACGCCCCAAATCGAGGGACATGACCGGCGCCTGACCGGGTTGCCCTAGTCAAGCGGACCTGGGTGCCTTTCATTCCCACGCGTTACACCTGTGATGACTGTTTCTCATTAACCAAATATATTACTAATCATAATTGATTTCACATTAAACAAATAAACGATACGAGTGATTCATTAACAAGATTTTAATTTTTTACAACGCCCGACATAACACAATATATATACATAAGACTGGAGTCCCACAGTTTACATGTCTACAGAGCCTCTAGGATTCAAAAGGGAAATACAATACTTGCCGGTAACAAGGCTCCGGCTATACCTTACAAAACCAAAATGAAATCTAAACAGGAGTGGCATGAACCACACAAGGCCCCGAGGAAGAAAGGGGCTCACCAAAAACGGGCAGTGGAAGGAGAAGGATACTACTGCCGATGAGCTGAAGTGCCTGCTACTGATCCACCTACAATCATGACACGAATGTAGCGCCCCGGCAAAAGGGACGTCAGTACACTTGAATTGTACTGGGTATGTATGGACAAACTTTGTCCCAAGTAAACTCAAGCCATTAAATTACATCAACAATTTATTTAAGCCAGCCAACCATGTTTCCACATTTTCCTCATTTCAAATAATTCTCACACAAAGCACTTTCTACGATCAACCAATTTAACAATAACCAATCAATCACGTAAAGCACAAGTAGTCAAACAAAGGGGCAATCGGTGCCCCACAGGTTGCAAACTCTCCTGCTGTCTCCTTTCACAATTTCACATTATTGATTTTTGTATCAATTTTCAATGGCGATTTCGATCACTTTCCATCCTTATTGCCCCCGACCACCCTTATTACCTCGGCCACCCTTATCACCCCAACCCACACCTTATTTCACCACGTTGCGGCGCGCAACACGACCCCGCCTTACAGCTGAAAACACAACAATTTCAAACAGCAGATAAGGTACTACACACAATTTCAACAAGTTCAAATAAGCAACTTACACATTGGTTCTTGTTCTCAATTTCTTCTCAATTCAATATCACAACCATGTTACAACATTTCCACAATTCAAGTGTTTCATCTCTTTCCACAATAAACCAATTCTCAAGTGTTTCGTTTGTTTTCCACAAGGTGCCATATAGGCCATCATAGTCATTATTCACAATTCTTTTTCCAAATTAAACTCTCATTTTACATCACTCATAGCTCAACAACAAACTTTGAATATCCAACAACAACATCAAGAATTTCACACAATTTGTCAATTTAACACGAAACAAACAAACTTCACACATATAGGCGATTTCACAAGAATCAAAATTAGCCATACATACCTGGTGATGATTTTTCTTCCTACTTTATGCTTACCCAAGCTATCTTACTCTTGCCAACCTTGTTCTTGAAGACTCTTACTTCTACTCACTTCTTTTACTAGAAATCAAGTTCAATAATCATGCATGAGTGTAAAATTCTATTTCCAAAAGCTATTATATGCAAACCTCTCTTTACCCAATTTAAAACTGAAAATCAAAGAAAATAGTTAGGGTTTTTACCTTGAAAATATTGGGGAAGTTGAATCCTTGCCCTAAGATCCCTTGGAATTAAGATGGTTGGAACAATCTTTGAAGATGAAAGATTTCTCTCTCTAAAAACCCTCTCTCTCTCTCTAATTTTGGTAAGATGATATGATAAAATGAAGAAGAAGTGTGTTATATTAAAGAAGAGATCGGGTCAAAATGTTACAAAATCGGGTCGGGGTCAATTATGCGGTGCACTATGCGACCGCAGAATCAACATGCGGTCCGCATAGTGACCGCAGAATTGCCCCAAATTTTACACAGGTTCTGTTAAGGAATGCGGTCACTATGCGGACCGCATGTTGATTCTGCGGTCGCAAAGTGCACCGCAGATTTGACATGCGATCGCATATCGACCGCACTTTTGACACAATTTTGGGCAACTCACTGGAACGTTTTGCGGCAAGAATGCGGTCCGCATATCAGGTTTGCGGTCGCATTCTTGACCGCATATTTGACATTTTTCGGAAAAATTAATTCTCTACATTTTTGAAACTTAAATCAGTACCAAGGGTCCGAACCATTACATCACGCATTCCTAACACATTATTCGGACCATGACACCACAGCTACTAGTTTTTATGCACAAAATTTTTTACGGGGCCTTACATCGTCATTTAGTTTTATGAAACTTTCGGTCTTTTATTACCCAGTCGTCTTTTGTTTAGTTCTTCTATCTTTAAGTTTGTCATTTGTTCGAACGCCGACTCTAATGACGTGGCATCGCACATAATTTTGGCCTAATATTAAGGGTTAATCATGAAGCAATTTGAAGATAATCAGGTCATTTTAAAAAGAAATAAAAATGATGTGAGATTATTTGGAGCCCGAATCATGTGAGACTGGGGCAGGTAAAACATGAAGAAACCCTTAAAGGAAAAATTGGCTATGCTAAGACGGGGTTCGCTCGTGATACTGAAATGAAACTGTCATCCAGCAATACTTTAAGATGACAGATGAAAAGGCGAATGGACGATATGGTTATCAATCAGGGCGCAAACAGAAGATGTCGTGAATATGTTGTTTGAACTTGGCATGTTTTGAAAATTGGAATGACGAAGGCATTTTGTTCTGCTATCCAAACACTTTATCCATCGTCAACCCTTTGAGCTTTATTTTAAAATCTTTCATACCCCTCCGTCGGAGTTAGTTGCAAAGACTAGAAACACAGGTTTGAAAGACAAAAAAAAAGGAAGAAAAGAAAACAACAAAAGGAGATAAAGAAAAGAAAAAGGAAAATGTGTGAAGAAGAGAAATGTGAAAAAGAGGAATTGGGAACTACGTTTGACATGATTCCTTAAAGAGGATACGTAGGCGCTTCACAGCTCGGTCATAGTGTAAATAAAGAAATAAAATCCCCAAGTAAAAACTGGGGCAAAGAAAAAATTGTGTTGATTATAAATAAATTTAGGTCCGAAGGTTGTAAATTTTGAACCCAAAATTGATTTTGTTTTGAGCCTTCAATATCCTTTCTTTCTAGCCCTATCCAAATCCCACATTACGGTCCAGAAAGACCTTCTAATCAGTCTTCAAAAGATGCCACGTCAGGCGAGTGAGAGAGTCCTATCAGAATATAACACTCTGATTCTCAGCAGAAAAGACTCTGATTCCCAGCAGAAAGGAAACACGAAAGAGTCTTAGCAATGACACCCCAATCCCCAGCTAAAAGTAATACAAACGAGAGTCTTACCGGTGAAAACGTTCACAGGCACCATAAGGCGATGAAAGCTGAGAGAAAATCAAAATGAGAGAGGTTTGAAAGTGAAAACCCTTCGGGCACTACAAATCGAATAAAGGTGATAGTCAGATGGAAATCACGAGATAGAAATCGTAAAAGGCAATTAACGACGGAGGATAGGCCATATGTGCATGTCATGACCAGTAGAGTTGGTATCCGCGTTTGATAAGTTTTTATAGTTGTTTCTTGTTAGAGAGTCAGTTCTCCCTTGTCTTCTATTTGTTGTTTCTTTTTATCTTTCTCCTTTTGTCAAAAAATTCCCCCGTCAAAGTCTGTCTAGTCAAAACATAGTGAGAAATGACTTCAAAACTGGCCACCAACTTTCCAATTACTATGCAAGGCAAGGAAATGCCATTGACGGCAAGAAGTATGGTGCAAAAAGATTATTAAACTGGGGCAGAACATTTTCTTTTCATTTTGAAATTTTTCTGGAAATCGAATACCACTGGGGTAAAAAGGAAGAAAGAAGGCCTTAAGGGAAGCAATATTTAAACCAATGTCATCTCCAACAGTCTTCAGAAGAGTGAAACACCAATTTTGAGGAAATGAAAATCCACCAGCAGTGTTATCTTCAGCAAGTTCCGAGGTGGTCGGACAACACAGAGTGGTAAAGGAAGAAAGGAAATCCCATCTTCAACAAAATAACCCCCAGCAAGTTGAGAAACATAGAATGGGGAAGGGATAAATGGAAAAACCCATCCCCAGCAGGAATATCATCTCCAGCAAATGAAATCATTCCCCAACAAGTTTTGGGAACCCCAAGCGAGGGAAAGGAGAAAAGGAAAAAACCACCACAGGAGCGGCACAACCGCTCACAATGTTTTGAACTAACAAATTTTATTTGATTTGAAATAGGGAAAGAAAGTGCTATTGATAGCAGAAAGTCATGCCACAAGGAAGAACACCAATACTAGGGCAGAAAATTTTCTGCCGTTGTTGAAAATTTTCTCGGAGAAACGAGGAAGGCAATTCAAGATGACGTGTCAAGTTTGTCCACCTTCAAATAGGATATTTCAGGTTTGTCCACCTTCGAACAGGACGTCTCAGGTTTGTTCACTTTCATACATTGATATCATGGGAGTATTCGCCCACGAATAGAATACGATGGGAGTATTCACCCTCGAATAGAATACGATGGGAGTATTCGCCCTCGAATAGAGTACGATGGGAGTATTCGCCCTCGAATAGAGTACAATGGGAGTATTCGCCCTCGAATAGGATACAATGGGAGTTTTCGCCCTCGAATAGAATACAATAGGAGTATTCGCCCTCGAATAGAATACAATGGGAGTATTCGCCCTCGAATAGAATACAATGGGAGTATTCACCCTCGAATAGAATACGATGGGACTATTCTCCCTCGAATAGGATATTTTTACGTTTGTTTTATTTTACATTGTCCTTTGCATATTTCATAAATTGTTGCCAGAATGCATTTTTAATTCAAAAGTTTCTAACAAAAACAGGCGCCTACCTGTATAACAAGAGGCATGTCTTCAGTCTTTACATTGCAGGTCTTGAAACCAGTAACCCACCAAAAAGCAGAGGGTTACAACAAGAGTTCCCAGAGCAAATTCAAGCGCATGAGTCAAAGGAAGGGAGGGAATGAAGGAAAATTTTCCCAGCATCATTATCCCCAGCAGGCAAGTAAACAGTTCTAAAGATATCCCCAGCAGTCAGGAGGGAAAGCAACACGACCCAGGAGGAAAGCAGTTCCGAAACAAGGTAATTTAGGAGAAATGATGGTTCAAGAGTCGATGCAGCAAGAATAAAATGGTACAAGAAGCAAAGGAAGGCGATTCAGTTTTGAAGTTATAGTTGAAGTCAGGGAGCCCGCCTGAAGAGTGGAATGGCGGTTTATTTTCAAAGTTTGTGATTGAAGTCAGGGAGCCCGCCTGAAGAATGGAGTGGCGATTTAGTTTTGAAGTTAGAGTTGAAGTCAGGGAGCTCGCCTGAAGAATGGAGTGGCGATTTACTTTCAAAGTTGGTTGAGGAAAGCAGTAGAGTATAACAGAAATCCCCAGCAGGAATCCAAGTTAAAAATCAGAAGGAAGGCAACAAGGATCAGAAAGATAGATTCAGACTTCGAAGGAAAACAATTCGAAGATCGCAAGGAAGGGACCAATGGTCGAAGTTCGGCAATCAAGATAGGCCAAGATAACAATTGTCAGAAGAGAAAAAGCATGTGAAGAAACATCAGAGCCCACAGGATGGCAATGAACATGACAAGATCAAGTTGAAAGATAGATAAGAATTTGCAATTCTGTAACTTAGTCTAGCTTCTTATTTTTCATTTAGCACGATGTAATAAGGAGATCAGTTAAGCAGTGGCAACAGCAGCAACAGCAGCAACAACAGTAACGGCAAGATCACAGCAGTCATGGTAGTCCCAGCTACCAAAACTTCCCGAACTACATTGACCTGATTCCCTTTTAGCCAGGGATATGTAGGAGACCTTCTGAAGCAAAGGTTCGGTCAAACTTTTCCAAAAAATGCTTCATACGGAGTACTTGAACGAGCAAAAATCGCTCGTATCCGCTCACTTATCTTTGCACGAAAACTCTTCATGTTTACGCGCAAAGAGGGGCAGCTGTGAGCACGTGATTTTTGCCTCACACGAATTACTCCCAAAAGTTCAAAATAAAGAGAGTTTTATGTTGATTGCAATATTTGTGGATTTTGTGTTATTTTCTGTTATTGTTTGTGTTTGTGTGTCCATGTCTATTTGTTTAAATAAGTAAAAATACAAAAATATATTGCATTTTTTGTATATAAAATTCAAGTTCGCGATTGAGAGTAATTAAATTTGTTTTACGAAAATGAAAAATCACAAAGAAATATGTACTTTTACATTTTTTTTAGCCTTTAATTTTCTAATTGTGCGATTTTATTGTTATTTAATTATGTGTGATAATTAGAAATTAATTAGTATTTTTGATAAGTTAAATTTGTTTTATAATGTAATTTGAGATTCTAAAATTTAGTTTGAATCAATTTTGGAAATAAAAGAAAAGAAAACAAAAGGAGGAAATGGGCCAGTTTTACAAGAAATTCGGAGCCCAAAATGAAGTAAAAGGACCAAAAGAAATGAGCCCAAACCGGTTGACCTCCTAGATGGCCCAAACGATGCCATATGATTGTCATATGCGGGCCGTTGATCAAACCCAATAGACGGTCCAGATCAGAGATCCTTGACAATCCATCTCAACCATTCATTCCGCATCAATCCAATGGCCTTCATTCACTCTCCCAACCCGTCACCTGACCCGCCCCGTCGACCCAGTCTACCCAAAGACCAACCCGGCTTCAACTTAACCAAACGACATCATTTGGATAAGTGAAATAATCCAGGCCGTTGATCTCATCGGATCAAACGGCCAGGATTCGATTCCCACGCGAGTATATAGCCCCAAGGCTTACCTAGCCCCTCTAAGCCAGACCCCCCCTCACCTTCAGCGTCTCTCTCAGAGACGAACTAAGCCTCCGCCGTCCACCACCGTGCGCCGCCTGCCGGAAATCGCCTCACGGCGGTTCCGGTAGGCCAAACCAGCCCAAATTAACAACGTAGATTCTCCCGAGCCCCCTCTACACGGATCTAGCAGTCGTTAGGCTCGAATATTGTTTAAACATTTCGAATATTCATTTGAAACTTGCCGGAACTTGAACATCCACTCCAACCAAGCCCAAACTCACCCCAAGCACTCCCTTGACCTCCCTCACACCCCTACTAACCCTGGTTTAGTTCGAATCTTACCAGAAATGTTAAAACCCTAAATTCGAGCCCCAAGAACCCTAGTTTTCAAGAAGCCAATTCGAGTCGGATTAGTCGTCAATCGAAGTCCAAGGGAATTTAGTCTAGGTGTTCCCAATCGAGAACACCTCGATTAAAGCCCATTTGGCTTCGACAAGTCAAGTTCGAATCTGAGCCGCCTACATTTTGAGTTTCTGGGGTAAGACCTTCCCTTTTCTTTGTCTATTTACTTTTGTTTGGTTTGTTTAGATTAATTGGATTGTCGATTTCCTCTAAATGGCTCTGTTTCTTCTCCTCCTAGTTTTTCATTATATTACTGGTGACGAATTAGTAATGATTGAATCTGTGGGTCATCATAAGGTGCTTGAATGGTTCAAATATGTTGTAATCAGTCTAGACGACCTCGTCGATTAGTTGTATAAACCTGTTTGGAATGACAGGGCAAGAATGCCCAGAACCACTGTTACATAGGGCGTTTGGATATAGCTGATAGTAATTTAATTAGTATTAGCATATTTTGGATTTTTTTAAAGTACTGTGCCCATAAAAGGGATTAGTGGAACCTGCTGCAGCAGGGCATGGCTGTTGCAAGCAATAGTTTAAATAGTTAAACCCCATGCTTAGACAGATGGTAGTGACAAATCCAGTGGCAGGTCTGTCCAGGGAATATCAGGGGTTCAGCAGAGATAAGGGATGGGCAGAGGTAATTGTTTTGTTCAGGTCTTTGGCTTTTAGGATTTGTTCTAACTATAAGAAGAAGGGGAGCAGACTCTGGAGAGGGGTCGGGGAAAAAAAAACACAGTGATATAGATAGACACAGAGAGAGGCAGATATATATACAGATACACTCCGGGATATATAAGAGGGGATACACTGAAAAAGGTTGATAAAACATAGAGAACAGAATAGGGGTTCATTTTGAGAAATAGAGAACTGAGACATTAAGTTGAGATTTAGCCCTTAGAAGTTGAAAACAGATTCAACACCTGAGAGTATAAGTTGAACCTACTGTTCCATTGAACCTTTGTTCAATTTTAAGTTCAATTGGGTATCTCAGTTTGGTTATCACTGCTGGGCTGTTACAAGTTGAAAAATCATTGCATATATTACTTGAAATCCTTATTTGTTGGTGTTGGTGTGACTGTTTGGTTCTGCTATAATTGGTCCTGGGCTATCGACTGTTTGAACCACATTTGATTTTGCTGTTGGTGTACTGTTTCATTGCTGTTGCTGTTGTTCGTATCATTGTTGCTGCTGATTGCTCCTTTCCTTCTTCTTTTGTCAGCATCCAGGTACACCTCTTGCAAATCTCCAAAGCTCATGGATATAAATTGAAAGTTGTCTCGAAGTTATGCTGTTGCAGTCCTTAGTCTCCTGTTATATACAAACTATGGACTGTTCTGGACCTTTAATTGTTAAGATCTAAACTGTAGTTTAGTTTATTAGCTTTTGAATTAGTAATGTTAGTTATTAAGCACTTAATAGATTTATATATATATATATATATGTGTGTGTGTATGTGTAATTGTCAAATGTTGAATACCGTGTTAGCTACTCTGTGTAATTAGTCATGTGTTTCTGTCCATGTTTCTGTTATTCGTAAAAAATTAGACTTGGAAGTAAGAATTGGTAAATCATGATTCTGTTCAACTGGTAATCAAATATTCACGTTAGTTGCCCTATGAAAGCTAAATGGTTTTGATCCTGTAGATTTAAACAACAGTTATTAACAATTAGTTGTCATTCACGTTTAAATTTAGCACTTATTAACAACTTGTAATCAATTTATGCATCAATTGACAATTAGATTTCCTCGTCACATTGGGCTCCAGCATGCCTTAAACAGGCCCAAACTGTTAATTGCCTTTGGATTTGGTATTATAATTCTGTTGGTAATTTAATAATTAGTCATAATAAATGATTAGGACCTTTTCTCTTTTAGTGACAAATTAAGTAAAAAATATAGATTGCTTAGGATTGGCCTTTAATAAAAGTGAGATGAGCCTCGCCGTACTAAATACACAATTACGGTGCCCTCAAATAATTGTTATAAAAATTATAGACTTGGGAGGACCGTTTAGAAAATTTCACGGTCTTTCCCAAAGTTAACGACACGATAGACTCTTTAGGCACGACTTGTAAATAAATTACTTTCCTAAATGCAGGTGCGCATTTATGTGACCCAAATCTTACTCTCGGCGAAATTGAAGTACATTAAAGTCACAGGCGCACCAGTTGCGGTGTGGCTCGAAATGTGTTTTCGTGACATCGCAATTCTTCTAAAATTGAAAAGCGGAACATTAGAAGTACCTAATTGAAATATATAAAGAAATCAGATAGAAATAAAAATTGCAGTTGAGCGACCGTGCTTAAACCACGGAATCCGGGAGTGCCTAACACCTTCTCCCGGGTTAACAGAATTCCTTATCCAGGTTTCTAGTTTCGCAGACTGTATACAGAGTCATAAATTTCCTCGGTTCGGGATAAAACTGGTGACTTGGGACACCACTATTTTCCCAAGTGGCGACTCTGAAAAATTAAATAAATTGATCCCGATCCGACTGTCCTTTAAGTGGAAAAACTCCTTCACTGATTATTATTATATCCCTTCTCGGGGTGTAGTAGTAAACAGCGGCACATTACGTTATTTACGTTCGGGTGCGGAAAAAAGAGGTGTGACAAGGGTGTACGGGGGTGACGTGATGCGTGACGCCCAGGCGGATGTGCCCTCGGCCTGATGGCTTCAGATGCAACTTGCGTTCAAAGACTCGATTGTTCACGGGATTCTGCAATTCATACCAAGTATTGCATTTTGCTACATTCTTCATCAATACAAGAGCCGAGATATCCATTGCCGAGAATTGTTTGTGTTTCAATAGAAGCACAAGTCCCCCGCGCGCACCGTGAGGGGCAGGCGTTCAATTTAGTATTCCTTGGATCTTTCTGCACCGGGGTTCTTTAATCACCCAACACGCACGCAAGTGCATGCACCGAGGATACAAAGGAGCCTTGTAGATGGAGGCTGAAGCACCCGACTGCGCCGCTTCCCAATGTTTTTACAGGTTCACGGGTTGTTCTGCTTTGCAGGTTTTGACAATGATCCTTCCACTGGTTCACCTACAGAAACCTTGTTACGACTTCTCTTTCCTCTAAATGACAAGGTTCAATGGACTTCTCGTGACGTCACGGGTAGAAAACCACCCATGTCGCCGCGATCCGAACATTTCACCGGATCATTCAATCGGAAGGAGCGACAGGCAGTGTGTACAAAGGGCAAGGGCGTAGTGAATGCAAGATGATGGTTCGCGTTTACTAGGAATTCCTCGTTGAAGACCAATAATTGCAATGATTTATCCCTATCATGATGAAATTTCAAATATTACCCGGGCCTGTCGGCCAAGGCTATAACTCATTGAATACATTAGTGTAGCACGCGTGCGGCACAAAACATCTAAAGGCATCACAGAGTTGTTATTGCCTTAAACTTCAGCGGCCTAAAAGGCCGTAGTCCCCCTAAGAAGCTGGCCGCGAATAGAAACCTCCGCATAGCTAGTTAGCAGGCTGAGGTCTTATTCTTTAACGGAATCAACCAGACAAATCGCTCCACCAACTAAGAACGGCCATGCACCACCACCCATAGAATCAAGAAAGAGCTCTCAGTCTGTCAATCCTTACTATGTCTGGACCTGGTAAGTTTTCCCGTATTGAGTCAAATTAAGCCGTAGGCTCTACTATTTGGGGTGCCTTACTATAAATTCCTTTAAGTTTCAACCTTGCAACCATACCCCCCTCCCCAGAACCCAAAAACTTTGATTTCTCATAACGTGCCGGTAGAGTCCTAAAGGTAACATTCGTTGATCGCTGGTCGGAATTGTTTACGGTTGAGACTAGGACGGTATCTGATCGTCTTCGAGCCCCCAACTTTCGTTCTTGATTATTGAAAACATCCTTGGCAAATGCTTTCGCAGTTGTTCATTTTTGATAAATCCAAGAGTTTAACCTCTAACTATGAAATACGAATGCCCCCGACTATCCCTGTTAATTATTACTGCGATCCCGAAGGCTAACGTAATAGGACCAAAATCCTATAATGTTATCCCATGCTAATTAAGGCCAGGAGCGCATCACCGACATAAGTGAAGAGACAACTGGTGCACACCTAAGGCAGATCGGCTGGCCCATCCGAAAGTCCAACTACGAGCTTTTTAACTGCATCAACTTAAATATACGCTATTGGAGCTGGAATTACCACGGCTTCTGGCACAAGACTTGCCCTCTAATGGATACTTTTTCTTATTACCAGACCCATAGAGTCCGGTATTGTTATTTATTTTCACTACCTCCCCATGTTAGGATTGGGTAATTTGTGTGCCTGCTGTCTTCCTTGGATGCGGTAGCTGTATCGCAGGCTCCCACTTCGGAATCGAACCCTAATTCTCCATCATCCGTCACCACAATAGTAGGTCACTATCCTACCATCGAAAGTTGATAGGGCAGAAATTTGAGTGATGCATCGCAGGCACGATGGCCGTGTGATCCGTCGAGAAGTCGGGGTTTGTTTCACCTATTAGCTCAAGAATTACTACGGTTATCCGAGTAGTAGATACCATCAAACAAACTATAACTGATTTAATGAGCCATTCGTAGTTTCAGTCTGAATTTGTTCATACTTACACATGCATGGCTTAATCTTTGAGACAAGCACATGACTACTGGTAGGATCAACTAGGTAGCATGCCTCATTGACGCCGGCGTCGCATGAGCATGGTTGACCCAAAGGGCACAACAAAGTCCAAGACAAGCACGACCGTCATTTTTAAGGAGCATTCTTTGGGTAGATAGGAGCCAATGAAGACCCCATGCCCATTGTGTTTACCAAATCCGAGAGTCCGAGCATACTATTCATGGACCAAGCCATAGGAAGGTGAAGGAAGGACAACTTGGGACACAAATGCAGCTTTTGGTTCACTCTGCATGTCGAACATGAAGGGCAAAAGGCAGCCGATTGTGCTTGATAATGCCTTGGCATTATGTATGCAATGCAGAAAACCGACGCCGAACAAGCCTAATTTGCGCTTGTGCCATGACAGATATGGCATATGGGCTAGGATGTCGCTACTCAAGCATGGATCCAACCTAGCCACACAAGCCGAACACTACTCATGTGCCGCACGTACACTTGCCTTGCCGATACAAGCCAACAACAGCCCCAACACGTGACACACAACCATGTGTTGTGGCCAATGCCAATGTTGTAAAGCCAAGACAAGCCCTACAAAGCACGAATAAGGGGTTGAAGCAATGCCAGACACAACCCACAACAACCGATGGAAATCGACAATTTATTGAAATTCGCCCCATGCGCAAGGCACCTTTCGGCGCTACTTGCATGATACGTTTCCGTTCCATTGAGAAAATCCATCAGTCGTTGATTCACGTCCAAGCAACGGTCGTAGTCAATATAACCTGGTCAAATAAGTCTATAATCGATCCCACAAGGAACTATCCTACCAACTGCAACTTTCACAACCCAAGAACACTTCTAAAGCACCTTCCCAAAATAATTGAATTCATAATTAAAGATTCAATGTAAAAGAAAGGAATAAGTTGAGAGAGTTCTCTCTTACTAATAATCTTGCAAAAGTAGGTAATAATACAATCATTGCCTCTCTTGGGCGAAATATAGTCTTATATAGAGGGTTTAGGTCTTAAAAATTGAGTTTATACATAATTCGCCTTCAACTTTCGGCAGTTTTCACGGTTTGTTCGCGAACGGACCGCGAACAGACAAAGCCTCTGATTCTCAACATGTTCCGCGAGCCTGTATTTTTGCGGTTCATTTGCGGTCACGAATGGACTGCAAATGAACAGTGTTCCGGCTTCTTCATCCAATTTTTTGTGCCAACTTCACTTTTGCTCTTCTCTTGGCCTTTTTACCATCTTATGACTCCAAAATAGCTCTTTTAGTCTCCAATGGCTCATGTGTACCTATAACACACCAAAAAACACTAATAAAAGCATTTTGTCATCATAAACAATATCAATTCAATAATAAAGTGTGATTATTTAGGGAATAATTATAGTCAAATTCACATATTATCAATACCCCACACTTAAACCTTTGCTCGTCCTCGAGCAACCTTAATCACACTTTAGGCCAATTTGATTAATGTCTCCCCCAAAATATGTCACAAAAGCTATATTTCATGATTAACCTAAGACATGCGCCATCCTTACCTAACCGTAAAATTACATGCCAGCACATTATTGCTTACTCTAATTATTATCATAGACTTGCAAATTTACCTTTTCCTTCTTGAGTTACATGCCCTCACACAATTCATTGAGAGAAGTTCCCACACATAAACAATTTAAAACATGGAACTTATATTTATAGGAAAAATTCACTCATTCTCAACAAAGAACATTCATATGCATACAGACACACCATAGGCTTGCCCCTAGTGTAATACTCCACTAATCGAGTTATTCAATCATAGATCAAGAGGTCTTTAAGGGTTGTAATGTAGGCTACAGTACGGGTAGGATACTTTTGGATATAGTGGCTAACCTCCTAAGCACTTTTCTTTCTTTTTCACAACCTCCATTTTTAGCTTTCTCCCTTATGTCTCCCCTAAACATTCCTTCACCTTTATTTGGTTTAAATCCCCAATATTCTTTTGTTGGTGTAACTGGCCTTGCTACATTACATATATACATTGATATATCTGTTTTTTTTTATCATTGCTTTGTAATGCATTTACATTATTTTGCCGGTTCACCATTTACTACCATTCATTTTTTATTTTCCCCTTTTCAACTTCCCTTCACCCCATACTTAGACTTTTGCATATTCATTACAACACAAGTGCTCTAGGAGGTAAAGTAGAACAATATAAGATTTTGATTTTTTACGAACATTCAGGGGCTATCAAAGAATAGGCTTTAAGCTCAAAGGGGTTAACTAGGATATTATGTACAGGTGAATTCATGTCTTATTGATTTATGGGGTTACAGAAAGAAATGGCTCTATCATCTCTACAACCAAACAACTTATATTTCGCTTTGCAAACACATAGGGAAAGTTCTAGGTATCATGTAAAACATATAATGTAGGTAAAATCTCACACACACATAGCATTCAACTCATTTAGAATGCGGTTCATCTACCAAGTCCTATCAATGTTCAAGCAAGCTGTATTGTGCAATTTAAGGCATATCCTAGAATCTACAGTCAAGCTTAGATAATACATTCTCAAGTTCAATTAAGTTTTGCTAATGTGCATACTTGGGGTTACATGTTAACCTTTGCCCTCTAATCCTAAAAACAAATCTACCTAACTTGGTTCAAGAAAAACCCTTGGAAAAGAACCGTGGTCAAAAGAAAAACCAAGGGGGAAGTGATACACTACATATAAAAAGAAAATAAAAGAAAGAAAAATTCCTACGTGGACTACTTCCCTCAAGACTACTTGTCCTAAATAGCCCGTTATCAGGAAGAGTCCTCTACTGATATTTTGGGGGGTTTTTTCACATTTTTGATTTTTTTGTGTGTTTTTATTCCGACTTATACCCTTAAGAAACCCGTCACCAAGTTTCCATCATCGGGTCAAGCCAGCTAATATTATTTACAACTACAGCTATTATGTACAACATATACAAGATAAGTTTCCCACCCCACACTTAAAATCATGTCATGTCCTCATGGCATAATAATACAAGTATAGCTCCGAAGGGTGAGAAAAAATTACCTGTGACTCACTCAGAGTCGGAGACGGTGGTGGGGTCAACATGAAACACTCGACCCAGTGCTTATAACCATGCCATGAACCTGTTTTCCATCTGAGCTTGTCTTTGTGACATTGCGTCTAAGCGCGTGTGGATACCATCCACTAAGGTACGTAAATCCACAACCTCCTCCTCCATAGACCTAAGCATAGGTCTAGTAGACTCGGACCTAGATGTGCCCCCTCCATGATAAGCATGACTAGAAGGTCCGGCGGAGTCCTTGGAATGCCTGGACTGGAAAACCGACATAGGGTCATCCTCAGCATCTAAATCAATTGGGTCACTGTTTATACCCGCCCGGATTTGAGAAACTCTGAATGGAGCTTTTGGAGGGAGATCAGCATCTGTGGGAAGGACCGGAGTCTGATAGCCAAGGCACAGAGTAGTGACAAAAGACGGGTAGTAGAAACCCTTGGCTTTGAATGGTCCCCTCAGCACCATCTCTTCACTTATCAGGCGGGGGATGTCAACGTCCCGGTGGCTGACAAGGCACCATGTTAGTAATGCCCTATTGTAGTTCACGTCAGTGGTGTTGCTTGAGGGCAAAAACCGGTTACATATAATTGTGAACCAGCATTTAGCAGTGTGGGTGAAGCTGTTAGAGTGGAGTGTTTTGTTTCTTCTCCACACTGGGAAACCATCAACACATAAGGCCTTAATTAAGGTGTCCCAAGTGACACTATGCCTATCGTGGTAATAGTCCACGTCACTAGAGAAGGCGGGCAGTCTAAGAATCTGCCTGATAGTAGGTACTTTGGCCCGTACATACTTACCTCGGACGAAGACCGTCCTGTCCATCCTGTAAGGAGCATTAGCGTAGAACTCCCTAACCAGTATTTTATTTACGAGGGCTGGTGCATCGAACAGGAACTCCATCTCGCGGCAACGGTTCTCATCGTAAATCTCGGGCTTTTCAGTCCGATAGCTATCCTGTCGATTTCAATTTCCTGGAGCCAAGGTTTAGTAGTCTTGGCATGGAAGTCAGCTTCCGCCTCCTCGCCTTTGAATCTAGACTCGTCATAGGTTGGTTGCTTAGACGAGCTTGCTGCATACCTTGATGTTTTTGGAGCCATAATCCTGCACAAAAGAGAAACAACCAAAAAATTTCCATAACGTTAGAACATCGGTTGGCTACACAGACTTCCCATCCGTGGACTACCATAATATTTTCTTTATTTCTATCATCCCATAACTCCTACTATTAACCAATTATCTAACAAATTCACCAAGTCACCTCACGCACCCCACACTTGTATCTTGTAGCAATCTAACACGACCCAATTAAACCTACACCATCTCCAATTCTATACAACAACAAACAACCAAAAGTTGGGCAATATCTCCTCCAAAAATACAATATCCAAATACTACAACATAAATTTGCCCACATTGGCCAACCCAATCACCAACTACATCAACTATCACATTAGGTCTCCAAACTAACAAAAGTAACACAATTAACCATATTGGAGACTCAACAACACCAACAATACCAACAACCCATAACAATAATCATACTAATACTACACTACACATACAAATTATTTTATATAGAATCTACTACTACTAGCAATATATTTTACAATTCTAAAATTAAACTAGAATTATGTACACTAATTACTCCAACAAAAACTAAGTAGAAAAACTAGAGGAGAAAGATAAAAGAAGATAACTTACTAGGAAGTGGTTGAGAAGTTGAGAAGATGAAGAAAAAATGGTGAAGAAGGGTTGTTGGAAGAAGATTGGAAGAGATGTAGTAGAGAGAAGGAGGAGAGAATTTTAGAGTTTGAGAGAGAGAGAGAGATGGGAGAAAGGGGGGCGGCTAATTTTTGGGGGAATGAAGGGTGGGTTATGTTTTTAGGTTAATTAAAAGAAGGGGGGAATAAAAGTAAATTTTTATTTTTATTTTTTATTTTAGGTCCGCTGCAGAACATACCGCGGTTCGATCGCGGTCACAAATGAACCGCGAACAGTGAGAATCAGAGATGCCAATTTTTTGCGGATCGTTCGCGACCGCGAATGAACCGCGAAAAATCAGCTTCTTTGATTTTTTCGCCTGGCAGCAGCAGAAATTTATAATTATTTTTATTTATTTATTTTTTATATAGACAAACTATAATGGTTATACTTACAACAAGTTCGTGGGTTGCCTCCCACGTAGCGCCTGATTTAACGTCGCGTCACGACTCAACTTAGCGCATTTCAAGGCTCGCTAAACCTTTGAGGTTCCTCTAACTGTAGTTCTACCTTATCCTCGATTTCATCTATGCCAACATAAAGTTTCAACCGCTGTCCATTTACTTTGAATGTGCGTGAGCCATCGATAGTTTGAATTTCCACAGCGCCCGATTGTACTGCCTCAATTACCCAAAAAGGGCCTGACCATCTTGATTTTAGTTTGCTCGGGAACAACCGTAATCTTGAGTTATATAAAAGTACCTTGTCCCCGGTTTTGAAGTTACAATCTATGATATTCTCGTCATGAATCCGCTTCATCCGTTCTTTGTATAGTCTTGTGCTTTCGAAGGCCAAATACAGGAATTCTTCCATTTCATGCAACCCGGTAACTCTAGATTTCCCTGCTTCATCCCAGCTGAGATTTAATTGTTTCAGTGACCACCATGCTTTGTGCTCTAGTTTCACAGGTAGAAGACAAGCTTTCCCAGTTACCAATTTGTATGGTGACACGCCGATTAGTGTCTTGAATGGTGTCCTATAGGCCCATAATGCATCAACGAGCTTCCTGGACCAGTCGGTCCTTGTGTCGTTCACTGTTTTTGTTAACACATTCTTTATCTCCCTGTTGGAGACCTCAACCTGCCCGCTGGTCTGCGGGTGATATGGAATAGGAACCCGGTGTTTCACATCATATTTGGCCAGCAATTGCTCGAATGCCCGGTTGCAAAAGTGTGTACCCCCATCGCTAATGATTGCCCTTGGCGTCCCGAAACGGGTAAAAATGTTCTTCTTCAGAAATCCCACCACCACCTTAGCATTATTGGTGGGTAATGCTACCTCTTCCACCCATTTGGACACATAGTCTAACGCAACAAGTATGTACTTATTGCCGTATGAGCTAACAAAGGGACCCATGAAGTTTATTCCCCAGACGTCAAACACTTCCAATTGTTGAATTGGGTTCATTGGCATCTCATAACGTTGGGAGATGTTCTTGGTGCGTTGACATTCGTTGCATCCTTTCACCCACAAGTATGCATCTTTAAACACCGTTGGCCAATAGAAACCAGCTTCAAGTATCTTGGCGGCTGTTCGCACTCCTCCAAAGTGGCCACCATATGCGCAAGCATGACACGCCTGCAAAAAAGAAGATTGTTCGATCTCGGGGATGCATCTCGAGATCATGTTATCAAGACATATCCTAAACAAATAGGGTTCATCCCAATAATAAAGTTGGCTTTCACAAAAAAATCTTTTCCTCTGGACCGATGATAGGTCATGAGGAACAATACCGCTGGCCAGGTAATTTACATAATCTGCATACCATGATGCTTCAAGGAGAGTGGTAGTGAGAAGCTGCTCGTCTGGAAAGGTTTCCAGAATTTCTCCACTCTCTTTGACCATTTTAGCTCCTTCAAGTCGTGACAAATGATCAGCGACTTGATTTTTGGTGCCCTTCCGATCATGTATTTCAAGGTCGAACTCTTGTAGAAGTAGCACCCAACGAATTAGGCGCGGCTTAGAGTCCTTTTTATCAATTAAGTACCTTAAAGCTGCATGGTCAGTGTATACTATTACCTTGGATCCTATGAGATAGGACCTGAATTTGTCGAACGCGAACACTATCGCCAGCATCTCCTTTTCCGTCACTGTGTAGTTCTGCTGTGCTCCACTCAATGTTCTACTATCATAGTAGATTAGATGCATCAACTTGTCTTTCCTTTGGCCAAGCACTACCCCCACTGCATAATCACTTGCATCGCACATTAGCTCAAACGGTTTCTCCCAGTCGGGGGTATTAATGATGGGTGTTGTGACCAACGTCTTCTTCATCTCCTCAAAAGCAATCCTGCACTCATCAGAAAATAAAAAAAGGGTGATCTTTTTCAAGGAACTTACAGAGAAGGTTCGAGATTTTGGAGAAGTCTTTAATGAACCTCCGATAAAAACCGGCATGTCCAAGAAAGCTTCTAATGGCCTTGACGGATATTGGTGCAGGCAACATTGCAATGACATCTACTGTAGCTCGGTCCACCTCAATACCTTTGCTTGAAACCCGGTGCCCCAAAACTATACCTTCTTGTACCATAAAATGTCACTTCTCCCAGTTTAGCACTAAGTTTGTCTCCATGCACCGTTTCAGCACTCTTGTCAGGTTGACAAGGCATTCATCGAATGAATTCCCTACCACTGAGAAATCATCCATGAACACCTCCATAATGTCTTCCACCATGTTGGTGAATATAGCCATCATGTACCTTTGGAATGTGGCAGATGCATTGCATAGTCTGAATGGCATCCTCCTGAAGGCAAAAATCCCATATGGGCATGTGAAGGAGGTCTTCTCTCTATCCTCGGGGGATTTGGAGATTTGATTGTACCCCGAGTACCCATCCAGGAAGCAAAAGTGTGACCTACCTGTCGACCTGTCAAGCATCTGATCAATGAAGGGAAGTCGGAAGTTGTCCTTGCGGGTGGCTAGATTAAGCTTCCTGTAGTCCATGCATATTCTCCACCCGGTGATGGTTCTTGTTGAGATCAATTCTTTGTTCTTGTTTTTCACCACCGTCATGCCACCTTTCTTTGTCACACATTGAACTGGGCTAACCCAACTACTATCAAATATTGGGAAAATAATTCTCGCGTCTAGCCACTTTATTACCTCTTTCTTCACCACTTCCTTCATGTTTGGGTTCAGCCTTCTTTGATGTTCCCTGGAAGGTTTGTGCCCCTATTCCACGAGAATTTTATGCATCCAGTACGTGGGGCTGAACCCTTTTATGTCTACCATGGTCCACCCAATGGCAGTCTTGCATTCTTTTAGTACTTGTATAAGATTTTGAGCCTGCACATCTAGCAAACCAGATGAGATAATAATAGGTAAAGTGGAGTTAGAGCATAGAAATTCATACCTGAGATGAAATAGTAGTCGTTTAAGCTCCAGCTTTGGTGGCTCTTCTATGGATGGATTTACAGGAGGGTTCTCTAGATGTAGAGGCTCAAATTCCAACTCTCTATCCCAAAACCCCTTACCTTCCAGATATAGCACCCACTCTGCCAGACTTTCACCATTTACCTCTTTTAAGTTCATTAGGCATGCCTGAAGTGGATCTTCAGTGGTCAATTCTACATCATCTGTATCCACTATCACATCAACCGCATCAATAAGAGAGCAATTCACGAACTCACTAGGGCGCCTCATGGATTTTTGCACATTGAATATGATCTCCTCATCATTCAACCTCATCTTTAGTTCCCCAGTCTCACAATCAATCAATGCTCTCCCGGTGGCTAGGAATGGCCTTCCTAAGATTATAGGAATTTCCTCGTCCACCTTGCAGTCAAGAATAACAAAATCGACGGGAAACACAAACTTCCCCACCTGGATGAGCACATCATCTAATATACCAAATGGATGCTTAACCGTCCTGTCAGCAAGCTGCAATAACATAGAAGTAGGCCCGGCTCTCCCAATTCCTTGCCTCTTATAAATCACCAAGGGCATAAGATTTATGCTTGCCCCCAAATCACACAATGCCTTTGCAAAGGCAAAGTTTCGTATAGTGCATGGAATGGTGAAGCTACCTGGGTCAGATAACTTCTCAGCAATGGGTCTAGAAACCACTGCACTATAAGTCTGAGTAAGAGTCACTGTGGCCAAGTCTTGGAAATCAAATTTCTGCGACACAATTCTTTCATCATCTTAGCATACCCAGGTATTTCTTTCAAAGCTTCAATTAAAGGAATGTTTACATGGATTTGCTTGAGCATATCAAAGAACCTTTTGTATTGCTCTTCTTTTTGGTGTTTGGCCAACCTTTGGGGGAATGGTGCTGGAGGCCTCTTCTTCCCAATCACTTTTGACTTTTCTTTCTCTATCACTTTCTCCTCAACATGCTGCTCTACCTGTTCAGTTACTTTCTCTATTCTTTGCTGTACATCTTTATTTTCAGCTACTGGCTGGACTGTAACTTCTGTCAACCCGGTTGACTCATCCAGTTCAATGGATAATGGAGTGAGTGTCTCAACCTGCAAATTGCTTCTCTCTCTCTTTCCTACTCCGCATCAAGATCTCTTCCACTTCTCAGATTAAGTGCCATCAGCTACTTTGGGATTTGATCGTTTGGGTTTGTTTGTGTATCTGCAAGCAATTTCCCTTGAGCATGATTGTTAAGTGACATAGCAATTTGGCCCACATGTACTTCCATATTCTTGATAGCTGCATTATGTGCATCTATCCTCTCATTGGTTTTGGCATGTGACCCAATTACCTGCTGCATCATAGTTTCCAACACTGCGAACCCATCATCATGTCTACCCCCATGCTATGGTGGAGGTGAATGATACCCCTACTGCTGATTGCTGAAATTCTAAGGTCTAGGATATGGAACCATGTTGTTTGGTAGCCTCATATCTACTGCATTATACTATGGCTGAGGAGGCTTGTACTGCTGTGGAGCCTACTGACCTCAACTCTGGTTACCTTGTCGTTTTCCTCCATAATTAGTCACATAGTTCATGTCTTCATGCTGGTGATGGTGTTCTTGGTCTGCAGCCCATCGATTACCTATGGGTTGGCTAATGTAAGATGTGCATAAACCACCATTGGTAGTGTCTACAATATGAACATGCTGCTTGACCCCATATTCTTCCACCTTCTTCGTCGGGATGCTCATTTGTGTCAGTAAAGTCGCCATGTTCTCCTCCATAGTGTTGGATGGATTCAGAGGTACAGAGTGTACCACTGGAGTGATAGGAGCATTCCTGGTCGTCCACGCGGAGTTTTGAGCCATCTTGTCTAGCAAATTCTGACCTTCCCTCCAAGTCTTGCTCAGAAAAGCCCCACCTGCTGAAGCATCTACAATATTCTTCATACTATCTGAAATCCCCATATAGAACCTTTGACCCAACATCTGCGCAGGAATCCTATGGTGAGGACACAGAACCAGCATACCTTTGAACCTGCTCCAAGTTTCATGTAATGACTCCATTGGTTTCTGCTTGAAGCTCACAATCTCATCAGTTTGCTGAGCTGTCTTGTTAGGTGGATGAAACTTGTTGTAGAATTGCTTGACCAACTCATCCCAAGTTGCAATAGAGTTTATGAAGAGTTAGTTTACCCATACCTATACGGCCGCTGTAACTGAGAACGGAAATAGCAATAGTCTGATGGCTTCCGGTATCACATTCGGTTGCCTCTGTGTCTTGCATATTGAGAGAAAGTTCTTCACGTGCTGTTGTGGATCTTCAACTTGAGACCTAGAAAATAATCCCTTATTTTGCAACAAGTGAAGCATGTTGTTAGTAATTTGGAAAGACTCAGATTGAATTGCTGGCACAACAATGGCAGTTGCCAAATTATCTGTTGTTGGTTGTGCCCAGTCAAATAGTGTACCTTCTTGCGCCTCCTGCGCCTCTTGCATGTTCAACCCAGCTTGTTGGTTTGGGTCATTCACGTCTCCCATGTCGAAATCTAGTTTGATTGGTTGCTGAGATTGTTGATTTTGTTTTATTGCCCTGTTACGTGCCCGAAAAGTTTGCTCGGGGTCTGAGAGTCCTTCAATTAGTTCTCGAGTCCTTGCAGATTTTCTAGGCATGCACCTGAGTACCCAAGTCAACAACCGTCAGGAATTTCAATGTAAAGTGTAGAAAGAACCTGAGTACACAAGAATCTTGTAGTTCTGTTAATGGCGATTGATAATTCTGTTAATTCCCCGCAACGGCGCCAAAATTGATTCACGTCCAAGAAACGGTCGTAGTCAATATAACCTGGTCAAATAAGTCAAGAATCGATCCTAAAGGGAACTAGCCTACCAACTGCAACTTTCACCACCAAGAACACTTCTGAAGCAGCTTCCCAAAATTTGAGTATACTTTTATGGAGATTTTCTAACAACTAACTTTTGCAAGAATTAAAGACTTAAAAGAAAGAATTCAATGTTGGGTAAAGAATATAGAGAAAGACTAAGGTATTTATTTCCACTATTGATGGAATCCCTTCTATTTGTGCTCATACAAATTGTCAACATATTCTATCAATCATGAACGCTATTTTTATCGTAATTCTCTCCCGAGCAACTATAATAATTTACTAGTGCACTCTCCCGAGCTATCATAGCTAGCTTTAATTTGAATAGTTCATTTAAGATTTCACCCAAAGCTTCGTATTTTTAACCCCACCTTTACTCCTAAAGTTATAGATTCCTCCAATAACCTAGGTGTGATGTTGTTCAACAGTATACCTAAATATGCACTCTTTTCCAAGTTATGCACACTAAATAGGCACAGCTAATTGGGAATCCTACCAATTAACTACAACAAGAACGAAGTTGAACAAATAAAAATCTAGCTAACAATTTGTAATCACATAAACGAGAAGTTCATCACTCAATAGGTTCCATCAAAATCTTAGATAAGGAATTAGCTACTCATGATCAAAGAAACAAGAATAATAATTGAATTCATAATCAAAGATTCAATATAAAAAGGAATAAGTTGAGAGAGTTATCTCTTACTAATAATCTTGCAAAAGTAGGTAATAATACAATCCTTGCCTCTCTTGGGCGAAATCTAGGCTTATATAGAGGGTTTAGGTCTTAAAAATTAAGTTTTTACATAATTGGCCTTCAACTTTCGGCAGTTTTTCCGGTTCGTTCGCGGTTGCGAACGGACCGCGAACAGACAACGCCTCTGATTCTCAACATGTTCCGCAAGCCTTTTTTTTGCGGTTCACTCATGGTCGCGAATGGACCGTGAATGAACAGTATTCCGGCTTCTTCATCCAAATTTTTGTGCCAACTTCACTTATGCTCTTCTCTTGGCCTTTTTACCATCTTATGACTCCAAAATAGCTCTTTTAGTCTCCAATGGCTCATGTGTACCTATAACACACCAAGAAACACTAATAAAAGCATTTTGTCATCATAAAGAATATCAACTCAACAATAAAGTGTGAATATTTAAGGCATAATTATAGTCAAATTCACCTATTATTAGCAGTCACGAGCGATATCGCCTCCGATATTGCCCGTCAACAACCAATGGTATTCAACATCTACTTAGCTTCGCCCTATGTGCATGACGCCTTGTGGCGCTACTTTCAAGATGCTCCGCTGTTCGTTGTCAAAAGCCATTGGCCATTACGGGCGGGTAGGGGGGGTTTACAGACATAACCCACAACAACCGATGGCAATGGGCAACTTACTAAGCTTCACCCCATGCGCATGGCACCTTGCAGTGCTACGTGCATGATGCTTTGCCGTTCCATTGCCAAAAGATATCAACCACCATGAGTGATGTTTCCCGAAACACCCGATGGCAATCGACATCTACTGAGCATCACCCCATGCGCACGGAGCCTTGCGGCGCTACTTGCACGATGCTCCACTATTCATTGTCTAAAGCAATGAGCAGCCACGAGCGATGCCAGACACAACCCGCAACAACTAATTGCAATTAGAAACTTACTAAGCTTCACCCCATGTGCGTAGCCCCTTGCAGCGCTACTTGCACGTTGCTTTGGCGTTCCATTGCTAAAAGCCATTTGTCTCCACGAGCGTTGTCGCCTCCCAATTTATCCCTCAATATCCATTGGCAATCGGCACTTACTAAGCTTCACCCCATTCGCACGGTACCTTGAGGTGCTACTTGAACGATGCTCCACCTTTTGTTGCCAAAAGCCAATGTTTTCCACGAGCGGTGTCACCCCCAGGCATGCTACGAGCCCACATGAGTACTTGCCGGCGTGGTTTGTGAACTTCGGGGATGTAGCACGGACAAGCCATGCATGCCCCCTATGCCCAAGCCCTATGCCAGCGTCACCGATGTGTGCTCGCACTGCCTGGCAGCAAGCACCTGAGGTGCCTTTCAACACCTCTACCCCCTTATATATGCTTAAAAAACCTAAGTTTCAGGAGTAGACATGTTTTTGCCAGAGAATTATAATGGAGTTGTACAACACCAAATAGCACAAACCAAGGTACAACTTAGCTAATATATTCACAAATGACTTTTAAACATTGTAAATGATATTTTTTACAAAAAAAATATTTTTTTATTTTTATTTTTATTATAAAACGAAAAATACATGGAAAAATAGTAAAAAGTAGGAAAATTATTATTAAAATAGGAAAAACAATGGAAAAAATTTCCAATACATCTAGAAATAATATAACACATAAAAGAGTAATTATTTTTATATAAAACTAACATAAAACTATTTAAAATTACAACAAAAGCATAAAAATTAATAAAAATTAGAAAAAAATAGGTAAAATACATAATATTTTGATAAGACCATATGGATGACCAACCGCCATTAATCATGTGGAAATTCCATTGTTGCAGCCGCCATAAGTGATTCCGTCTTAAAACCGCCAGGGCCAACCACCAAGCGTCCACCAATCATTGTCGGTCGCTACCGCTCGAACCACCGCTACTTTCCACTACCGCCACCAACGACCACTGCCATCACTGCACTTGACATGTTGCTAAGCATTGGCGAGCACTAGACATTGAGCAGCATGGAGCGGTGTGGAGCGACGTGGTGCGGCATGGTGCAACGTCATGCCATGGCCATGCCCTGCCATGTTCTGCACTGTCATGCCACGACCACGCCCTGCCATGTCCTGCGATGTTGTGCCATGTACACGCCCTACCATTTCCTGCGGCTTCGTGCCATGGCCATGCCATGCCATGGCCTGCGACGTCGTGCGAATACCACACCCTCCCATGTCCTACGACGTCTTGTCACGTTCTCACCCATGCCATGTCCTGCGACATCGTGCCATGGCCACGCCCTACCATATCCTGTGACGTCTTGCCATGGCCACACCCTGCCATGTCCTGCAATGTCTTGCCATGGCCACGCCCTAAAATGTCCTGTGACGTCGTGCCATGGCCACGCGCTGCCAAGTCCTACGACATCATGCCATGGCCACGACTTTCAATGTCCTGCGATGTCTTGCCATGGCCACACCCCACCATGTCCTGCGATGTCGTGCCATGGCCATAGCTGCCATGTCCTACGGTGCCTTGTCATGTCCTCACCCATGCCATGGCCATGTCTTGCGACGTCCTGACACGTCCTGAGATGTGCCATGGCAATGTGCTGACACGTACTGACACGTGCTATGCCCACACCCTACAACGTCCTGACACGTCATGTGGCCATGTCGTTACACATTCTGCCACGTCCTAACACGTGTCATGGCCATACCCTGCCATGTCCAAAAATGTCGTGTGGCATCCTAAAGAGTGCCATGGCCATATCCTGACACGTCCTGACCATGGCCATGCCCACGTCATGCCATGTACTGCGATGTCCTGACAAGTCTTGTGGCCACGTCCTGCGACATCATACAATGTCCTGACCCATGCCATGGCCACGGCCTGCCATGTCCTGCTACGTCCTGACACGTCCTGAAACATGCCATGGCCATGTCCTCACATGTCCTGACCCGTTCCATGCCCATGTCTTGCCATGTCCTGACACATCCTGTGGCCACGCCCATCGATGTCCTACCACGTCCTATGGCCATGGCCATGTCCTATCACATCCTTACCCGTGCATTGGCCAAACCTTGCGCCGTGCATTAGGACTTGGCATAGGCCTTTCCCTCTGAAGAGATTCCATGCCATACCCTTCTCTTATCCAACGACGCCTTGCCATGCCCTTTGCCTCTCAAACGGCGCCCTGCTATGCCCTTGGCCTATCAAGCCACGCCTTGTCATGCCCTTAGCCTCTCAAGCGACGTCCTTCCATGCCCTTGGCCTATCAAGCAACTCCTTGCCATGCCCTTAGCCTCTCAAGCAGCGCCTGGCCATTCCCTTGGCCTATCAAGCGACGCCTTGCCATGCCCTTGGTCTATCAAGCGATGCCCTGCCATGCCCTTGGCCTATCAAGCAATGCCTTGCCATACCCTTAGCCTCTCAAGTGATTCTCTGCCATGCCTTTGGCATAGGACTTGGCCGCTCGAGTGATGCCTTGCACCGTGTCATGGCCACGCCCACTGTGCTTTGGGCCTTGGCCTCTCAAGCGACACACCGAGAAATAACTATTTGTACATATTTCCCTTTGGCATAGGCCTCGGCCACGGAACTGACAAACCGAGAAGCCTCTAGTAGTGTATTGTCATATATCCTTTCCCTCGACACTACTAAGTGTCAGGTCCCATTGTCTACCCAAGGTCTTGAGGAGTTGTATGGTTTTCCAACACTTAGTATGTTATTTAGCTTCAAGAGAGGACTAAACCTCTTTTCGGAAAAGTTAGAAATTGATTGGATTGGATGGGAAGGGACGATTTAGAGCAACAAAGGGCTGGATCTCAGTGCATCGTGGTGGAAAGGCCACTCTGCCACTTACAACACCCCGTCGCATGTTTAAGTCATCTGCAAAGGATTGTACCAGCCGCTCAATGGAAATTGTACTTCAAGGTGGCTACCACTGCTCTTCAACCATGATTACTTAGCCAACGACATGTGCCCTAGGGGGCCAAAGGCCCCTACTGCAGGTCAGCAAGCGGACGGCGGGTTGAAGCATCCCTTCTAGCCCGAATTCTGACTTAGAGGCATTCAGTCATAATCCAGCACACAGTAGCTTCGCGCCACTGTCTTTTCAACCAAGTACGATGACCAATTGTGCGAATTAACAGTTACTCTCGTACTAGGTTGAATTACTATTGTGACTCTATCATCAGTAAGGTAAAACTAAACTGTCTCACGACAGTCTAAGCCAGCTCACGTTCCCTATTTGTGGGTGAACAATCCAACACTTGGTGAATTCTGTTTCACAATGATAGGAAGAGCCGACATCGAAGGATCAAAAAGAAACATCGCTATGAACGCTTGCCTGGCACAAGATAGTTATCCATGTTGTAGCTTTTCTAACACCTTTAGCTTTAAATTCTGAAGGTCTAATGGATCGTTAGGCCACTCTCTCACAGTTTGTATTCGTACTGGAAATTAGAATCAATTGAGATTTTACCCTTCTATTCCACACGAGATCTCTATTCTTGTTGAGCTTATTTTAGGACACCTACGTTATCTTTTAACAGATGTGGCGCCCTAACCAAACTCCCCACCTGACAATGTTTTCTGCCTAGATCATCTTGCAAGCAAGCCTTGGGTCCAAAAAGAGGGGCAGTGCCCCGCATTCGATTCACATAATAAGTAAAATAATGTTAAAAGTAGTGGTATTTCACTTTCGCCTTTTGGATCCCACTTATACTACACCTCTCTAGTCATTTCACAAAGTCGGACTAGAGTCAAGCTCAACTGAGTCTTCGTTCCCCGCTGATTCTTCCAAGCTTGTTCCCTTGGCTGTGGTTTCGCTGGATAGTAGACATGGATCGTGGGAATCTTGTTAATCCATTCATGTGCATCACTAATTAGATGACGAGGCATTTGGCTACCTTAAGAGAGTCATAGTTACTCTCGCTGTTTACCCGTGCTTGGTTGAATTTCTTCACTTTGACATTCAGAACAGTGGGCAGAAATCACATTGCATAAACATCCGCTGGGACCATTGCAATACGTTGTTTTAATTAAATAGTCGGATTCCCCTTTTTCGTACCAGCTCTGAGTTGGCTATTTGATGCCCGGGGAAGGCCACAAAAGGAACCATTTCCAGTCCATCCCCCGGCCGGCATGCGGTGACCCGCTCTCACTGCGAAAGCAGCTCGAGCAGTCCGCTGACAACCGATGGGTTTGCGACTAGGACCCATGTGCCTAGCCCTTAGAGCCAATCTTTTTCCCAAAGTTATGGATCCATTTTGCTGAGTTCCCTTGCATACATTGATCCATCGACCAGAGGTTGTTCACCTTGGAGTCCTGATGCGGTTATGAGTACGACCACGCGTGGACGACACTCGGCCCTCTAGATTTTCAAGGGTCGTTGAGGGCGCATCGAACACCATGCGATGTGCAGTGCTCTTCCAGCCGCTGGACCCTACCTTTGGCTGAGTCATTTCTAGGGTAGGAAGGCTGTTAAACAGAAAAGATAACTGACAATAGGTGAATTTGACTGTATTTATGCCCTAAATAATCACACTTTATTGTTGTTTTGATATTGTTTATGATGTCAAAATGCTCTTATTAGTGTTTTTACTGTGTTATAGGTACACACGAGCTAATGAAGACTAAAGGATTTGTTTTGGAGTCAAACGATGGTTGAAAAGTCCAAGTGTGGAACAAGTCAAGAAATTGTGCTAAAAATATCTTGAATATTCCAAAGTACTGTTTGGCCGCGGTTCCACCGCGGTAGAACCGCGGTAGAACCGCGGTAGAAGAGGCCTGAGGAACTTTTGAAGTATCAAAGGAATTGATGCACCGCGGTTACACCGCGACCGCGGTCGAACCGCGGTGGAAGCTGAGATTTTAAGGGACTAATGTGTCAAAACGCAAGTTATGTAACCTATGCCCTATATATAATGTTAGGATTCGCCCAAAGGAGGCAAGTATTGTATTATTGACTACTTTTGAAAGTAAACTAGTATGAGAGGACTCTCTCAACATCTTTCTTTCTTTTACATTGAATCTTTGATTATGAATTCAATTATCTATCTTGTTTTTTTTATTATGAGTAGCTAAATCTTTATCTAAGGTTTTGATGGAACCTATTGAGTGATGAACTTCTGGGTTATGTGATTACAAATTGTTAGCTAGATTTCTATTTGTTCAACTTCGTTCTTGTTATAGTTAATTGATAGGATCCTCAATTAGTTATGCCTATTTAGTGTCTATAACTTGGAAAAGAGTGCATATTTAGGTAATTGTTTAACAACACCACACCTAGATTATTGGAGGAATATATAATTATAGGCGTAAAGGTGGGGTTAGGAATAACGAAACCTTGGGTGCAATCTAAATTGAACTGTTCAAATAAAGCTAGCTAGGGTAGCTCGGAAAAGTGCAATTGTAAATTATTGTAATTGCTCGGGAGAGAATTACGGTAGAAATAACGTTCATGATTGACAGAATAATATTGACAATTTGTATGAGCATAAACAGAAGGGATTCCATCAATATACCTTAGTCTTTCTCTTTATTCTTTACATCACATTCAATTATTTACTTCAAGTCTTTAGTTCATTGCAAAAGTTAGTTAGTAAAAATCATCCACAATTATGTTCAAAAGTTTAGGAAGCTGATTCAGGAGTATTATTGGCTTTTGGAAGTTGCAATTGATAGGTTAATTCTCTGTGGGATCTACTCGGGACTTAATAAATAGTATTATATTAACTACGACCGTTGTTTGGACGTGAATCAATTTTGGCGCAGTTGCCGGGGAATTAACAGAATTATCAGTTGCCATTGACAGAACTACAAGATTCTTGTGTAGTCAGGTTCTTTCTACACACTTTACATTGAAAATTTTGACGGTTTTTGAATTGGGTGCTCAGATGCATGCCTAGGAAATCTGCAAGGACTGGAGAACTAATTGAAGGACTCTCAGACCAGAGCAAACATTTCGGGCACATAACAGGGCAATCAGACAACTTCAGCAATCTCAGCACCCACTGAAACTTGATTTTGATATGGGGGACGTTTAACAACCCAAACCAGCCAACTGGGTTGAACCTACAGGAGGCGTAGGAGGCGCATGGAGGTGCTTTGTTCGACTGGGCACAACCAACTGCTGATAATTTGGCAACTGCCATTATTGTGCCAGTCATTCAAGCTGAGTCATTCAAGATCACTAATAAAATGCTACACTAGTTGCAAAATAAGGGACTATTTGATGGGACTCAGGTTGGAGATCCACAACAACACCTGAAGAATTTTCTTTCTATATGCAAGACGTAGAGGCAGCCAAACGTGACACCGGAAGCCATCAGGCTATTGCTATTTCCATTCTCATTTAGAGGGGCTGCACAGGTATGGCTAAACTCACTCCCCATAAACTCTATAGCAATATGGGATGAGTTAGTCAAGCAATTCCACAACAAGTTTCATCCACCAAACAAGACAGCTCAGCAAATTTATGAGATTGTGAGGTTCAAGCAGAAACCTACAAAGACATTGCATGAAACTTGGGGCAGATTCAAAGGTATGCTGGTTATGTGTCCTCATCATGGGCTTCCCGAATAGATGTTGGGTCAAAGGTTCTACATGGGGCTTTAAGATAGCATGAAGAATATAGTAGATGCCTTAGTAGGTGGGGCTTTTTTTAGCAAGACCTGGAGAGAAGGCCAGAATTTGCTTGACAAGATGGCTCAAAACTCCGAGTGGACGACCAGGAATGCTCCTATCACTCTAGTGGTACACTCTGTACCTATGAATCCTTCCAACACTATGGAGGAGAACATGGCTACTTTATTGACACAAATGAGTATCTTAACGAAGAAGGTGGAAGAATCTGGGGTCAAGCAGCAAGTTCATATTGTAGATACTACCAATTGTGGTTTATGCACATCTTGCATTAGCCAACCCACAGGTAATCCATGGGCTGCAAACAAAGAACATCATAAGCAGCATGATGACATGAACTATGTGGCTAATTATGGAGGGCAGCGACAGGGTAACCAGAGTTGGGGTTAGCAGGCTCCACAACAGTACAAGCCTCTTCAGCCACAATATAATGCAACAGGTATCAGACCACCAAACAACATGGCTCCATATCCTAGACCTCAGAATTTCAACAATCAGCAGCAGGGGTATCATCCACCTCCAGCACAGCATGAGGGTAGACATGACGATGGGTTCGCAAGGTTGGAAGCTATGATGCAGCAGGTAATTGGGTCACATGCCAAAACCAATAAGAGGATAGATGCATATGATGCAACTATCAAGAATATTGAGTTACAGGTGGGCCAGATTGCTATGTCACTTAATAAAGTCCTCAAGGGACATTGCCTGTAGATACACAAACAAACCCAAATGATCAAATCCCAAAGTAGTTGATGGCAGTTAATTTGAGAAGCGGTAGAGATCTTGATGCTTAGCAGGAAAGAGATGGAGGCTATTTGCAGGCTGAGACACTTACTCCAGTACTCATTGAACTGGATGAGTCCACCGGGTTGACAAAAGTTACAGTCCAGCCAGTAGCTGAAAATAATGATGTGCAACAGAGAACGGAGAAAGCAGCTGAACTGGTAGAACAGCCGATTGTGGAATAGTTTATAGAGAAATAAAAATCCCAAGTGATTGGGAAGAAGAGGCCTCCAGCTACATTTTCCCAAAGGTTGGCCAAGCACCAGAAAGTGGAGCAATACAAGAGATTCTTCGAGATGCTCAAGCAAATCCAGGTAAACATTCCCTTAATTGAAGCTTTGAAAGAGATGCCTAGGTATGCTAAGATGATGAAAGATTTGATGTCACACAAATTTGATTTCCAAGACTTGACCACCGTGACTCTTACACAGACATGTAGTGCAGTGGTCTCTAGACCCATAGCTGAGACGCTATCTGACCCAGGTAGCTTCACTATTCCATGTACTATAGGAAACTTTGCCTTGGCTAAGGCATTGTGTGACTTGGGGGCTAGCATAAATCTTATGCCCCTGGTGATCAATAAGAGGTTGGGCATCGGGAGAGCCATGCCTACTTTTATATTATTACAGCTTACTGAACGGACGGTTAAGAATCCATTCGGTATATTGGATGATGTGCTCATCCAGGTGGGGAAGTTTATGTTTCCCACCGATTTTATGATTCTGGACTGCAAGGTGGACGAGGAGATTCCTATAATCTTAGGAAGACCATTCCTAGCCACAGGGAGAGCATTGATTGATTATGAGATCGGGGAGCTCAAGATGAGGCTGAATGATGAGGAGATCATATTAAATGTACAAAAATCCATAAGGCGCCCTAGTGAGTTCGCGAATTGCTCTTTCATTGATGCAGTAGATGTGATAGTGGACACAGATGATGTAGAATTGACAGCTGAAGATCCACTTCAGGCATGCCTGATGAACTTAGAAGAGGTAAACGGTGAAAGTCTGGAAGAGTGGGTGCTATCTTTGGAAGGCAAGGGGTTTTGGGATAGAGAGTTGGAGTTTGAACCTCTACACTTATAAAAGAGAGAGAACCCTCCAACAAAACCATCCATTGAACAGCCACCAAAGTTGGAACTTAAGCCATTACCATCTTATCTCAGGTATGAATTTCTAGGCCCTAACTCTAGTTTACCTGTTATTATCTCATCTGGTTTGCTAGATGTGCAGGGTCAAAAGCTTATACAGGTACTCAAAGAATGCAAAACTTCCATTGGTTGAACCAGGGAAGACATAAAAGGGATCATCCCCGCATACTGCGTGCACAAGATTCTCCGGGAAGAGGGTCACAAACCCTCTAGGAAACGCCCAAGAGGGCTGAAACCGAATATAAAAGATATGGTGAAAAAGAAAGTGACAAAGTTTCTAGACACGGGGTAGGTCCCAGGTAAGTTTTCTCACCCTTCTGTGTTGTACATTGATTATTATGCCATGAGGACATGGCATGATTTTAAGTGTGGGGTGGGAGACTTGTATTGTATTGTATGTTGTAAATAGTAGATTTAGTTGTATAGTATACTAGATAGCTTGGCCCGATGATGGACACTTGGCGACGAGTTTCTTAAGGGTCTAAGTCGGAATAAAAAAACCAAAAATTTGAAAAATAAATTCAAAAAATATGAGTATAGAGGGCTCTTCCTGATGACGGACTACTCGGACAAGTACTCTTGAGGGAAGTAGTCCATGTAGGAATTTTTTTTTCTTTTCTTTTCTTGTTTTCGGTAGTGTATCACCTCCCCCTTAGTTTTTCTTTTGACCACGGTCCTTTTGCAAGGGTTTTTATTGAACCGGGTTAGGTAGATTTTTTTTTAGGATTAAAGGGTAAAGGTTAACTTGTAACACAAAGTATGCACATTAGCAAAACTAAAATGAACTTGAGAATGTATGATCTAAGCTTAACTATAGATTCTAGGGTATGCCTTAAATTGTACAATACAGCTTGCTTGAATGTTGATAGGACTCTGTAGATGAACCTGATTCTAAATGAGTTACATGCTAAGTGTGTGTGAGTTTTTACCTGCATTATATGTTTTACACGATACCTAGAACTTGCCCTGAGTGTGCAAAGCGAAATAGATGTTGTTTAGTTATAGAGATGATAGAGGCATTTCATTGTGTAACCCCATAAATAAATAAACAGTGAATTCACCTGTACATACTATCCTAGTTAACACCTTTGAGCCTTAAGCCTGTTCTTTGATAACCCTATAATGTTTAACAAAATCAATATCATATATTATTGTACCTTATGTAAGGCCCCGTAAAAATTTTGTGCATAAAACCTAGTATCAAATATGCGGTCAAGAATGCGACCGCAAACCTGACATGCGGACCGCATTCTTGCCGCAAATCGTTCCAGGAGAGTTTCCCAAAAATCTGTCAAAAGTGCGGTCGATGTGCGATCGCATGTCAAATCTGCGGTGCATTTTGCGACCGCAGATCAAACATGCGGACCGCATTTTGGCCGCATTCCTTAACAGAACCTGCATAACTTTGAGGCCATTTTGCGGTCACTTTGCGGACCGCATGTGGATTCTGCGGTCGCATAGTGACCGCATAATTGACCCCGGCCCAGATTTTTGTAACATTTTGACCCGATCTCTTCTTTAATATAACACACTTCTTCTTCATTTTATCATATTATCTTACCAAAATTAGAGAGAGAAGAGAGGGTTTTTAGAGAGAGAAGTTCTTCATCTTCAAAGATTGTTCCAACTACTTAATTCCAAGGGATTCTTGGGCAAGGATTCAACTTCCCCAATATTTTCAAGGTAAAAACCCTAACTATTTTCTTTGATTTTCAGTTTTAATTGGGTAAAGAGAGGTTTGCATATAATAGCTTTTAAAAATAGAATTTTTACACTCATGCATGATTATTTAACTTGATTTCTAGTAAAAAGAAGTGAGTAGAAGTAAGAGTCTTCAAGAACAAGGTTGGCAAGAGTAGGATATCTTGTGTAAGCATAAAGTAGGAGGAAAAATCATCACCAGGTATGTATGGCTAATTTTGATTCTTGTGAAATCGCCTATATGTGTGAAGTTTGTTTGTTTCGTGTTAAATTGACAAATTGTGTGAAATTCTTGATGTTGTTGTTGGATATTCAAGGTTTGTTGTTGAGCTATGAGTGATGTAAATGAGAGTTTAATTTGGCAAAAGAATTGTGAATAATGACTATGATGGCCTATATGGCACCTTGTGGAAAACAAACGAAACACTTGAGAATTGGTTTATTGTGGAAAGAGATGAAACACTTGAATTGTGGAAATATTGTAACATGGTTGTGATATTGAACTGAGAACATGAACCAATGTGTAAGTTGCTTATTTGAACTTGTTGAAATTGTGTGTAATACCTTATCTGCTGTTTGAAATTGTTGTGTTTTCAACCTGTAAGGCGGGGTCGTGTTGCGCGCCGCAACGTGGTGAAATAAGGTGTGGGTTGGGGTGATAAGGGTGGCCGAGGTAATAAGGGTGGTCGGGGGCAATAAGGATGGAAAGCGATCGAAATCGCTATTGAAAATTGATACATAAATCAATAATGTGAAATTGTGAAAGGAGACAGCAGGAGAGTTTGCAACTTGTGGGGCACTGATTGCCCCTTTGTTTGACTACTTGTGCTTTACGTGATTGATTGGTTATTGTTAAATTGGTTGATCGTAGAAAGTGTTTTGTGTGAGAATTATTTGAAATGAGGAAAATGTGGAAACATGGTTGGCTGGCTTAATTAATTGTTGATGTAATTTAATGGCTTGAGTTTACTTGGGACAAAGTTTGTCCATACATACCAGTACAATTCAAGTGTACTGACGTCCCTTTTGCCGGGGCGCTACATTCGTGTCATGATTGTAGGTGGATCAGTAGCAGGCACTTCAGCTCATCGGCAGTAGTATCTTTCATCCTTCACTGCCCGTTTTTGGTGAGCCCCTTTCTTCCTCGGGGCCTTGTGTGGTTCATGCCACTCGGTTTAGATTTCATTTTGGTTTTGTAAGGTATAGCCGGAGCCTTGTTACCGGCAAGTATTGTATTTCCTTTTTGTATCCTAGAGGCTCCGTAGACATGTAAACTGTGGGACTCCAGCCTTATGTATATATATTGTGTTATGTCGGGCGTTGTAAAAATTGAAATCTTGTTAATGAATCACTCGTATAATTTTATTTGTTTAATGTGAAATCAATTATGATTAGTAATATATTTGGTTAATGAGAAACAGTCATCACAGGGGTAACGCGTGGGAATGAAAGGCACCCAGGTCCGCTTGACTGGGGCAACCCGGTCAGGCGCCGGTCATGTCCCTCGATTTGGGGCGTGACAAACTTGGTATCCGAGCTTAAGGTTTTAAAGTGTCCTAGGATGTCTCGGAGCCGTGTCTAGTAGTGCCCTTCTTATAGGTGTGTTGTCGACCACATCATATAAGTAGGGGGCTACACGGGCATTTAGGAATTTACCTACTTCTTTGTTAATCTATATCGTGCGGTAAAGTGCAATATGGAGATATCTGTGTCTAATTCGTGCCTTGTTCCCAAATTTTCAGAATATGGCACCTAAGAAGAAGGCTAGACTCGGCCTTAGGGCCAATGCCGACCCAAGTGCAGTTGTTAATCATGTACCCGATGCCGTGGGAGAGAATGACCCACCAGTCCCGAATTTGCCCGACCCATCTGTTCGAAACCCAAGTGTCCCTATCCCAGCTGCGGCAGAGGATGCCACCATTCCTCCTGCCAGTGTTCCTCACTCAGATACAGTTCCCGCTTCGGGCTTTGGTATCTCTAATGAAGATCTTAGGGGAGCCATTCATATGTTAACACAGTTAGTGGCTGCCCAGGCCCAGAGATCCCATGATGCCCCTGCATCCTCCAGCGGACAGGGAGATTCCTTTGGCTCCAGAGTCCATCAATTCTTGCGATTGGCCCCTCCAGAATTTTCAGGCACCGATCCGGAGGCTGACCCACAGGAATTCCTTGATGAGATATACAAGACCCTCAGAGTGATGAAGGCTACAGATATAGAGGGGGTAGAGTTGGCCTCTTACAGGCTGAAGGGAGCGGCACGTTGATGGTTCGAAATGTGGGAGGATTCCCGTGAGGAAGGGAGCTCTCCGGCCAGATGGAATGAGTTCATGGATGCATTTATGGACCACTTCTTACCTGCTGAGGCAATGGCAGCCCGTGCCACTGAGTTCGAGGTTCTCAAACAGGGCGGTATGAGTGTTTGGGAGTATCACATGGAGTTCGTAAGGTTGTCCAAGTACGCTCCTCATTTAGTGTCGACCATGGATGCCCGGATTCGACGGTTTGTTCAGGGCCTTAGCCCTTTGGTAGTGAATGAGGCCGCCACAGCAGCTTTGCACTCAGACATGAACTATGGGAGGATTGTGGGGTTTGCTCAGGCCACAGAGGCCAGGAAATTGAAGATTCGTGCAGAAAGAGAAAGTAGCAACAGGGCCCGGTCAACGGGTCGTTCAGGGAGATCACTTCCAGGGAAGGGGTCATCAGGGCCATCCCAGTCATATGCTCAGTCCTCCGCGAGTGCACCGCCATCCGTGCACAGTCATCAGCAGGGCAGTTACTCGAGACCTGGTTCAGACAGCAGGAGGTCTCGTCAGTCTAGTCGTCCTGGGGTGAGATCCCAGCAGCCGGGGAGACCTACATGCCCCAAGTGTGGGAGATTTCATACAGAGACTTGCTACCTTGACCTTCCAGTGTGCTTCGGGTGCGGGGTGAGAGGTCACATTCGGCGGGACTGCCGTGCACCCCGTCAGGGTATAGGTAGGGGGTCTACTCAGTCATCCGGTTCTTCAGCTGCTACATCATCAGCGCGTACTCCAGCAGCAGCAGGGCGTGGTGCAGCTAGGGGTGGAGCTCAGGGTAGAGGTGGACCTAGCCGATTCTATGCATTGAGTGGCCGCCAAAATGCCGAGGCTTCTCCAGATGTTGTTACAGGTATCATGTTTGTTCAGACTATTGATTGCTATGCCCTTATTGATCCAGGGTCCTCCTTGTCTTATGTTGCTCCATTCATTGCTTCAAGTTTTGGGATAGTATCCGAACAGCTTCATGAGCCGTTCTCTGTGTCGACTCCAATCTGTGTCGACTTAAATCGGCCTCACGAGTCTATAGGAATTGTGTTGTTACGGTGGGTGGTCGTGATACCACGGCCGATCTTATTGAGCTTGGGATGGTAGATTTTGATGTAATTATGGGGATGGATTGGCTCTATTCGTGCTTTGCCAAACTTGACTGTCGAACGAGAGTTATGAGGCTCGAGTTCCCTAACGAGCCAGTTATTGAATGGAGAGGAAATGGTGTAGTGCCAAGGGGTAGGTTTATTTCCTACCTTAAGGCTTCGAAGATGATTAAGAAAGGGTGTATCTATCACTTGGTTCGGGTAACGGACACCACCTCAGATGTGCCTACCCTCGAGTCCGTGCCAATTGTGAATGAATTTCCCGAAGTGTTTCCAGATGAGCTTCCAGGCATCCCGCCGGATAGGGAGATTGATTTCGGGATCGATGTAATGCCAGATACTCAGCCAATATCCATTCCACCATACAGAATGGTGCCAGCAGAGTTAAGGGAGTTAAAGGAGCAGCGGAGGGATTTATTAGAGAAAGGGTTCATACGACCGAGTGTGTCGCCATGGGGTGCTCCGGTTCTCTTTGTTAGAAAGAAGGATGGGTCACTTCGAATGTGTATTGATTATCGGCAGCTCAACAAAGTCACCATCAAGAATAAATATCCTTTGCCTCGAGTGGATGATCTGTTTGACCAATTGCAGGGGAGCGAAGTTCTTCTCAAAGATTGATTTACGGTCTGGGTACCACCAGTTAAAAATCAGGGAGCAGGATATTCCTAAAACCGCCTTTCGAACTCGTTATGGTCACTTTGAGTTTTTGGTCATGTCTTTTGGGCTAACCAATGCCCCAGCAGCTTTCATGGACCTTATGAATCGGGTTTTCAAGCCATTCCTAGATTCCTTTGTGATTGTATTCATTGACGATATTCTCATCTACTCTCGGAGCGGGGAAGATCATGCCGTTCACCTCAGAGCAGCATTGCAGACCCTTCTTCAGCATCAATTGTATGCCAAGTTCTCAAAATGTGAGTTTTGGTTGGAGTCCGTAGCTTTTCTAGGGCATGTTATTTCCGGTGAGGGAATTATGGTGGATCCTCAGAAGATTGCGGCAGTGAAAGATTGGCCTAGACCCACGACCCCGACAGAGATTCGCAGCTTTTTGGGTCTGGCAGGGTACTATCGGAGGTTTGTAAAGGGATTCTCAACCCTCGCCTCCCCATTGACTAAATTGACGCAGAAAGCAGTTAAGTTCCAGTGGTCCGAAGCATGTGAGAAAAGTTTCCAAGAACCGAAGTCAAGATTGACCTCGGCACCAGTATTGGCCTTGCCAGAAGGCACAGAGGGATTTGTAGTCTATTGTGATGCCTCCGGAGTCGGTTTGGGATGTGTATTGATGCAGCACGGAAAGGTTATAGCTTATGCTTCCAGGCAACTCAAGAACCATGAGAAGAATTATCCGACGCATGATTTGGAACTTGCAGCTGTTGTGTTTGCCTTGAAAATATGGCGACACTATCTTTATGGGGTACATGTAGATGTGTTTTCAGACCACAAGAGCCTCCAGTATTTGTTCAAGCAGAAAGAGCTGAATCTGAGACAGCGGCGGTGGTTAGAACTACTCAAGGACTATGATTTGGACATATTGTACCATCCAGGGAAGGCAAATGTGGTAGCTGGCGCTCTTAGTCGGAAATCCATGGGTAGTTTGGCTCATTTGGGTGTGGATCAGAGACCCCTGGCTCGAGAGGTCTACCAATTAGCCAGCTTGGGGGTTCGTATTTCGGCGTCGGACGAGGGGGATATCTTGGTGCATAATGGAGCAGAATCATCATTGGTCGCGGAAATCAAGGAAAAACAGTTCATGGATCCAGCATTGGTTCGGGTGAAGGAAGCAATCATGAATGACAAGACCTCAGCATTTGTACTCAGCAGCGAAGATGGTGTATTGCGGTGTCAAGATAGGCTATGTGTTCCGGATGTGGACGAGCTTCGGGAAAGAGTGATGGCAGAGGCTCATACTTCCAGGTATTCTGTGCACCCTGGTTCAACGAAAATGTACCACGATCTCAAGGAGATTTATTAGTGGAATGGTATGAAAAGGGATGTGGCAGGCTTGGTAGCTAAATGTCCGAACTGTCAACAAGTGAAGGCCGAGCATCAACGACCTGGTGGATTAACTCAGCTTATAGAAATACCAAGGTGGAAATGGGAGATGATCAATATGGATTTCGTGGTGGGGTTACCTCGCACTCGGCGTAAGTTTGACTCAATATGGGTGATAGTAGATCGACTCACCAAATCAGCTCACTTCCTGCCTGTCAAGTCTACTGATACTGCGGAGCAATATGCAAGATTGTACATCAAGGAGATAGTAAGACTACATGGTACTCCACTTTCTATCATCTCAGATCGCGGGGCTCAGTTCACCGCTAACTTTTGGAAGAAGTTTCAGCAAGGTTTGGGAACTCAGGTGAATCTCAGCACAGCTTTCCATCCACAGACCGATGGACAGGCCGAGCGGACCATTCGGACGCTTGAAGATATGTTGCGGGCTTGTGTCTTAGATTTTAAAGGTAATTGGGATGAACACTTGCCACTGATAGAATTTGCTTACAATAACGGCTATCATGCTAGCATTCAAATGGCCCCGTTTGAGGCATTGTACGGGAGAAGATGTAGATCGCCAATCGGGTGGTTTGAGGTAGGTGAAGCGGAATTGCTAGGGCCAGATATGGTGTACGAAGCTATGGAAAAGGTCAAAGTTATTCAGGAGAGAATGAAAACAGCACAGAGTCGTCAAAAGTCCTATGCAGACGTTCGTCGAAGGGATTTGGAGTTTCAAGTAGATGATTGGGTGTTCTTGCGGGTATCTCCTATGAAGGGAGTCATGCGATTCGGAAAGAAAGGGAAATTGAGTCCTAGGTATGTCGGGCCATATCGGATCGTTCAAAGGATTGGTCAAGTTGCTTATAGGCTAGAGTTGCCTCCTGAGATGTCATCGGTGCATCCGGTATTCCATGTGTCCATGTTGAAGAAAGTGATTGGAGATCCATCCACCATCATGCCGGTCGAAGCTATAGAGGTTAATGAAGATTTGTCATATGAAGAAGTTCCAGTTGCCATTCTTGATAGGCAAGTCCGTAAGTTGAGAAATAAGGAAGTTGCCTCTGTTAAAGTATTGTGGCGAAGTCATCAAGTTGAGGAGGCCACATGGGAAGCGGAAAAAGAGATGAAAGAAAAGTACCCCCATTTGTTTGATCAAGCCTAGAAGAAATTAGGTGACCCTCCTACTCCTAGTAACTGTCATCTTGCCTATGTTGTTTCCCTCTTAGTATTAGTAAAGTCTCCTTCATTTTGTAATGAGTTGAATGTGCTGTTACCTTGGGTCACTTGAACCTTTCTTGATAAATGAAATCCTTATAAACATTCGCGTGTTAGATTGGTTTAACAAGGTAAGAATTCATTGAAGTGACTAGTTTATGTGCAATTGTAATGATATGATAGAATATGTGCATTCGTTGAGGTAAGAAAGTGTATACCAGTTGTGAAAAGTGTTGTAGTTGTATATTGTTGTTTGGTAATGTGTTTCGGGGCCCTCTGACAGGTGGATATGCCCATAATACAAAGGAAACTCTGGCGAAATTTTTCTAAAATATAAGAGTTAGTCAAAATCTTGATAGCTTGCATACCATGTCTTTCAAAACTCATTTATTTCAAAATCCTCATTCGAGGACTAATGATCTTAAGGGGGGGAGGATGTAAGGCCCCGTAAAAATTTTGTGCATAAAACCTAGTAATTGTGGTGTCATGGTCCGAATAAATGTATTAGGAATGCGTAGAATAAATGTATTAGCAAGCTCGCCGCGATTCGGACCCTTGGTAGTGATTTAAGTTTCAAAATGTAGAGAATAAAATTTTCCAGAAAAATGTCAAATATGCGGTCAAGAATGCGACCGCAAACCTGACATGCGGACCGCATTCTTGCCGCAAATCGTTCCAGAGAGTTTCCCAAAAATCTGTCAAATGTGCGGTCGATGTGCGATCGCATGTCAAATCTGCGGTGCATTTTGCGACCGCAGATCAAACATGCGGACCGCATTTTGGCCGCATTCCTTAACAGAACCTGCATAACTTTGAGGCCATTTTTGCGGTCACTTTGCGGACCGCATGTGGATTCCGCGGTCGCATAGTGACCGCATATTTGACCCCGGCCCAGATTTTTGTAACATTTTGACCCGATCTCTTCTTTAATATAACACACTTCTTCTTCATTTTATCATATTATCTTACCAAAATTAGAGAGAGAAGAGAGGGTTTTTAGAGAGAGAAGTTCTTCATCTTCAAAGATTGTTCCAACTACTTAATTCCAAGGGATTCTTGGGCAAGGATTCAACTTCCCCAATATTTTCAAGGTAAAAACCCTAACTATTTTCTTTGATTTTCAGTTTTAATTGGGTAAAGAGAGGTTTGCATATAATAGCTTTTAAAAATAGAATTTTTACACTCATGCATGATTATTTAACTTGATTTCTAGTAAAAAGAAGTGAGTAGAAGTAAGAGTCTTCAAGAACAAGGTTGGCAGGAGTAGGATATCTTGTGTAAGCATAAAGTAGGAGGAAAAATCATCACCAGGTATGTATGGCTAATTTTGATTCTTGTGAAATCGCCTATATGTGTGAAGTTTGTTTGTTTCGTGTTAAATTGACAAATTGTGTGAAATTCTTGATGTTGTTGTTGGATATTCAAGGTTTGTTGTTGAGCTATGAGTGATGTAAATGAGAGTTTAATTTGGCAAAAGAATTGTGAATAATGACTATGATGGCCTATATGGCACCTTGTGGAAAACAAACGAAACACTTGAGAATTGGTTTATTGTGGAAAGAGATGAAACACTTGAATTGTGGAAATATTGTAACATGGTTGTGATATTGAACTGAGAACATGAACCAATGTGTAAGTTGCTTATTTGAACTTGTTGAAATTGTGTGTAATACCTTATCTGCTGTTTGAAATTGTTGTGTTTTCAACTGTAAGGCGGGGTCGTGTTGCGCGCCGCAACGTGGGGAAATAAGGTGTGGGTTGGGGTGATAAGGGTGGCCGAGGTAATAAGGGTGGTCGGGGCAATAAGGATGGAAAGCGATCGAAATCGCTATTGAAAAATTGATACAAAAATCAATAATGTGAAATTGTGAAAGGAGACAGCAGGAGAGTTTGCAATCTGTGGGGCACTGATTGCCCCTTTGTTTGACTACTTGTGCTTTACGTGATTGATTGGTTATTGTTAAATTGGTTGATCGTAGAAAGTGTTTTGTGTGAGAATTATTTGAAATGAGGAAAATGTGGAAACATGGTTGGCTGGCTTAATTAATTGTTGATGTAATTTAATGGCTTGAGTTTACTTGGGACAAAGTTGTCCATACATACCAGTACAATTCAAGTGTACTGACGTCCCTTTTGCCGGGGGCGCTACATTCGTGTCATGATTGTAGGTGGATCAGTAGCAGGCACTTCAACTCATCGGCAGTAGTATCTTTCATCCTTCACTGCCCGTTTTTGGTGAGCCCCTTTCTTCCTCGGGGCCTTGTGTGGTTCATGCCACTCGGTTTAGATTTCATTTTGGTTTTGTAAGGTATAGCCGGAGCCTTGTTACCGGCAAGTATTGTATTTCCTTTTTGTATCCTAGAGGCTCTGTAAACATGTAAACTGTGGGACTCCAGCCTTATGTATATATATTGTGTTATGTCGGGCGTTGTAAAAATTGAAATCTTGTTAATGAATCACTCGTATAATTTTATTTGTTTAATGTGAAATCAATTATGATTAGTAATATATTTGGTTAATGAGAAACAATCATCACAGGGGTAACGCGTGGGAATGAAAGGCACCCAGGTCCGCTTGACTGGGGCAACCCGGTCAGGCGCCGGTCATGTTCCTCGATTTGGGGCGTGACACCTTACCTCCTAGAAGCACTTGTGTTGTAATGAAGATGCAAAAGTCAAAGTGTGGGGTGAAGGAAAATTGAAAAAGGTAAAATCAAGAATGAATGGTAGAAAAAGTGAACTGGGACAATACAGTAAATGCTTTACAAGGCAACATAAAAAAAATATAGTGTGTATATATGTAAATAAGAAAGCCAGTTAAACCAATAGAAAAATGGGGATTAAAAGTGAATAAAAGGTGAAGGAATGTTTAGGGGAAGCATAATGAAAAAGCTTAATGGGAATTTTCAAAAAGTAAAGTGCTTAAGGGGGTTAGCCACTATAACCAAAAGTATCCTACCCATCCCATAGCATACATTACAACCCTTAAAGATCTCTTGATCTGTGATTGAATAACTCGATTAGTGGAGTATTACACTAGGGGCAAGCCTATGGTGTATCTGTATGCATATGAGTGCTCTATATCTATAAGTTCCATGTTCTAAATTGATTATGTGTGCGAACTTCTCTCAATAAATTGTGTGAAGGCATGTAACTCAAGAAGAAAAGGGTAAGTTTTCAAGTCTGTGATAATAATTAAAGTAAGCAATAATGTGTTGCCATTTAAGTTTACAGTTGGGTAAGGATTGCGCATGTCTTAGGTTAATCATGAAAGATAGCTTTTGTGACATATTTTGGGGGAGACACTAATAAAATTGGCCTAAAGTGTGATTAAGGTTGCTCGAGGACGAGCAAAGGTTTAAGTGTGGGGTATTGATAATAGGTGAATTTGACTATATTTATGCCATAAATAATCACACTTTATTGTTGTTTTGATATTGTTTATGATGACAAAATGATCTTATTAGTGTTTTTAATCTGTTATAGGTACACATGAGCTAATGAAGACTAAAGGAGCAGTTTTGAGTTAAAAGATGGTGAAAAAGGCCAAGTGTGGAACAAGTCAAGAAATTGTGCTGAAAATAGCTTGAATATTCCGAAATACTATTTGGAAGCAGTTCCACCGCGACCGTGGTAGAAACGCGGTAGAAGGGGCCTGCAGAAATTTTGAAGTATCAGAGGACTTGATCCACGTTGCACCGCGACCGCGGTGGAACCACGGTGGAAGCCGGGATTTTAAGGGAATAAAGTGTCAAAATGCAAGTTATGTAACCTAAACCCTTTATATAATGTTATGATTCACCCAAAGGAAGCAAGTATTGTAATATTAACTACTTTTGCAAGTAAACTAGTAAGAGAGAACTCTCTCAACATCTTTCTTTCTTTTACATTGAATCTTTGATTATGAATTCAATTATCTATCTTTTTTTTTATTATGAGTAGCTAAATCTTTATCTAAGGTTTTGATGGAACCTATTGAGTGATGAGCTTCTGGGTTATGTCATTACAAATTGTTAGCTAGATTTCCATTTGTTTAACTTCGTTCTTGTTGTAGTTAATTGATAAGATCCTCAATTAGCTGTGCCTATTTAGTGTGCATAACTTGGAAAAGACTGCATATTTAGGTAATTGTTGAACAACACCATACCTAGATTATTGGATGAATCTATAATTGTAGGCGTAAAGGTGGGTTTAGGAATAACAAAACCTTGGGTGCAATCTAAAGTGAACTATTCAAATTAAAGCTGGCCAGGGTAGCTCGGAAGAGTGCAATAGTAAATTAATGTAATTTCTCGGGAGAGAATTACGGTAGAAATAGCGTTCATGATTGATAGAATAATATTGACAATTAGTATGACCATAAACAGAAGGGATTCCATCAATAGGGTAAATCAATACCTTAGTATTTCTCTTTATTCTTTACATCACATTCAATTATTTCCTTCAAGTCTTTAGTTTCATGCAAGAATTTGTTAGTAGAAATTATTCACAATTATATTCAAAAGTTTGGGAAGATGATTCATGAGTATTATTGGGTTTTGGAAGTTGCAATTGATAGGTTAATTCTCTGTGGGATAGACTCTGGACTTAATAGACCGTATTATATTGACTGCGACCATTGCTTGGACGTGAATCAGTAACTCTTCCCGAGGCCCCCACCAGCATTTCCGGAGTTCCTAAGGTTGCCTTCAACAGCCACGTCCCGGTTAAGGAATTTTAACCCGATTACCTTTTGGAGTACGCGCAAAACACGCTATCTGTCGGGGTTCCCCCGACCCTTAGGATCGATGAATCCATGTACAAGTGTCGTTCACATGTAACCTTTCCCCTCTTCAGCATACAAAGTTCTCATTTGAATATTTGGTACTACCACTAAGATCTGCATCGACGGCCGCTCCGCCCAGGCTTACGCCCAAGGTTTTGCAGCGACCGTCGCGCCCTCATACTCATGGAGGCCTAGCACTTGCCCCGACGGCGGGGTGTTGGTCGCGCGCTTAAGCACCATCCATTTTTATGTCTAGTTGATTCGGCCGGTGAGTTGTTACACACTCCTTAGTGGATTTTGACTTCTTTGACCACTATCCTATTGTCTTAATCGAACAATACCCTTTATGGGATCTAGGTTAATGCACAGTTTGGCACCGTAACCCAGCTTCTGGTTCATCCCGCATTGCCAGTTCTGGTTACCATATATGGCCCACTCGGAGCTCTTGATTCTGTGGAACAGCTCTATAAAGCAGCCGCACCGTCCTACCTATTTAAAGTTTCAGAATAGGTCGAGGGCGTTGCGCCCCTGGTGCCTCTAATCATTGGCTTTACCCAATAGAACTCGCACGCGATCTCCAGCTATCCTGAGGAAAACTTCGGAGGGAACTAACTAATAGACGGTTCGATTAGTCTTTCGCCCTTATACCCAAGTCAGACGAATGATTTGCATGTCAGTATCGCTGTGGGCCTCCACCAGAGTTTCCTCTAGTGTCACGCCCCAAATCGATGAACATGACCGGCGCCTGACCGGGTTGCCCCAGTCAAGCGGACCTGGGTGCCTTTCATTCCCACGCGTTACCCCTGTGATGACCGTTTCTCATTAACCAAATATATTACTAATCATAATTGATTTCACATTAAACAAATAAAACGATACGAGTGTTTCATTAACAAGATTTCAATTTTTTACAACGCCCGACATAACACAATATATATACATAAGACTGGAGTCCCACAGTTTACATGTCTACAGAGCCTCTAGGATACAAAATGGGGAATACAATACTTGCCGGTAACAAGGCTCCGGCTATACCTTACAAAACCAAAATGAAATCTAAACCGAGTGGCATGAACCACACAAGGCCCCGAGGAAGAAAGGGGCTCACCAAAACGGGCAGTGGAAGGAGAAGGATACTACCGCCGATGAGCTGAAGTGCCTGCTACTGATCCACCTACAATCATGACACGAATGTAGCGCCCCCGGCAAAAGGGACGTCAGTACACTTGAATTGTACTGGTATGTATGGACAAACTTTGTCCCAAGTAAACTCAAGCCATTAAATTACATCAACAATTAATTAGGCCAGCCAACCATGTTTCCACATTTTCCTTATTTCAAATAATTCTCAACACCAAGCACTTTCTACAATCAACCAATTTAACAATAACCAATCAATCACGTAAAGTACAAGTAGTCAAACAAAGGGGAAATCAGTGCCCCACAGGTTGCAAACTCGCTGTCTCCTTTCACAATTTCACATTATTGATTTTTGTATCAATTTTCAATAGCGATTTCGATCGCTTTCCATCTTTATTGCCCCTGACCACCCTTATTACCTCGGCCACCCTTATCACCCCAACCCACACCTTATTTCACCACGTTGCGGCGCGCAACACGACCCCGCCTTACAGTTGAAAACACAACAATTTCAAACAGCAGATAAGGTACTACACACAATTTCAACAAGTTCAAATAAGCAACTTACACGTTGGTTCATGTTCTCAATTCAATATCACAACCATGTTACAATATTTCCACAATTCAAGTGTTTCATCTCTTTCCACAATAAACCAATTCTCAAGTGTTTCGTTTGTTTTTCCACAAGGTGCCATATAGGCCATCATAGTCATTTTTCACAATTCTTTTGCCAAATTAAACTCTTATTTTACATCACTCATAGCTCAACAACAAACTTTGAATATCCAACAACAACATCAAGAATTTCACACAATTTGTCAATTTAACACGAAACAAACAAACTTCACACATATAGGCGATTTCACAAGAATCAAAATTAGCCATACATACCTGGTGATGATTTTTCCTCCTACTTTATGCTTACCCAAGCTATCTTACTCTTGCCAACCTTGTTCTTGAAGACCCTTACTTCTACTCACTTCTTTTTACTAGAAATCAAGTTCAATAATCATGCATGAGTGTGAAAATTCTATTTTTTAAAAGCTATTATATGAAAACCTCTCTTTACCCAATTAAAACTGAAAATCAAAGAAAATAGTTAGGGTTTTTACCTTGAAAATATTGGGGAAGTTGAATCCTTGCCCTAGGATCCCTTGGAATTAAGTAGTTGGAACAATCTTTGAAGATGAAGAACTTCTCTCTCTAAAAACCCTCTCTTCTCTCTCTAATTTTGGTGAGATGATATGATAAAATGAAGAAGAAGTGTGTTATATTAAAGAAGAGATCGGGTCAAAATGTTAAAAAATCTGGGCCGGGGTCAGTTATGCGGTCACTATGCGACCGCAGAATCCACATGCGGTCCGCAGAGTGACCGCAAAATGGCCTCAAAGTTATGCAGGTTCTGTTAAGGAATGCGGTCACTATGCGGACCGCATGTTGATTCTGCGGTCGCAAAGTGCACCGCAGATTTGACATGCGATCGCATATCGACCGCACTTTTGACACGATTTTGGGAAACTCTCTGGAACGTTTTGCGGCAAGAATGCGGTCCGCATGTCAGGGTTTGCGGTCGCATTCTTGACCGCATATTTGACATTTTTCGGAAAAATTAATTCTCTACATTTTGAAACTTAAATCACTACCAAGGGTCCGAATCGCGGCGAGCTTGCTAATACATTTATTCTACGCATTCCTAATACATTTATTCGGACCATGACACCACAATTACTAGGTTTTATGCACAAAATTTTTACGGGGCCTTACATCCTCCCCCCCTTAAGATCATTCGTCCTCGAATGAGGATTTTGAAATAAATGAGTTGGTTTTGAAAGATATGATATACAACCATCAAAATTTTGACTAACTCTTATATTTTAGAAAAATTTCGCCAGAGTTTCCTTTGTATTATTGGCATATCCACCTGTCAGAGGGCCCCCGAAACACATTACCAAACAACAATACACAAATACAACACCTTTCACAACTGGTATACACTTTCTTACCTCAACGAATGCACATATTCTATCACATTGTTACAATTGCACATAAACTAGTCACTTCAATGAATTCTTACCTTATTTGACCATTTTAACACACCATGTACACTTAACAAACCATTACCAATCTACACTTACTATTAGTTGTTTATTAAACACATAAATCTTTATAAGGCTTTCATTTGTCAAGAACGGTTCAAGTGACCCAAGGTAACAACACATTTAACTCATTACAAAATGAAGGAGACTTTACTAATACTAAGAGGGAAACAACTTAGACAAGATGACAGTTACTAAGAGTAGGAGGGTTACCTACTTTCTTCTAGGCTTGATCGAACAAATGGGGGTACTTTTCCTTCATCTCTTTTTCTGCTTCCCATGTGGCCTCCTCAACTTGTTGACTTCGCCACAATACTTTAACAGAGGCAACTTCCTTATTTCTCAACTTACGGACTTGCCTATCAAGAATGGCAACTGGAACTTCTTCATATGACAAATCTTCGTTAACCTCTATAGCTTCGACTGGCATGATGGTGGATGGATCTCCAATCACTTTCTTCAACATGGACACATGGAATACCGGGTGCACTGATGACATCTCAGGAGGCAACTCTAGCCTATAAGCAACTTTACCAATCCTTTGAATGATCCGATATGGCCCGACATACCTAGGACTCAATTTCCCTTTCTTTCCGAATCGCATGACTCCCTTCATAGGAGATACCCTCAAGAACACCCAATCATCGACTTGAAACTCCAAATCCCTTCGACGAACGTCCGCATAGGACTTTTGACGACTCTGTGCTGTTTTCATTCTCTCCTGAATAACCTTGACTTTTTCCATAGCTTCGTACACCATATCTGGCCCTAGCAATTCCGCTTCACCTACCTCAAACCACCCGATTGGCGATCTACATCTTCTCCCGTACAATGCCTCAAACGGGGCCATTTGAATGCTAGCATGATAGCTGTTATTATAAGCAAATTCTATCAGTGGCAAGTGTTCATCCCAATTACCTTTAAAATCTAAGACACAAGCCCGCAACATATCTTCAAGCGTCCGAATGGTCCGCTCGGCCTGTCCATCGGTCTGTGGATGGAAAGCTGTGCTGAGATTCACCTGAGTTCCCAAACCTTGCTGAAACTTCTTCCAAAAGTTAGCGGTGAACTGAGCCCCGCGATCTGAGATGATAGAAAGTGGAGTACCATGAAGCCTTACTATCTCTTTGATGTACAATCTTGCATATTGCTCCGCAGTATCAGTGGACTTGACAGGCAGGAAGTGAGCTAATTTGGTGAGTCGATCTACTATCACCCATATTGAATCAAACTTACGCTGAGTGCGAGGTAACCCCACCACGAAATCCATATTGATCATCTCCCATTTCCACCTTGGTATTTCTATAAGTTGAGTTAATCCACCGGGCCGTTGATGCTCGGCCTTCACTTGTTGACAGTTCGGACATTTAGCTACAAAGCCCGCCACATCCCTTTTCATACCGTTCCACCAATAAATCTCCTTGAGATCGTGATACATTTTCGTTGAACCAGGGTGCACAGAATACCTGGAAGTATGAGCCTCTGCCATCACTCTTTCCCGAAGCTCGTCCACATCCGGAACACATAGCCTATCTTGACATCGCAATACACCATCTTCGCTGCCGAGTACAAATGCTGAGGTCTTGTCATTCATGACTGCTTCCTTCACCCAAACCAATGCTGGATCCATGAACCGTTTTTCCTTGATTTCCGCGACCAATGATGATTCTGCTCCATTATGCACCAAGATATCTCCCTCGTCTGACGCCGAGATACGAACCCCCAAACTGGCTAATTGGTAAACCTCTCGAGCCAGGGGTCTCCGATCCACACCCAAATGAGCCAAACTACCCATGGATTTCCGACTAAGAGCGTCAGCTACCACATTTGCCTTCCCTGGATGGTACAATATGTCCACATCATAGTCCTTGAGTAGTTCTAACCACCGCCGCTGTCTCAGATTCAGCTCTTTCTGCTTGAACAAATACTGGAGGCTCTTGTGGTCCGAAAACACATCTACATGAACCCCATAAAGATAGTGTCGCCATATTTTCAAGGCAAACACAACAACTGCAAGTTCCAAATCATGCGTCGGATAATTCTTCTCATGGTTCTTGAGTTGTCTGGAAGCATAAGCTATAACCTTTCCGTGCTGCATCAATACACATCCCAAACCGACTCTGGAGGCATCACAATAGACTACAAATCCCTCTGTGCCTTCTGGCAAGGCCAATACCGGTGCCGAGGTCAATCTTGACTTCAGTTCTTGGAAACTTTTCTCACATGCTTCGGACCACTGGAACTTAACTGCTTTCTGCGTCAATTTAGTCAATGGGGAGGCGAGGGTTGAGAATCCCTCTACAAACCTCCGATAGTACCCGGCCAGACCCAAAAAGCTGCGAATCTCTGTCGGGGTCGTGGGTCTAGGCCAATCTTTCACTGCCGCAATCTTCTGAGGATCCACCTGAATTCCCTCACTAGAAATAACATGCCCTAGAAAAGGTACGGACTCCAACCAAAACTCACATTTTGAGAACTTGGCGTACAATTTGAAGAAGGGTCTGCAATGCTGCTCTGAGGTGAACGGCATGATCTTCCCTGCTCCGAGAGTAAATAAGGATGTCGTCAATGAATACAATCACAAAAGAATCTAGGAATGGCTTGAAAACCCGATTCATAAGGTCCATGAAAGCTGCTGGGGCATTGGTTAGCCCAAAAGACATGACCAAAAACTCAAAGTGACCATAACGAGTTCTGAAAGCGGTCTTAGGAATATCCTGCTCCCTGATCTTCAACTGGTGGTACCCGGACCGTAAATCAATCTTTGAGAAGAACTTCGCTCCCTACAATTGGTCAAATAGATCATCCACTCGAGGCAAAGGATATTTATTTTTGATGGTGACTTTGTTGAGCTGCCGATAATCAATACACATTCGAAGTGACCCATCCTTCTTTCTGACAAAGAGAACCGGAGCTCCCCACGGCGACACACTCGGTCGTATGAACCCTTTCTCTAATAAGTCCCTCAACTGCTCCTTTAACTCCTTTAACTCTGCTGGCGCCATTCTGTATGGTGGAATGGATATTGGCTGAGTATCTGGCATTACATCGATCCCGAAATCAATCTCCCTATCCGGTGGGATGCCTGGAAGCTCATCTGGAAACACTTCAGGAAATTCATTCACAATTGGCACGGACTCGAGGGTAGGCACATCTGAGGTGGTGTCCGTTACCCGAACCAAGTGATAGATACACCCTTTCTTAATCATCTTCGAAGCCTTAAGGTAGGAAATAAACCTACCCCTTGGCACCACACCATTTCCTCTCCATTCAATGAATGGCTCGTTAGGGAACTCGAGCCTCATAACTCTCGTCCGACAGTCAAGTTTGGCAAAGCACGAATAGAGCCAATCCATCCCCATAATTACATCAAAATCTACCATCCCAAGCTCAATAAGATCGGCTGTGGTATCACGACCACCTACCGTAACAACATAATTCCTATAGACTCGTGAGGCTGTAATAGAATCACCGATTGGATTCGATACAGAGAACGGCTCATGAAGTTGTTCGGGTACTATCCCAAAAGTTGAAGCAATGAATGGAGTAACATAAGACAAGGAGGACCCTAGATCAATAAGGGCATAGCAATCAATAGTCTGAACAGACATGATACCTGTAACAACATCTGGAGAAGCCTCGGCATTCTGGCGGTCACTCAATGCATAGAATCGGCTAGGTCCACCCTACCCTGAGCTCCACCCCTAGCTGCACCATGCCCTGCTGCTGCTGGAGTACGCGCTGATGATGTAGCAGCTGAAGAACCGGATGACTGAGCAGATCCCCTACCTATACCCTGCTGACGGGGTGCACGGCAGTCCCGCTGAATGTGACCTCTCACCCCGCACCCGAAGCACACTGGAAGGTCAAGGTAGCAAGTTTCCGTATGAAATCTCCCACACTTGGGGCATGTAGGTCTCCCCTGCTGCTGGGATCTCACCCCAGGATGACCAGACTGACGAGACCTCCTGCTGTCTGAACCGGGTCTCGAGTAACTGCCCTGCTGATGACTGTGCACGGATGGCGGTGCACTCGCGGAGGACTGAGCATATGACTGGGATGGCCCTGATGACCCCTTCCCTGGAAGTGATCTCCCCGAACGACCCATTGACCGGGCCCTGCTGCTACTTTCTCTTTCTGCACGAATCTTCAATTTCCTGGCCTCTGTGGCCCGAGCAAACCCCACGATCCTCCCATAGTTCATATCTGAGTGCAAAGCTGCTGTGGCGGCCTCATTTACTACCAAAGGGCTAAGGCCCTGAACAAACCGTCGAACCCGGGCATCCATGGTCGACACTAAATGAGGAGCGTACTTGGACAACCTTACGAACTCCATGTGATACTCCCAAACACTCATACCGCCCTGTTTGAGAACCTCGAACTCAGTGGCACGGGCTGCCATTGCCTCAGCAGGTAAGAAGTGGTCTATGAATGCATCTACGAACTCATCCCATCTGGCCGGAGGGCTCCCTTCTTCACGGGAATCCTCCCACATTTCGAACCATGAACGTGCCGCTCCTTTCAGCCTGTAAGAGGCCAACTCTACCCCCTCTATATCTGTAGCCTTCATCACTCTGAGGGTCTTGTATATCTCATCAAGGAATTCCTGTGGGTCAGCCTCTGGATCGGTACCTGAAAATTCTGGAGGGGCCAACCGCAAGAACTGGTGGACTCTGGAGCCAAAGGAATCTCCCTGTCCGCTAGAGGATGCAGGGGCATCATGGGATCTCTGGGCCTGGGCGGCCACTAACTGTGTTAACATATGGATGGCTCCCCTAAGTTCTTCATTAGAGATACCAGAGCCCGAAGCGGGAACTGTATCTGAGTCAGGAACACTGGCAGGAGGAATGGTGGCATCCTCTGCCGCAGCTGGAATAGGGACACTTGGGTTTTGAACGGATGGGCCAGGCAAATTCGGGACTGGTGGGTCATTCTCTCCCACGGCATCGGGTACATGATTAACAGCTGCACTTGGATCGGCATTGGCCCTAAGGCCGAGTCTAGCCTTCTTCTTAGGTGCCATATTCTGAAAATTTGGGAACAAGGCACGAATTAGACACGGATATCTCCACATTGCACTTTACCGCACGATATAGATTATCAAAGAAGTAGGTAAATTCCTAAATGCTCGTGTAGCCCCCTACTTATATGATGTGGTCGACAACACACCTATAAGAAGGGCACTACTAGACACGGCTCCGAGACATCCTAGGACACTTTAAAACCTTAAGCTCTGATACCAAGTTTGTCACGCCCCAAATCGAGGAACATGACCGGCGCCTGACCGGGTTGCCCCAGTCAAGCGGACCTGGGTGCCTTTCATTCCCACGCGTTACCCCTGTGATGACCGTTTCTCATTAACCAAATATATTACTAATCATAATTGATTTCACATTAAACAAATAAAACGATACGAGTGTTTCATTAACAAGATTTCAATTTTTTACAACGCCCGACATAACACAATATATATACATAAGACTGGAGTCCCACAGTTTACATGTCTACAGAGCCTCTAGGATACAAAATGGGGAATACAATACTTGCCGGTAACAAGGCTCCGGCTATACCTTACAAAACCAAAATGAAATCTAAACCGAGTGGCATGAACCACACAAGGCCCCGAGGAAGAAAGGGGCTCACCAAAACGGGCGGTGGAAGGAGAAGGATACTACTGCCGATGAGCTGAAGTGCCTGCTACTGATCCACCTACAATCATGACACGAATGTAGCGCCCCCGGCAAAAGGGACGTCAGTACACTTGAATTGTACTGGTATGTATGGACAAACTTTGTCCCAAGTAAACTCAAGCCATTATATTACATCAACAATTAATTAGGCCAGCCAACCATGTTTCCACATTTTCCTTATTTCAAATAATTCTCAACACCAAGCACTTTCTACAATCAACCAATTTAACAATAACCAATCAATCACGTAAAGTACAAGTAGTCAAACAAAGGGGAAATCAGTGCCCCACAGGTTGCAAACTCTCCTGCTGTCTCCTTTCACAATTTCACATTATTGATTTTTGTATCAATTTTCAATAGCGATTTCGATCGCTTTCCATCCTTATTGCCCCCGACCACCCTTATTACCTCGGCCACCCTTATCACCCCAACCCACACCTTATTTCACCACGTTGCGGCGCGCAACACGACCCCGCCTTACAGCTGAAAACACAACAATTTCAAACAGCAGATAAGGTACTACACACAATTTCAACAAGTTCAAATAAGCAACTTACACGTTGGTTCATGTTCTCAATTCAATATCACAACCATGTTACAATATTTCCACAATTCAAGTGTTTCATCTCTTTCCACAATAAACCAATTCTCAAGTGTTTCGTTTGTTTTTCCACAAGGTGCCATATAGGCCATCATAGTCATTTTTCACAATTCTTTTGCCAAATTAAACTCTTATTTTACATCACTCATAGCTCAACAACAAACTTTGAATATCCAACAACAACATCAAGAATTTCACACAATTTGTCAATTTAACACGAAACAAACAAACTTCACACATATAGGCGATTTCACAAGAATCAAAATTAGCCATACATACCTGGTGATGATTTTTCCTCCTACTTTATGCTTACCCAAGCTATCTTACTCTTGCCAACCTTGTTCTTGAAGACCCTTACTTCTACTCACTTCTTTTTACTAGAAATCAAGTTCAATAATCATGCATGAGTGTGAAAATTCTATTTTTAAAAGCTATTATATGAAAACCTCTCTTTACCCAATTAAAACTGAAAATCAAAGAAAATAGTTAGGGTTTTTACCTTGAAAATATTGGGAAGTTGAATCCTTGCCCTAGGATCCCTTGGAATTAAGTAGTTGGAACAATCTTTGAAGATGAAGAACTTCTCTCTCTAAAAACCCTCTCTTCTCTCTCTAATTTTGGTGAGATGATATGATAAAATGAAGAAGAAGTGTGTTATATTAAAGAAGAGATCGGGTCAAAATGTTAAAAAATCTGGGCCGGGGTCAGTTATGCGGTCACTATGCGACCGCAGAATCCACATGCGGTCCGCAGAGTGACCGCAAAATGGCCTCAAAGTTATGCAGGTTCTGTTAAGGAATGCGGTCACTATGCGGACCGCATGTTGATTCTGCGGTCGCAAAGTGCACCGCAGATTTGACATGCGATCGCATATCGACCGCACTTTTGACACGATTTTGGGCAACTCTCCGGAACGTTTTGCGGCAAGAATGCGGTCCGCATGTCAGGTTTGCGGTCGCATTCTTGACCGCATATTTGACATTTTTCGGAAAAATTAATTCTCTACATTTTGAAACTTAAATCACTACCAAGGGTCCGAACCGCTACGCATTCCTAATACATTTATTCGGACCATGACACCACAATTACTAGGTTTTATGCACAAAATTTTTACGGGGCCTTACATCCTCCCCCCTTAAGATCATTCGTCCTCGAATGAGGATTTTGAAATAAATGAGTTGGTTTTGAAAGATATGATATGCAACCATCAAAATTTTGACTAACTCTTATATTTTAGAAAAATTTCGCCAGAGTTTCCTTTGTATTATGGACATATCCACCTGTCAGAGGGCCCCCGAAACACATTACCAAACAACAATACACAAATACAACACCTTTCACAACTGGTATACACTTTCTTACCTCAACGAATGCACATATTCTATCACATTGTTACAATTGCACATAAACTAGTCACTTCAATGAATTCTTACCTTATTTGACCATTTTAACACACCATGTACACTTAACAAACCATTACCAATCTACACTTACTATTAGTTGTTTATTAAACACATAAATCTTTATAAGGCTTTCATTTGTCAAGAACGGTTCAAGTGACCCAAGGTAACAACACATTTAACTCATTACAAAATGAAGGAGACTTTACTAATACTAAGAGGGAAACAACTTAGACAAGATGACAGTTACTAAGAGTAGGAGGGTTACCTACTTTCTTCTAGGCTTGATCGAACAAATGGGGGTACTTTTCCTTCATCTCTTTTTCTGCTTCCCATGTGGCCTCCTCAACTTGTTGACTTCGCCACAATACTTTAACAGAGGCAACTTCCTTATTTCTCAACTTACGGACTTGCCTATCAAGAATGGCAACTGGAACTTCTTCATATGACAAATCTTCGTTAACCTCTATAGCTTCGACTGGCATGATGGTGGATGGATCTCCAATCACTTTCTTCAACATGGACACATGGAATACCGGGTGCACTGATGACATCTCAGGAGGCAACTCTAGCCTATAAGCAACTTTACCAATCCTTTGAATGATCCGATATGGCCCGACATACCTAGGACTCAATTTCCCTTTCTTTCCGAATCGCATGACTCCCTTCATAGGAGATACCCTCAAGAACACCCAATCATCGACTTGAAACTCCAAATCCCTTCGACGAACGTCCGCATAGGACTTTTGACGGCTCTGTGCTGTTTTCATTCTCTCCTGAATAACCTTGACCTTTTCCATAGCTTCGTACACCATATTTGGCCCTAGCAATTCCGCTTCACCTACCTCAAACCACCCGATTGGCGATCTACATCTTCTCCCGTACAATGCCTCAAACGGGGCCATTTGAATGCTAGCATGATAGCTGTTATTATAAGCAAATTCTATCAGTGGCAAGTGTTCATCCCAATTACCTTTAAAATCTAAGACACAAGCCCGCAACATATCTTCAAGCGTCTGAATGGTCCGCTCGGCCTGTCCATCGGTCTGCGGATGGAAAGCTGTGCTGAGATTCACTTGAGTTCCCAAACCTTGCTGAGATTCTATGCATTCCTAATACATTTATTCGGACCATGACACCACAATTACTAGGTTTTATGCACAAAATTTTTACGGGGCCTTACATCTAGCTTCGCCCCACTCAGGCATAGTACACCATCTTTCGGGTCCCGACAGGTATGCTCACACTCGAACCCTTCACAGAAGATCAAGGTCGGTCGATAGTGCACCCCTCAGGGGGATCCCACTGTCACGACCCCAAATCCGGTCGTGATGGCGCCCAACACATTGCTAAGCCAGCCTGACCAATCCATATCAACCACGGAGCTAGAAGCTCTCTTTAGCCCATTTAAGCAAGTTAATTCACGAAATAACAGCGATACATATAACGAAAACGGGGAACCAAGTCCCATAATACATCAACTCCCATAGACCAAGGGTCAAGAGTCATGAGCCTCTACCGAACATGAGTGTATAAAGGTTTACAAGAATACCAAGTGCGGAAAGGAATGTCAATACAAAATCAAAAGACAGTAGGAAGGAATATCGGGTCTTGCGGACTCTGCAGCTACCTCGAATATCCACAAATGTCGCCTCGCATAGCTACTGGATCACTGCTGTGAGGTACCTGGATCTGCACACAAGGTGCAGGGAGTAAAATGAGTACTGCCAGACTCAGTGGTAATAAACAAGGGTAAGACAGCGCAGATAAGAAATTCGCAATAAAGCACGATGTAAAACTATAATCAGCTACCCTGTCATAGAATCAATATTCACTGTACCTGTACCGACAAATACCAATAAATAGCATAACGGCTAGCAGATGTAGCTAAATGCAATGCAATGCATGATATGACCGCTACGGGGCGTAGCCCGACTCCAATTTTGGGTACCCGTGCTCACTGTGGGGGTTCAGACTCCGGAGGGGCTCCTACAGCCCAAGCACATCTCATAGAGATTTCCTACGGCGTGCAGTCCGATCCACTACTAGTCAGCTAATATGCAGATACAGCCTCGCAGGCTCAAAAGTAGTTTTTGAAAACTCTTTTATCATTTTTTTCAGTTGGAAAACAGTAATATCAAGTTCCGGAGATTGGAATTAGCATAATAACAGAAATAGCTGCAGACTAGTAGTAAACTAGCATGTCTATATGATAAGACAATTATAACGATCCTCGCGGGATCCAATAACTGGCTCACGGCCCACAAGTATACTCAACCGCCCAAGAAGGGGTTCAACGGCTCGAGAATAGCCAATAATACAGTATCAACAAGTCGGACTAATATATAGTCTCCAGTTCATGATCGACCCCGCACTCTCAAGAGTGTGCGTGTCTCGCCGCTATACAGCGTCACAAAGTGGTATACCGGGGTTTCGAACCCGCTGGTCATCACCCACATCTATTACTCACCTCAATACGGCGCGGCGACTACTCCGCAATGCCCTTGCCACGAGAATCAAGCTCCGCACGCGTAGAATCCGATCAAATACAGTAGAAATACAACAAATTAGGCCAATGGGACGACACCCAATCAATACAACCCAATTTACATCAAAATTCCCAAAGTTGTCAAAACCTGACTTTCGGTACGCTTCTCGAAAAAATACGAAAGTCACATATTCGGAATCCTCATCTCGATATGAGTCTAGGCATATAAAATTTACCAAAATCGGACTCCATTTGCCCACTCAAATCAGTCTTTTTCTTTAATTTATGCCTAGGGTTCAATCCCACCTTTAATCTTCCATTTACAGAAATTTAACCAAGGATTTCATGTTAAAATGATGTAATTAAGCCACAAAACTTACCTCCAACGAAACCCCGATGATTTCCCAGCAATCTCCCGTCAATTTCTTCTCTTGGAACTCAAAAATGGAGGTTTTGGGTATTAAACCCGCGATTGGTTCTGTTCTGAACTTAAACTCACTGCCGGTCAAATCTCTTCATCGCGTTCGCGATGCCTCTCACGCGAACGCGATGCCTTATTCCAGTCCTTCATCGTGAACGCAACACACCGTCACGCGTCCGCGAAGACCATTCTCCCCAGCCCGGACTTTTCCTCTACGCGAACGCGACATGCCTCACACGTTCGCGATGCCTTGCGAATTCCTTATACGCGAACGCGGCCCAGACCATCGCGAACGCGATGCTTCCCAGCTTCCTCTTACGCGAACGCGATGCCAACCCTCGCGAACGCGATAGTCACCTGATCCCAGCCTACGCGAACGCGGCATAGCCCTCGCGAACGCGAAGGCCAAAAGTTTGCCCAGTGATCTGCAGATTACAGCAGGTCTTTTCTTGCTTCCAAATGCCGGATGATGGTCCGGATTCACCCCGAGGCCCCCGGGACCCCAACGAAAACCACCAACATACCCTAAAACACGATACAAACTTGTTCCAATCATAAAAACACCATCCTAAACATCAAAATCACCAATTACACACGGATTCAAGCCTAAATTTCTTAAAACTTTCCGAATTACACATTCGATCAAAACCCGACCAAACTACGTCCGAATGACCTGAAATTTTGCGGACATATCCAAAATCACATAACGAAGCTATAGGAATTGTCGGAATTCCATTCCGGCCCCTGGATCAAAATCTCACCTACCGTTCGGATTTCGCTAAAATACAACCTTCGCCAATTCAAGCCTAAAACTACACCGGGCCTCCAAATTCAGTTCCGATCGCTCCCCTAAATCACAAATCACCTCCCGGAACTAACCGAATCATCAGAATCCGATTCCGAGCCCTCTAACTAAATAGTCAACTCCGGGTTGACTTTCCTTATTCAAGTTTCCTTCACAAAGGCTATATGCCTCATTTTCAATCCAATTTACTCCTAACTCACCCGATAGACTTTAACACTGATATAAAAGCATAAAACATATAATTTCAACATAATGGGGTGGTAATTCCCGTGACGACGGGCCGGGTCGTCACATTCTCCCCTCTTAAGCAAACGCTCGTCCTCGAGCGGGTCAAGAAACATACCTGAAGTCTCAAACAAGTGAGGATATCTGCTCCGCATCTCCCGCTCGATCTCCCAAGTGGCCTCCTCCACGGGTCGACCTCTCCACTGAACCTTAACCGATGCAATCTCCTTAGACCTCAATTTTCTCACCTGCCGTCCCAAAATGGCAATAGGCTCCACATCATAGGATAGATCACCATCAAGCTGAATGGTGCTGAAATCTAATACATGAGACGGATCTCCAATGTACTTCCGGAGCATAGACACACGGAATACTGGATGAACGCTGGATAAGCTGGGCGGCAAGGCCAACTCATATGCCACTTCTCCAACTCTCCTAAGTATCTCAAAAGGACCAATGTACCTGGGACTCAACTTTCCTTTCTTCCCAAACCTCATGACACCCTTCATAGGTGAGATCTTCAACAATACTCTGTCACCAACCATGAAAGACAACTCTCGAACTCTACGGTCCGCATAACTCTTCTGACGAGACTGTGCCGTACGAAGCCTCTCCCGGATCAACTTTGCTCTATCTAGAGCATCCCGGACTAACTCGGTCCCTATCAATCTAACCTCACCAGTGCTCAAACCATCCCACGGGGATCTACACCATCCGCCATACAATGCCTCATACGGGGCCATCTGAATACTCGACTGATAACTGTTGTTGTAGGCAAACTCAGCAAGTGGTAGGAACTCATCCCACGAACCACCAAAATCAATCACACAGGCTCGCAACATATCCTCCAAGATCTGAATAGTACGCTCAGACTGTCCGTCTGTCTGGGGGTGAAATGCCGTACTCAACTCAACCCGCGTACCCATCTCTCGCTGAAATGCTCTCCAAAACTGAGAAGTGAACTGAGTACCCCTGTCGGATATGATAGACACCGGAACTCCATGCAACCGAACAATCTCTCGAATAAAGATCGCTGCCAACCGCTCCGATGAGTAGGTAGTACTAACTGGAATGAAGTGAGCTGACTTGGTCAGTCTATCCACAATCACCCATACGGAATCAAACTTCCTCGCCGTCCGAGGGAGTCCAGTAACAAAGTCCATAGTGATCCTCTCCCATTTCCACTCAGGAATAACAATGCGCTGAAATACACCACCGGGCCTCTGATGCTCGTACTTAACCTGCTGACAGTTGAGGCACCGTGCTACATGTCTGACAATGTCCATTTTCATCTTTCTCCACCAATAGTGGTGTTTCAAATCTTGATACATCTTAGCGGCTCCTAGATGGATAGAATACCGCGAGTTATGGGCCTCCTCCAGAATCAACTCACGAAGGCCATCAACATTGGGCACGTATATCCGGCCCTGCATCCTCAATACGCCGTCACTATCAATAGTGACATCTCTAGCATCATCATGCTGAACCCTGTCCCTCAGGACAGCCAAATGTGGATCATCATACTGGCGCTCACGAATACGATCACATAGAGATGACCGAGATACAACACAAGCCAATACCCTGCCGGGCTCCGAAATATCTAACCTCACTAGCTGATTGGCTAGCACCTGAACATCATAAGCAAGTGGCCTCTCCTCAGCTGGAATATATGCCAAGCTCCCCATACTGACCGCCTTTCGGCTCAAAGCATCGGCCACCACATTGGCCTTCCCCGGATGATATAATATAGTGATGTCATAATCCTTAAGCAACTCAAGCCACCTCCGCTGTCTCAGATTAAGGTCTTTCTGTTTGAACAAGTGCTGGAGACTACGATGGTCGGTATACACCTCACAAGACACACTATACAAATAGTGCCTCCAAATCTTCAATGCATGAACAATGGCGGCTAGCTCCAAGTCATGAACAGGATAGTTCTTCTCATGTGGCTTCAACTGCCGAGAAGCATAAGCAATTACCTTACCTTCCTGCATCAACACACAACCTATCCCCACTCTCGAGGCATCACAATAAACGGTATATGAACCTGAAGCTGATGGGAATACTAACACTGGAGCTGTGGTCAAAGCTGTCTTGAGCTTCTGAAAGCTCTCCTAGCACTTATCCGACCACACGAATGGTGCGCCCTTCTGGGTCAATTTAGTCAATGAAGAAGCAATGGATGAAAATCCCTGAACAAACCGGCGATAATACCCCGCCAAGCCAAGAAAACTCCCGATCTCTGTAACTGAGGACGGTCTAGGCCAACTCTGCACTGCCTCTATCTTTTTCTGATCAACCTGAATACCATCACGAGACACCACATGTCCTAGAAATGCTACGGACTCGAGCCAAAACTCGCACTTGGAGTATTTAGCATATAACTTCTCCTCCCTCAATCTCTGCAACACAATACTCAAGTGCTGAGCATGCTCCTCCCGACTACGGGAGTAGAATAGAATGTCATCAATGAACACAATCACAAATGAATCCAAATAAGGCCTGAACACACTGTTCATCAGATGCATAAATGCTGCTGGGGCGTTGGTCGGCCCAAAAGACATCACAAGAAACTCATAATGACCATATCGGGTCCTGAATGCAGTCTTCATAATATCCGAGTCCCTGATCTTCAGCTGGTGATAGCCTGAATGAAGATCGATCTTAGAAAACACCCTCGCACCCTGCAACTGATCGAACAAATCATCTATGCGCGGTAGAGGGTACTTGTTCTTCACTGTCACTTTGTTCAATTGCCTATAATCAATACACATTCGCATGGAACCATCTTTTTTTTTAACAAATAATACCGGTGCACCCCACGGAGACACACTAGGGCGGATGAAACCCTTATCCAGAAGCTCCTGAAGTTGCTCTTTCAGTTCTTTCAACTCAGCTGGTGCCATCCGATAAGGAGGAATGGATATAGGCCGAGTGCCCGGCACCAAGTCAATGCCAAAATCAATATCCCTGTCCGGCGGCATGCCCGGCAGGTCTGAGGGGAATACATCCGGGAAATCCCTCACAATAGGTACAGAATCAATGCTAGGAGACTCAGATCCCACATCTCTCACAAAAGCTAAGTACGATAAACACCCTTTTTCAACCATCTTCTGAGCTTTTAAGAACAAAATAACACGGCTAGGGACGAAATCGGTCGAACCCCGCCACTCAATCTGAGAAATACCAGGAATGGCCAACGTAACTATCTTAGCATGACAGTCCAATATCGCATGATACGGAGACAACCAGAGTCCATACCCAATATAACATCAAAGTCCACCATCCCCAACAATAACAAATCGGCCTGGGTCTCCAGACCCCCAATAGATATAACACAAGATCTATAGACATGATCCACAACGATCGTATCACCCACGGGGGTGGATACATGAACGGGTAAATCAAGACTACCACGAGTCACACCCAAATGATGTGCAAAATAAGAGGACACGTAAGAATATGTGGACCCCGGATCAAATAGAACAGAGGCATCTCTGCGACAGACGGAAATTATACCTGTAATCACCTGCATCGGAGGCAACTGCATCACGCATGTCAGAAAGTGCAAAGAAACGTGCCTGGGCCTCCACCGGATCTCTCCTCGCCCCCGGGGCGACCACGAAAGACCGACCTCCACCTCTACTAGACCGAGATGGTGCTCGAAGAGGAGGGCCGATCCCTCTCCCTGAGTCTTGCCCCTACGTAGTCGAGGGCACTCGTCTCCTCATGTGGCCAAACTCACCACACTCATAACATGCACCGGTGGCCGGAGAAGTAGGTGTTGCACTCGGGGCCGGGAGGGCACCAAGCGATGACCGACCCTGCCGAAACCCCTGTCGACCAAGACCATAAGAACCTCCGCTCTGCTCCGGACGGCCCGAATGAGAAGGTCCAGATGAGCGACCTCTGCTCCGCCGGGAATGCCCTCTAGATGGAGCACCACTAAAACCGCCAAAACCACGAGGCCTCTTGGCCTCCCGCTCCTCTCTCTCTCGGCGACGATCCGCCTCAATGGAGCGTGCCATATTAGCAACCTGCTCAAACGATGATGACAGAACTCGCTCGCCGGTCATAAGAATACGGATAGAGTAGTTGAGGCCATCAATGAACCTCCTGATCCTCTCCCTATCAGTGGGGATCATCCATGTGGCATGCCTAGCCAACTAAGTGAATCTAAGCTCATACTGGGTCACAGACATGTCGCCCTGAATCAACCACTCGAACCGGCGACGTAGCTCCTCGCGACGAGACCGAGGTACATATTTCTCTAGAAAGAGAGTAGAGAACTGCTGCCATGTGAGAGGTGCTGCTCTTGCAGGCCTACGCCTCTCAAACTCCTCCCACCAATCAAATGCGGGACCGGTGAACTGAAATGTAGTAAATGAAACTCCGCTGGACTCAAGAATACCAGCCGTACGCAGCATCTTCTGACATTTATCCAAGAAACCCCGGGCATCCTCGCCCTCAACGCCACTGAAATGGGGTGGCTGAAGTCTACCAAATCTCTCAAGACGACGCCGCTCGTCATCGGGCATAACCTGAACCATATGCTCTGGAGCCGGAGCTGGTGCAGCTGGAGGAATAACCGGTGCAACCATCTGAGCGGGGACCACCTCTGGCGTCCGAAGTCCCCGAACAACCGGGTCGGTGTGCGAGCCGCCGGGTCTGCTGACCACCCCCCGACCGAGATGTCGCTGCGGTAGCGGTAGCTGAAACTACCTCGAGCCAAACCGGAACACACCGATAATATCCGAGCAAGAGTCTCCCGAAGACCAGTGAATAGCAATAGATATAGTCCGGCCCCGAATCGGGGCTGCCGGAGCATCAACCACCGGGGGCCGCTCCTGAACCGGTACAACGGGCGGGTCGGCTGGCACTCGCCTCGGCCGCCCTACCTCTAACTCTAGCACGACCGCGCCCACGGCCTCTAACAGGTGGCAATGGAGGTCGTCCACCTCGTCCCGATGCTCGCGTTCTCGCCATCTGCGAGAGAATAGAATATAGAAGTTCAGTTATCAGAAAAACAAGATCGCACGATAGAGTTCAAGAAAAGTGAAGTTTTCCTAAAGGTTCGCGATAAGTACAGGCGTCCCCGTACCGATCCACAAGACTCTACTAACCGGCTCAAGACTCGTGAGGCCTAGTAAACCTAGGCTTTGATACCAACTTGTCACGACCCCAAATCCGGTCGTGATGGCGCCCAGCACATTGCTAAGCCAGCCTGACCAATCCATATCAACCACGGAGCTAGAAGCTCTCTTTAGCCCATTTAAGCAAGTTAATTCACGAAATAACAGCGATACATGTAACGAAAATGGGGAACCAAGTCCCATAATACATCAACTCCCATAGACCAAGGGTCAAGAGTCATGAGCCTCTACCGAACATGAGTGTATAAAGGTTTACAAGAATACCAAGTGCGGAAAGGAATGTCAATACAAAATCAAAAGACGATAGGAAGGAATATCGGGTCCTGCGGACTCTGCACCTACCTCGAATATCCACAAATGTCGCCTCGCACAGCTCCCCGGATCACCGCTGAGAGGTACTTGGATCTGCACACAAAGTGCGGGGAGTAAAATGAGTACTCGCCGGACTCGGTGGTAATAAACAAGGTAAGACAAGCGCAGATAAGAAATCCGCAATAAAGCACGATGTAAAACTATAATCAGCTACCCTGTCATAGAATCAATATTCACTCGTACCCGTACCAACAAATACCAATAAATAGCATAACGACTAGCGGATGTAGCTAAATGCAATGCAATGCATGACATGACCGCTACGGCGCGTAGCTCGACTCCAATTTTGGGTACCCGTGCTCACCGTGGGGGTTCAGACTCGGAGGGGCTCCTACAGCCCAAGCACATCTCATAGAGATTTCTGCGGCGTGCGGTCCGATCCAACATATATCTCGCCGCGGCGCGCAGACCCGATCCACTACTAGTCGGCTATAATGCAAATACAGCCTCGCGAGCTCAAAAGTAGTTTTTGAAAACTCTTTTATCATTCTTTTCAGTTGGAAAACAGTAATATCAAGTTCCAGAGATTGGAATTAGCATAATAACAGAAATAGCTCTGCGGACTAGTAGTAAACTAGCATGTCTATATGATAAGACAATTATAACGATCCTCGCGGGATCCAATAACCGGCTCACGGCCCACAAGTATACTCAACCGCCCAAGAAGGGGTTCAACGGCTCGAGAATACCCAATAATACAGTATCTACAGGTCGGACTAAAATATAGTCTCCAGTTCATGATCGACCCCGCACTCTCAAGAGTCTGCGTGTCTCGCCGCTATACAGCCTCACAAAGTGGTATACCGGGGTTTCGAACCCGCTGGTCATCACCCACATCTATTACTCACCTCAATACGGCGCGACGACTACTCCGCAATGCCCTTGCCACGAGAATCAAGCTTCGCACGCGTAGAATCTGATCAAATACAGTAGAAACACAACAAATTAGGCCAATGGGACAACACCCAATCAATATAACCCAATTTACATCAAAATTCCCAAAGTTGTCAAAACCCGACTTTCGGTACGCTTCTCAAAAAATTACGAAAGTCACATATTCGGAATCCTCATCTCGATACGAGTCTAGGCATATAAAATGTACCAAAATCGGACTCCATTTGCCCACTCAAATCAGTATTTTTCTTTAATTTAGGCCTAGGTTTCAAACCCACCTTTAATCTTCCATTTACAGAAATTTAACCCATGATTTCATGTTAAAATGATGTAATTAAGCCACAAAACTTACCTCCAACGAAACCCCGATGATTTCCCAGCAATCTCCCGTCAATTTCTTCTCTTGGAACTCAAAAATGGAGGTTTTGGGTATTAAACCCGCGACCGGTTCTGTTCTGAACTTAAACTCACTGCCAGTCAAATCTCTTCATCGCGTTCGCGACGCCTCTCACGCGAACGCAATGCCTTATTCCAGTCCTTCATCGCGAACGCGACACACCGTCACGCGTCCGCGAAGACCATTCTCCCCAGCCCGGACTTTTCCTCTACGCGAACGCGACATGCCTCACGCGTTCGCGATGCCTTGCGAATTCCTTATACGCGAACGCGGCCCAGACCATCGCGAACGCGATGCTTCCCAGCTTCCTCTTATGCGAACGCGACGCCAACCCTCACGAACGCGATAGTCACCTGATCCCAGCCTACGCGAACGCGGCATAGCCCTCGCGAACGCGAAGGCCAAAAGTTTGCCCGGTGATCTACAATTTACAGCAGATCATTTCTTGCTTCCAAATGCCGGATGATGGTCCGGATTCACCCCGAGGCCCCCGGACCCCAACGAAAACCACCAACATACCCCAAAACACGATACGAACTTGTTCCAATCATAAAAACACCATCCTAAACATCATAATCACCAATTACACACGGATTCAAGCCTAAATTTCTTAAAACTTTCCGAATTACACATTCGATCAAAAACCCGACCAAACTACGTCCGAATGACCTGAAGTTTTGCGGACATATCCAAAATCACATAACGAAGCTACAGGAATTGTCGGAATTCCATTCCGACCCCCGGATCAAAATCTCACCTACCGTTCGGATTTCGCTAAAATTCAACCTTCGCCAATTCAAGCCTAAAACTACACCGGGCCTCCAAATTTAATTCCGATCGCTCCCCTAAATCACAAATCCCCTCCCGGAACTAACCGAATCGTCAGAATCCGATTTCGAGCCCTCTAACTAAATAGTCAACTCCGGGTTGACTTTCCTTATTCAAGTTTCCTTCACAAAGGCTATATGCCTCATTTTCAATCCAATTCACTCCTAACTCACACGATAGACTTTAACACTGATATAAACGCATAAAACATACAATTTCAACATAACGGGGTGGTAATTCCCGTAACGACGGGCCGGGTCGTCACACCCACCAATCAGCTTCCTTACGCCTTATGGGTTTACTCGCCTGTTGACTCGCACACATGTTAGACTCCTGGGTTCGTGTTTCAAGACGAGACAAATGGGGAGCCCATAGGCCAGCGTCCGGAGCGTGCAAATGCAGAAGCACGCCAAAGGCATGCACTACCTACCATAAATAAAGAGACAACGTTCCACGAGCGTATCAAATGCCCGGGCTTAGGCCGGACCCAATCACTGGTCCATGCCCCAAGTCGATCGGCGGACCGGCTCAATACCGTTCCACATCCGATTGGGGCGCATTGTTGGCCCCTATCGCCTTCCCTCCCGACAATTTCAAGAACTCTTTAACTCTCTTTTCAAAGTTCTTTTCATTGTTCCCTTGCAGCACTTGTTTGTTATCAGTCTCTTACCCGTATTTAGCCTTGGATAAAATTCACTGCCTGATTTGGGCTGCATTCCCAAACAACCCGAGTCATAGACAGCGCCTCGTGGTGTGATAGGGTCCAGACACAATAGGGCTCTCACCCTCTTTGGTGCCCCCTTCCAGTGTACTTGGGCCCGGTACGCCGCTGAGGACGCTTTTCCATACTACAATTCCGACGGTGGAGCCACCCGATTCTAAGGCTGGGCTATTCCCAGTTCGCTCGCTGTAACTAAAGGAATCCCTTGAAAGTTTCTTTTCCTCTGCTTATTGATATGATTAAACTTAGCGAGATCTCCCGCCTAAATTGGGGTCGCGGTCGGAGCGCCTAAGCGATATATGGGTCGGGGAGCCCAAATATGCAACGGGTTGGAGCCGCGAAATTACGAGAGTTGAGTTTCAACCACCACTTGTCATGACGTCCATCGTTGGGGACTCGTATTTAGGAAAACCGCATGCTCGAGGTGCATGGGAGGCCAGATCTGACCCACGACACCGCCGCGACCATGAGAATGGTGCGGTGTGCTGCAGCGATGCGATGCCTGACGCCCAAGCAGACGTGCCCTCGGCCTGATGCCTTTAGGTGCAACTTGCGTTCAAAGACTCGATGGTTCACTAGAATATGCAATTCACACCAAATATCGCATTTCACTATGTTCTTCATCGATACAAGAGCCGAGATATACATTGTTGAGACTCATTTGTGTTTCAATAGAAGGACAAGTCCCCCCACGCGCACCGCGTATGGGGCGCGAGGGGAAGGCTTTCTATTTATTATTCCTTGGCGCTTTGCACGCCGAGGTTTGTTAATCACCTGACACGCACACACCGAGGATAGGAGGGAGCCTTGCGTACGGAGACTGAAGCACCTAGCCGCGCCGCACCGCTCCCCAGTGTTTAAACAGGTTCGCGGGTTGTTCTGCTTTGCAGGTTTCGACAATGATCATTCCGCAGGTTAACCTATGGAAACCTTATTATGACTTCTCCTTCCTTTAAATGATAAGGTTAAATGGACTTCTCACGATTTCGTGAGCAGCAAAGCGCCCATGTTGCCGCGATCCAAATATTTCATCAGATCATTCAATCAGTAGGAGAGACAGGCGGTGTGTACAAAGGGCAGGGACATAGTCAACGTGAACTGATGACTCGTGCTTACAAGGAATTCCTTGTTGAAGACCAACAATTACAATGATCTATCCCCATAACAATGAAATTTCAACGATTACCTGGGCCTATCGACCAAGGCTATAAACTCGTTGAATATATAAATATAGCATGCGTGCAGCCCTGAACATCTAAGGGAATCACAGACCTGTTATTGCCTCAAACTTCCGCGGCCTAAAAGGTCATAGTCCCTATAAGAAGCTGGACGCTAAGGGATACCTCGGCATAGCTAGTTAGCAAGCCGATGTCTCATTCGTTAAAGGAATTAACCAGACAAATCGCTCCACCAACTAAGAACGGCCATGCACCACCACCCATAGAATCAAGAAAGAGCTCTTAGTCTGTCAATCCTTACTATGTCTGGACCTGGTAAGTTTCCCCGTGTTGAGTCAAATTAAATCGTAGGCTCCACTCCTGTTGGTGCCCTTCCGTCAATTCCTTTAAGTTTCATCTCTGCGGCCATACTCCCCCCCGGAACCCAAAAACTTTTATTTCTCATAAGCTACCGGCGGAGTCCTAAAAGCAACATCCGCTGATCCCTGGTCAGCATCGTTTATGGTTGAGACTAGGATGTTATCTGATCATCTTCGAGCCCCCAACTTTTGTTCTTGATTAATGAAGAAATCCTTGGTAAATGCTTTCACAGTTGTTCGTCTTTCATAAATCCAAGAATTTCACCTCTGACTATGAAATACGAATGCCCCCGACTGTTCCTGTTTCTCACTACTTCGATCCCAAAGGCCAACGTAATAGGACCAAAATCCTATAATGTTATCTCATGCTAATGTATATAGAGCGTAGGCTTGCTTTGAGCACTCTAATTTATTCAAAGTAATAGCGCCGGAGGCACGGCCTGGCCAATTAAGGCCAGGAGCGCATCATCGGCAGAAGGGACGAGGGGACCGGCCGGCCCATCCCAAAGTCCAGATACGAGCTTTTTAATTGCAACAACTTACATATACGCTATTGGAGCTGGAATTACCACAGCTACTAGCACCAGACTTGCCCTTCAATGGATCCTCGTTAAAGGATTTAGATTGTACTTATTCCAATTACTAGACTGATAGAGCCCTGTATTGTTGTTTATTGTCACTACCTCCCCATGTCAGGATTGGGTAATTTGCGTGTCTGCTGCCTTCCTTGGATGTGGTAGCCATTTCTCAGGCTCCCTTTCCGGAATCGAACCCTAATTCTCTATCACCCATCACCACCATGGTACGCCACTATCCTACCATCAAAAGATGATAGGGCAGAAATTTGAATAATGCGTTGCCAGCTCGATGGCCGTGCAATCCTTCGAGTTATCATGAATCATCGTAGCAACAGGGAGAGCCTGCATCGGCCTTTTATCTAATAAATGCATCCCTTCTAGAATTCGGGGTTTGTTGCACGTATTAGCTCTAGAATTACTATGTTTATCCGATTAGTAGATACCATCAAACAAACTATAATTGATTTAATGAGCCATTCGCAGTTTCACACTCTGAATTGGTTCATACATACACATGCATGGCTTAATCTTTGAGTCAAGCATATGAGTACTAGCTGGAACAACCAGGTAGCATTCCTCATTGATGCCGGTGTCGCATGAGCATGGCTGACCCAAAGGGCACGGCCAAGTTCAAGACGAGCACGACCGTCATTCGTAAGGAGCATTCTTTGGGCAGATAGGAGCCAATGAAGACCATATACCTATTGCGTTTACTGAATTCGAGAGTCCGAGCATACTAGTCATGGACCAAGCCATTGCAAGGCGAAGCAAGGGCAACTTAGGACATAACTGCAGCTTTTGGTTCACCCTGCACGTCGAATGCGAGGGGCGAAATGCAACCAATTGTGCTTGATATGCCTTGGCATTAGGTATACAACACAGAAAACCGACACCGAACAAGCCTAATTTGCGCTTGTGCCATGATTGAGATGATATGCGAGCTAGGACGTCGCTGCTCAAGCAGTGATCCAACCTAGCCACATAAGCCGAACAACTCTCATCTGCCGCACGTACACTTGCCTCGCCGATACTGACCAACAACAGCCCCAACATGCAACGCGCAACCATATGTTATTGTCGATGCCAATATTGCAAAGCCAAGACAAGCCCTGCAAAGCATGAATAGGGGGTTGAAGCAATTCCAGAGACAACCCACAATAATCAATGGCAATCGGTAATTTACTAATCTTTGCCCCATGCGCATGGCACCTTTTTGCGCTACTTGCACGATGCTTTGCCATCTGTTGTCATGAGCGATGTCGCTTCTCGATGTTGCCCGCAACAACCAATGGCAATCGACATCTATTGATCTTCACCCCATGTGCACGACGCCTTGTGACGCTACTTGAACGATGCTCCACCGTTCGTTGTCAAAAGCCATCAGCCGTCATGGGCGGGTGGAGGGGAGAGGTTTACAGACATAACCCACAACAACGGATGGCAAAGGGAAACTTACTAAGCTTCGCCCCATTCGCATGGAACCTTACGACGCTAGTTGCACGATGCTTTGCCATTCTATTGCCAAAAGACATCAACTGCCATGAGTGATGTTGGACGAAACACCCGATGTCAATCGACATCTACTGAGCATCGCCCCATGCGCACAGCGCTTTACGGTGCTACTTGCACGATGCTCCGTCGTTCATTGTCTAAAGCCATCAGCTGCTACGAGTGATGACAGACACAACCCACAGTAATCAATGGCAATCAGCAACTTACTAAGCTTCACCCCATGCGTATAGCCCATTGGGGCGCTACTTGCACGTTGCTTTGACGTTCCATTGCTAAAAGCCATTTACCACCACAAGCGTTGTCGCCTCCCGATTTCTTGTGCAACATCCATTGGCAATTGGCACTTACTAAGCTTCGCCCCATGCACACGGCACCTTGAGGTGCTGCTTCCACGATGCTCCACCTTTTTGTTGCAAAAAGCCAATATTTCCACGAGCGGTGTCACTCCCAGGCATGCTACGAGCCCACATGAGTACTTGCCGGTGTGGTTTGTGAACTTCAGAGATGTAGCATGGACAAGCCATGCATGCCTCCTATGCCCACACCCTATGCCAGCGTCCCCATGCGTGCCCGCGCTGCCTGGCAGCAAGCACCTGGGGTGCCTTTCAACACCTCTACCCCATTATATATGCTTAAAAAAACCAAGTTTCAGGAGTAGACATGTTTTGTCCAGAGAATCATAATGGAGTTGTACAACAACAAATAGCACAAACCAAGGTAAAACTTAGCTAATATATTCACAAATGACTTTTAATCATTGTAAATGATATTTTTTACAAAAAAAAATTATTTTTATTTTTGTTATAAAACGAAAAATACGTGGAAAAATAGTAAAAAATAGGAAAAATAATGGAAAAAATTCCAATACATCTAGTAATAATATTACACATAAAAGAGTAATTATTGTTATATAAAACTAACATAAAAACTATTTAAAATTACAAAAAATGCATAAAATATTATAAAAACTAGATAAAAATATGTAAAATACATAATATTTTTATAAAACCATACGGATGACAAACCACCATTAATCATGAGAAAATTCCAATGTCGCAACCGCCATAAGTGATTCCAACTTAAACCGTTAGCGTCAACCACCAAGCGTCCACTAACCAACGCCGATCGCTACCGCTCGAACCATCGCTACTTTCCACCACTGCCACCAACGACCACTACTATCATTACGCTTGACATGTTGCTAAGCGTTGTCTAGCACTAGACATTGAGCAGCATGGAGCGGTGTGGAGCGACGTGGTGCGGCTTGGTGCGACGTCATGCGATAGCCACGCCCTGCCATGTCCTGCGATGTCGTGCAATGGCAACGCCTTGCCATGTCCTGCGACATCATGCCATGGACATGCCATGCCATGTCCTGCTACGTCATGCCAAGGCCACGCCCTGCCATGTCCTGCGATGTCGTGCCATGGCCACGCCCTACCATGTCCTACGATTTCGTGCCATGGCCACGCCCTGCCATGTCCTGCGACATCGTGCCATGGCCATGCCCTGCTATGTCCTGCAACATCGTGCCATGGTCATGCGCTGCCATGTCCTCCGATGTCTTGTCATGTCCTGACCCATGCCATGTCCTACGACGTCGTGCTATGGCCACACCCCGCCATGTCCCGTGACGTCTTGCCCTGGCCATGACCTGCCATTTCCTGCGACATCTTGCCATGACCATGCCCTACAATGTCTTATAACGCCGTGCCATGGCCATGCCCTACCATTTTCCATGACATTGTGCCATGGCCACGCCCTACAATGTCCAGCGACGTCCTACCATAGCCACGCCTTATCGTGTCCTGCGATGTCGTGCCATGGCCATGCCCTGTTATGTCCTGCGACGTCTTGCCACGTCCTGACCCATGCCATGGACATGTCCTGCAACGTCGTGACACATCTTGAGATGTTCCATGGCAATGTCCTGACACGTACTGACTCGTGCCATGCCCTCGTCCTGCGACGTCCTGACGCGTCCTGTGGCCACGTCCTGACACGTCCTGCCACCTCCTGACCCATGCCATGGCCACGCACTGCCATGTTCTGAAACATCGTGTGGCATCCTAAAGAGTGCCATGGCCATGTCCTGACACGTCCTGACCATGGCTATGCCCACGTCCTCACACGTCCTCACACGTCATGTAGCCACGTCGTGCGACATCCTGCCACGTCCTGTAGCCACGTCCTATGATGTCCTGTGACATCCTGACCCGTGCCATAGCCACGACCTGCCATGTCCTGCTATGTCCTGACACGTCCTGAAATGTTCCATGGCCATGTCCTAACACATCCTAACCCGTGCCATGCCCACATCCTGGCATGTCCTACAATGTCCTGACACGTCCTGTGGCAACGTCCTACGACATCCTGGCCCGTGCTAAGGCCCCGCCTTGCCATGTCCGACAACATCCTGACACGTCCTAAAATGTGAAATGGCCATGTCCTGACCCGTGATATGCGCACGTCCTGCCATATCCTGTAATGTCCTAACACGTTCGGTGGCAACGTCCTGCGACATCCTGACCCGTGCCATGGCCACGCCTAGCCATGACCTGCAACATCCCGACACCTCCTAAAATGTGCAATGGCCATTTCTTGACACGTCCTGACCCCTGCCATGCCCACATCCTGCTATGTCCTACGACGTCCTGACCCGTGCCATGGCCACGACCTTTCTTTTCCTACGACGTCCTGACACGTCCAAAGACATGCCATGGCCATGTCCTGACACGTCCTTTCCCGTGCCTTGGCCAATCTTTGCACCGTACCATTTTGATGCCTTGCGTCGTGCATTGGTACTTTACATAGGCTTTGGCCTCTCAATCGACACCATGCCATGCCCTTATCCTATCAAGTGACGTCTTGCCGTGCCCTTGGCCTCTGAAGAGACACCCTGCCATGCCCTTGACCTATCAACCGATGCTTTGCCATGCCCTTAGCCTCTCAAGCGGCGTCCTGCCATGCTGTTGGCCTATCAAGTGATGCCTTTCCATGCCCTTAGCCTCTCAAGCGACGCCCTGCCATGCCCTTGGCCTATCAAGCAACGACTTGCCATGCCCTTGGTCTTTAAAGCGACACCCTGCCATGCCCTTGGCCTATGAAGTGATTCCTTTCCATGCCCTTGGTCTCTCAAGCGACGCCCTACCATGCATTTGGCATAAGACTTGGCCTCTCGAGCGATGCCTTGCGCCATGCCACGGCCACAGCCACAGTGCATTTAGCCTTGGCCTCTTAAGAGACAACCCGAGAAATAACTATTTGCATATATCACCCCATGTCATAGGCCTCGGCCTTGGAAGCGACACACCGAGAAGCCTCTAGTAGTGTATTAGTGCATAGCCTTTCCCTCGACATGACTATGTGTTAGGTCCCATTGGCCACCTAAGGTCTTGATGACTTGTACGGTTTTCCAACACTTAGTAAATTATTTAGCGTCAAGAGGGTACTAAACCTCTTTTCGGAAAAGTTAAAAATTGATTGGATATGAGGGTGTGGGCCGAATCGGAGCGAAGAAATGCTGAATCTCAGTGGATCGTGGCAGCAAGGCCACTCTGCCACTTACAATACCTCGTCGCGTATTTATCTTGTCTGCAAAGAATTCTACCCGCCGATTGATGGAAATTGTAGTTCAAGGTGGCCACTGCGGCTCTTCTGCCACAATGACTTTGCCAACGACACGTGCCCTTGGGGGCCAAAGGCCCCTACTATGGGTAGGTAAGCGGACGGTGGGCGCATGCGTAGCTTCAAGCCCAGATTCTATCTTAGAGGCGTTCAGTCATAATCCAGAGCACGGTAGCTTTGCGCCATGAGCCTTTCGGCCAAGCGCGATGACCAAATATGCAAATCAATAGTTTCTCTCATACTAGGTTGAATTACTATTGTGACACTGTCATCAGTAGGGTAAAACTAACCTATTTCGTGATGGTCTAAACCTTGCTCACGTTCCCTACTGGTGGGTGAACAATACAACACTTGGTGAATTCTGCTTCACAATGATTGGAAGAGCCGACATCGAAGGATCAAAAAGTAACATCGCTATGAACGTTTGGTTGCCACAAGCCAATTATCCCTGTGGTAACTTTTCTGACACCTCTAGCTTCAAATTTCGAAGATATAAAGGATCGTTAGGCCATGCTTTCACGGTTCATATTGGTACTGGAAATCAGAATCAAACGAACCTTTACACTTCTGTTCTACACGAGATTTCTGTTCTCGTTGAGCTCATCTTTGGACACTTGAGTTATCTTTTAACAAATATGTCGCCCCAGCCAAACTACACACCTGACAATGTCGTCCGCCTGGATCGGCCTGCAAGCAAGCCTTGGGTAAAAAAAGAGGGGCAGTGCCCCACTTTCGATTCACGGAATAAGTAAAATAACATTAAAAGTAGTGGTATTTCACTTTCGCCTTTCGGCTCCCACTTATACTACACCTCTCAAGTCATTTCACAAAGTCGGACTAGAGTTAAGCCCAACAGGGTCTTTCCCTGCTGACTCTGCCAAGCCTGTTCCATTGGTTGTGGTTTCGATGGATAGTAGACAGGGACAATGGGAATCTCGTTAATCCATTCATGTGCGTCACTAATTGGATGACGAGGCATTTGGATACCTTAAGAGAGTCATAGTTACTCCTGCCATTTACCTGCGCTTTTTAGAATTTCTTCACTTTGACATTAAGAGCACTGGGCAGAAATCATATTGCATAAACATCCGTAGGGACCATCGCAATGCTTTGTTTAAATTAAACAATCGGATTCCCCTTGTCCGATTTAGTTCTGAGTTTGTTGTTCGACACCCAGGCAAGGCCCCTAAAGGAACCGTTCCCTGTCCGTCCCCCGGGAGGCACGCGTCAACCCGCAATTGTCGCGGAAGGAGCTCGACCAGTCCGCTGATAGCCGACAGGTTCGGGACTGGGACCCCCGTGCCCAGCCCTTAGAGCCAGTCCATTTACCAAAGTTACGGATCCATTTTGCTGACTTCCCTTGCCTCCATTTTTCCATCGACTAGAGGCTATTTACCATGGAGACCTGATGTCGTTCTGAGTATGACAGGGCATGGACAGCACTCGATCCTCCAGATTTTAAAGGGCCGCTAGGGGCGCACTGGATACCACGCGACATGCGGTACTCTGCCAGCCACTGGACCCTACTTCCAGATGAGTCATTTCCACGGTGGGTAGGATGTTAAAAAGAAAAGATAACTCTTCTCGAGGACCTCTACGATATCTCCGTACTTTGTAACGTTGTCATTAATTGCCACGTATCGGTTCAGGAATTTTAACCCGATTCCCTTTGGGAGTACATGTGAAACGCGCTATTTGTCGGAGTTCCCCTGACCCTTAGGATCGACTAACCCATACGCAAGTGTCGTTCACATGGAACCTTTCCCCTCTTCGGCCTTCAAAGGTCTTATTTAAATATTTGCTACTACCACTAAGATCTGCACTGATGACCGTTCTGTCCAGTCTCACGCCCAAGATTTTGTAGCAACCGCCGCGTCTTCTTACTCAACGGGGACTGGCACTTTCCCCGACAGCCGGGTGAAGGTTGCGCGGTTAAGCGACATCCATTTACGGGGCTAGTTGATTCGGCAAGGGAGTTGTTACACACTCCTTAGAGGATTTTGACTTCCATGACCACCGTCCTACTATCTTAATCGATCAACACCATTTGTGGGATCTAGGTTAGCGCGCAGTTTGGCACCGTAACCTAGCTTTCGGTTCATCCCGCATAGCCAGTTGTACTTACCAAAAATGGCCCACTTAGAGCTCTAGAATCTGTGGCATGGCTCAATAAAGCAGTCGCGCCGTCCTACCTATTTAAAGTTTGAGAATAGGTCCAGGGCGTTGCACCCCCGATGCCTCCAATCATTGGCTTTACCCGATAGAACTCACACGCAAGCTCCAGCTATCCTAAGGGAAACTTCGGAGGGAACCAGCTACTAGACGCTTCGATTAGTCGTTCGCCCCTATACCCAAGTCAGACAAATGATTTTCATGTCAGTATCACTGCGGGCCACCTCTATAGTTTCCTCTAGCTTTGCCCCGCTCAAGTATAGTTCACCATCTTTTGAGTCCCGACAGGTATGCTCACACTCGAACACTTGACAGAAGTTCAAGGTCGGTCGGCGGTGCACCCCTCAGGGGGATCCCACCAATCATCTTCCTTACACCTTACGGGTTACTCACACACATATTAGACTCCTTGGTTCCTGGGGATCCTACAACCCAGTGTCCGAATAGCGCAGATGCTGAAGCACGCCAGAGGTGCACGCTACCTACGACAATCAAGGAGATGCCATCCCCGAGAATATCAAAAGCCCTAGCTTTGGCCCCCCCAATCCATGCTGGTCTACGCCCTGAATCGATCGGCATAATGGCTCAACACTGTTCCACACCGACCGGGGTGCATTGCCGGCCCCCATCCGCTTCTCTCTAGACAATTTCAAGCACTCTTTGACTCTCTTTTCAAATTCCTTTTCATCTTTCCCTTGCGGTACTTTTTCTCTATCGGTGTCTCGCCCGTATTTTGCCTTGGACAAAATTCAACGCCCGATTTAGGCTGCACTCCCAAACATCCCAAATCGTAGATAGCTCCTCATGGTGTAATAGGTTTCGGGCACAACGGGGCCCTCATCCTCTCTGGCGCCCCCTTCCAGGGGACTTGGGCCTAGTCCACCACTGAGGACGCTTCTCCACACTACAATTCGGACGGCTGAGCCGCCCGATTCTAAGGCTAGGTTATTCCCGGTTCACTCGACATTACTAGGAGAATCCTTGTAAGTTTAGTTTCCTCCGCTTATTGATATGTTTAAACTCGGTGGGTAGTTCCACCTGACCTGGTGTCGTGGTCGGAGCACCTAAGCAGGATAAGGGTCGAGGATCCCAAACGTGCAACGGGTTGGAGCCGCGACATTACGAGTGTTGAGTTTCAACCACCACTTGTCGTGATGTCCGTTGTCGTGGACTCGTCTTTAGGAAAACCTGCATGATTCAGTCACACGGGAGGCCAATATCCGCCCTATGACACCACTGCGACCATAAAAATAGTGCGGTATGGGGCGGCGATGCGATTCATGATGCCCAGGCAGACGTGCCCTCGTCCTGATGGCTTTGGGCGCAACTTGCATTCAAAGACTCGATGGTTTATGGGATTCTACAATTCACATCAAGTATCGTATTTCTCTACGTTCTTCATCAATGCGAGAGCCGATATTTCCGTTATCAAGAGTCGTTTGTGTTTCAAAAAAAGTACAAGCCCCCCCACGCGTGCCGCCAACGGGGTGTGAGGGGCTAGGTCTCAATTTAGTATTCCTTGGTGCTTTCCGCGCTTGGGTTTGCTAACCACCCAACACACGTTCAAGTGCACACGCCGGCGTTAGGAGGAAGCCTTGGAGACGGAGGTCGAAGCACCGCAGCCGCGCCACTCCCTAGTGTTTAAACAAGTTCATGGGTCGTTCTGCGTTGAAGGCTTCAACACTGATCCTTCCGCAGTTTCACCTATGGAAACCTTGTTACGACTTCTCCTTCCTATAAATGATAAGGTTCAATGGACTTCTCGTGACATCACGGGCAATGAACTGCCCACGTCGCTGCGATCCAAACATTTTACCAGATTATTCAAACTGTAGGAGCGACGGGCGGTATGTACAAAGGGCAGGAACGTAGTCAATGCCTGCTGATGACTCACGCTTACTAGGAATTCCTCGTTGAAGACCAACAATTGCAATGATTTAGCCCCATGACGGTGAAATTTCAAAGATTACCCGGGACTATCGGCCAATGCTATAAACTCGATAAATACATTAGTGTAGCGCGCGTGCGACCCAGAACATCTAAGGGAATCACAGAACTGTTATTGCCTCAAACTTCTGCGGCCTAAAAAGCCGTAGAGCCTCTAAGAAACTGGCCGCGAAGGAATACCTCTGCATAGCTACTTAGCAGGTTGAGGTATCATTAGTTAATGGAATTAACCAGACAAATCGCTCCACCAACTAAGAACGACCATGCACCACTACCCATAGAAACAAGAAAGAGCCCTCATCCTGTCAATCCTTACTATGTCTGGACCTAGTAAGATCCCTCGTGTTGAGTCAAATTAAGCCATAAGCTCCACCCTTGGTGGTGCCCTTCCGTCAATTCCTTTAAGTTTCATCCTTGCGACCATACTCCCCCCTGGAACCCAAAAACTTTGATTTCTCATAAGGTGTCGGTAAAGTCCTAAAAGCAACATCCGCTGATCCCTGGTTGGCATCGTTCATGGTTGAGACTAGGACGGTATCTGATCGTCTTCGAGCCCCCAACTTTCATTCTTGATTAATGAAAACATCCTTGGCAAATGCTTTCGCAGTTGTTCGTCTTTCATAAGTCCAAGAATCTCACCTCTGACTATGAAATACGAATGCCCCGGATTGTCCCTGTTAATCATTACTGCGATCCCAAAGGCCAACGTAATAGGACCGAAATCCTATAATGTTATCCCATGCTAATGTATACAAAGTGTAGGCATGCTTTGAGCAGTATAATTTTTTCAAAGTAACAGCGTCGGAGGCACCACCCGACCAATTAAGGCCAGGATCACATCGCCGACAAAAGGGACGAGACGACTGGTGCACACCTAAGGCGGACCAGCCGACCCATCCCAAAGTCCAACTACGAACTTTTTAACTACAATAACTTAAATATACGCTATTAGAGTTGGAATTACCGTGGCTGCTGGCACCAGCCTTGCTCTCCAGTGGATCCTCGTTAAGGGATTTGGATTTTACTTATTCCAATTACCAGACTCATAGAGCCTGGTATTGTTATTTATTGTCACTACATTCCCGTAACAAGATTGGGTAATTTGCGCGCCTGCTACCTTCCTTAGATGTGCTAGCCATTTCTCAGGCTCCCTCTTTGGAATTTAATCCTAATTCTCCATCACCCGTCACAACCATGATAGGCCACTATCCTACCATTGAAACTTGATATGGAAAAAATTTGAATAATGCATCACTGGCATGATGGACGTGCGATCCGTCGAGTTATCATGAATCATCGTAACAATAGGTAGAGCGCGCATCGACCTTTTATCTAATAAATGCACCCCTTCTAGAAGTCGGGGTTTGTTGCACGTATTAGCTCTAGAATTACTACGGTTATCCGAGTAGTAGATACCATCAAACAAACTATAATAGATTTAATGAGCCATTTGCAGTTTCACAGTCTGATTTTGTTCATACTTACACATGCATGGCTTAATCTTTGAGACAAGAATATGACTACTGGAAGGATCAAACAGGTAGCATTCCTCATTGACATCAGCATTGCATGATCATGGTTGACCCAAAGGGCACGGTGAAGTCCAAGACGAGCACAGTCGTCAATCGTAAGGAGCATTCTTTGGGCAGAAAGGATCCAATGAAGATCCCGTGCCCATTGCGTTTACCAAATCTGAAAGTCCAAGCATACTAGTCATGTACCAATCCATTGTAAGGCGAAGCAAGGACAACTTGGGACACAACTACAGCTTTTGGTTCACCCCGCACGTCGAACGCGAGGGGCGCAAGGCAACCGATTGTGCTTGGTAATGCCTTGGCATTTGGTATGCAACACAGAAAATTGACAACGGACAAGTCTAATTTGCGCTTGTTCCATGACTGAGATGGCATGCGGGCTAGGACGTCGCTGCTCAAGTAGATATCCAACCTAGCCACACAAGCCGAACACCACTCATATGCCGCACGTGCACTTGCCTTGCTGATACAACACAATAATATCCCCAACACGTGACGCGCAACCATGTGTTGTTGCCGATGCCAATGTTGCAAAGCCAAGACAAGCCCCGCGAAGCCAAATAGGGGGTTAAAGCAATGTCAGACACAACCAACAACAAGCGATGGCAATCGATAATTTACTGAGCTTTGCCCCATGCGCACGACACCTTTCAGTACTACTTGCATGATATGTTTCTGTTCCATTACAAAAAGCCATAAGCCATCACGAGCGATATCGCCTCCTGATGTTACCTGCAACAATCGATGGCAATCGACATCTACTGAGTTTCGTCCCATGCGCACGACGACTTGTGGCACTACTTGCACGATGCTCTGTCGTTCATTATCAAAATCCATCAGCCGTGAAGGGCGAGTGGGGTTACAGACATAAGCTTGGCACCTTGCGACGCTAGTTACTAAGCTTCACCCCATGTGCATGGCACCTTGCGGCGCTAGTTGCACGATGATTTGCCATTCCATTGCCAAAATCCATCAACCGCCATGATTGATGTTGCCCGAAACACCTTATGGCAATCGACATCTACTGAGCATCACCCCATGCGCACGGCGCCTTGCAGCGCTACTTGCATGATGCTCTACTGTTCATTGTCTAAAGCCATCAGCTGCCACGAGCAATGCCAGATACAACCCGTAACAACCGATGGCAATCGGCAACTTACTAAGCTTCGCCCCATGCGCATGGCCCCTTGCGACGCTACTTGCATGTTGCTTTGTCGTTCTATTGCTAAAACCCATTTGCCGCCACGAGTGTTGTAGCCTCCCGAATTTGCCCGCAACATCCATTGGCAATCGGCACATACTAAGCTTAGCCCGATGCTCACGGCACCTTGAGGTGCTACTTGCACGATGCTCCACCTTCCGTTGCCAAAATCCAATGTTTGCCACGAGCGGTGTCACCCCCAGGCATGCTACGAGCCCACGCGAGTACTTGCCGGCATGGTTTGTGAACTTCGGGGACATAGCACGGACAAGCCAAGCATTCCCCTGTGCCCACGCCCCATGCCAACGTCCCACATACGTGCCCGCACTACCAGGCACCAAGCACCTGATGTGCCTTTCAACACCTCTACCCCCCTTATCTATATTCTATATATAATTAAAATGAAGAAAGTCTAGCCTAGAATTATGACAAGTGGCAGCGTAGGAGAATGCCAAGTGTTAGTTTTTAGGACAAAATTTAGTTAATAAGTTAATAGTTAGTTATTAGTTATTTATTTTTAATTTAAATTAAAATATTTAAATATCTATTATTGGAAAGGGGTAGTTATTTACTCAATTCAAATAAGTAATTAATAATTAGAAAATTAGGAAATTACTATTAGAAATAAAACTTCCCATAATCTTCAATATCTATCTATATATTATTAAAAGTCAAAGACAAAAGCTTCTCATGATGCCAAGTGTCAAAGCAAGGAATTAACACGTGGTTCATTAGGACATTGCTCCTAATTTATAGGAAGTTCAAAAAAACCAATTACAAATTTATTTTAATTAGGATTAGGAGGAAGACTACATTTTGTTTTAAAAAAAACTGATTCCATTCCTTGCAAAACTGTCACTTTTCTTCTTAATTTTTACGAATTAAAAAATAACAAAATGCAATTACATTTTGATTAGGATTATGATAGGAACTATAATTTAATTTATTTTAAATAAAAAAACTACACATTCCTTCAAAACCATCAGTTTTCTTCCAAATTTATAGGAATTTCTTCCAAATTTAGGAAGTTAAAAAAAGGAGTTACAAATTTATTTTTATTGGATTAGGATATGAAGATTATTTTATAAAAATATAATTAAAAACGGTTAAATTTTCCATATAGCCGTCACTTTTTTTAAAATTATATGAAGTCAAAAATAGGAGTTACAATTTTATTTTGAGTATTATTAGGATAGGAAGATTATATTTATTTTAAAAAAAATATTCATATTCTTAGATGAATATATTCGATTTCTTTTAATTTAGATGTAATTTATAGTAGTATTTTTCTTGGTATAATTTAAACTTTAGTGTAAATATTGAGTTTTCTTATTTACATAGTTTCTTTAAGTCTTAAAGTAAGTTGGTATATATATATATATATATATATATATATATATATATATATATATATATATATATATATATATATATATATGTGTGTGTGTGTGTGTGTGTGTGTGTGTGTGTGTGTGTGTGTGTGTGTGTGTTTTATCTTCTTTTATTTAATAAAAAAAGTTTTAGGAAAAGTTAAATAAATATATATACAGTTAAAAAAATAAAAATAAAAATTAAATAAATAAAACCACTCATCTTCCCCACTTCCCCATTTCACTCATGCCTTACCCCCACTTTCTCACACCCAACTTCCCCACTTTCCTACATCACTCATGATTTTCCCCCACTCACATCACACACCTAATAATAACTTCCCACTCCTTCCACACATCAACACATAATAACCAACACATTCACATATTCTATAAATATAGGACACACACAGAGACTAAAGGAGGGGGCAGTTTAATTCTCTCGGCGGTTCCGTTCTCAGAAGTTCCATTTCGATATTAGCTTCTAAGCTTCATTTTATGCGTCACTTAACTAAGATCTGAAGTGTTTCAGATTCGGATCTGCGTATGCATGCTCGCTTTGAAGTTGAGTCATTGCGTTTTCATTGTTGACGTGTTGTTTCTATTGCTAGATTTTCCATGTTATTTCAGACCTTATGTGGTCATTTTTCTGTAGATTTTTGGTTTGAGCCTTTGAGGTACTCCATACTCATATATGACCCTTTATCGAATTCATAATTAAAATCTGAATTTATTCGTATTATAGGTTTTTTTTTTAATTTACGGAGCCATCATGTTTAGCTATTAAATTTGTTTACTGGTTTTCTCTTTGGTATTTACTACTCCATATATGATTAAAAGGTCAATTGTTTCAATTGTTGAACTTTTGATATGGGTTTGAATTTGCTGAAATAGTGTTACTAAATGATAGTTTAAGTATATCACATATTAAAAGGCAAAGACAAAAGCTTCTCATGAAGCCAAGTGTCAAACCAAGGAATTAACACGTGGCTCATTAGGACATTGTTCCTAATTTATAGGAAGTACAAAAAATCAATTACAAATTTATTTTAATTAGGATTAGGAGGAAGACTAAATTTTATTTTTTTTTTTTAAAAAAAAAACTGATTCCATACCTTACAAAACCGTCACTTTTTTTCTTAATTTTTATGAATTAAAAATAACCAAATGCAATTACATTTTGATTATGATTATGATAGGAACTGTATTTTAATTTATTTTAAATTAAAAAACTACCCATTCCTTCATAACCATCAGTTTTCTTCCAAATTTATAGGAATTTCTTCCAAATTTATAGGAAATTAAAAAAAAGGAGTTACAAATTTATTTTTATTAGGATTAGGATATGAAGAATGTTTTTTTTAAAATGTAATTAAAAACGGTTAAATTTTCCTTATAACCGTCGCTTTTTCCAAATTTATATGAAGTAAAAAATAGGAATTATAATTTTATTTTGAGTATTATCTGTTTGTGGGAAGTACCGGATCGTTTTAATTCAGGCACTATTTTCTCGATTGAATTGGTTCTACAAGATGAAAACGTATTTTAATTATTTTTTTACCTTACTAATTCGGGTTCATTTATTTTGCTCATCCAAATTGTTATATCATTATATCATACAAGTTATTGTTGAAACTAAGTTATCTAATATATTTTGTTTCGCTTATTATTGCTCCTCGAATTTCCGTTTCTTTCTCTTTGACGCAAACATAGGTACTTGATTATTGTTTAGTACTCATTCTGAAATCTTTAATTTTACAAGTTTTCTTTCCCATGGAATGATATTAACTGCAACACCTATTTGTGTTCATTACAAGAGTGTAACTTCTGACAAAAGGGGTTGCTCTGATGGCAAGCAACCCCCACTTCCAACCGAGAGGTTGTGAGTTCGAGTCTCCCCAAGAGCAAGGTGGGAAGTTCTTGGAGGGAAGGATGCCGGGGGTCTATTTGGAAACAGCCTCTCTACCTAGGGTAGGGGTAAGGTCTGCGTACACACTACCCTCCCCAGACCCCACTAAGTGGGATTATACTGGGTTGTTGTTGTTGTTGTTGTTACAAGAGTGTAACTTCTGATAGAATGAAAAATCAAGTGTATTTTTTTGGATGAGAACAAAAAAAAGGATTACTACAACATCTACATATATTTGTTGGAGATTACCATACATCTTAAGTAGCTTCACAGGTTTTCCGACCTTTTTTCAAATGCTAATATAATGCAATTCATTCTTATGTACCAACCTATATTACTCTCAACAAAATTCATCTATTAATTTTAGAATATCTCCTTCTGTATTCGATCGCTAATTCTAATTGCAATAAACATAGTTTTATTATCTCTTTAAACTCTTCTTTTCTTAAAATTAATCCGCGCATCTCGCGGGTAATATACTAGTATATACTTAAAAAAAACAAGTTTCAAGAGTAGGCATGTTTTGTTCGGAGAATCATAATGGAGTTGTACAACACCAAATAGCACAAACCAAGGTACAACATAGCTAATATATTCACAAATGACTTTTAAACATTGTAAATGATATTTTTTACAATAAAATATTTTTTATTTTTATTTTTATTATAAAACAAAAAATACATGGAAAATAGTAAAAAATAGGAAAATTATTATAAAAATAGGAAAAACAATGGAATAAATTTCCAATACATCTAGTAATAATATTAGACATAAAAGAGTAATTGTTTTTATATAAAACTAACATGAAAACTATATAAAATTACAAAAATTCATAAAAATTAATAAAAACTAGATAAAACAAATTGGTAAAATACATAATATTTTTATAAAGCTATATGGATTACCAACCACTATTAATCATGTGGAAATTTCATTGTCGCAATCGCCATAAGTGATTTCGACTTAAAATCGCTGGCGCCAACGAGCAAGCGTCCACTAACCGTCGCTGGTCGCTACCGCTCGAACCACAGCTACTTTCCACCACTAACACCAATGACCACTACCATCATTGTGCCTGACATGTAACTAAGCCTTAGCTAGCACTAGACATTGAGCAGCGTGGAGCGGTATGGAGCGACGTGGTGCGGCTTGGTGCGACATCGTGCCATGGCCACGCCCTGCCATATCCTGCGATGTCGTGTCGTGGCCACGCCCTGCCATGTCCTGCGACATCGTGCCATGGCCACGCCCTGCCATGTCCTGCGATGTCGTGCCATGGCCATGCCCTGCCATGTCCAGCGACATCGTGCCATGGCCATGCCCTGTAATGTCCTATGACGTCGTGCCATGGCCACGCCCTACCATGTCCTGCAATGTCTTGCCATGGCCACGCCCTGCCATGTCCTACAACGTCTTGTCACATCCTGACCCATGCCATGTCCTGCAACATCGTGGCATGGCCACGCCCTACTATGTCCTGCGACGTCTTGTCATGGTCATGCCCTGCCATGTCTTGCAACGTCTTGCCATGGCCACGCCCTGTGATGTCCTGCGACATCGTGCCATGGCCATGACCAGCCATGTCCTGGAATGTCGTGCCATGGCAACGCCCTGTCATGTTCTGCGATGTCTTGCCATGGCCACGCCCTTCCATGTCTTGCGACGTCATGCCATGGCCACGCTCTTCCATGTCCTGCAATGTCTTGTCATGTCCAGACCCATGCCATGGCCTTGTCCCTGCAATGTCCTAACACGTCCTAAGATGTGCCTTGGAAGAGTCCGGACACGTACTGACCCGTGCCATGACCACATCCTACGGCCACGTCCTGCCACATCCTGCCACGTCTTGACCCGTCCCATGGCCACGCTATGACATGTCCTAAAATGTTGTGAGGCATCCTAAAGAGTGTCATGGCCATGTCCTGACACATCTTGACCATGGACATGCCCACGTCCTGCTATATCCTGCGATGTCCTGACACGTCCTGTGGCTATGTTATGCGACGTCCTGTGACATCCTGACCCGTGCAATGGCCATGCCCCTCTATGTCCTGCTACGTCCTGAAATGTGCCTTGGCCATGTCCTGACACGTCCTGACCCGTGCCATGCCCACATCCTGCCATGTCCTGCGACGTCCTGACACGTCCTGTGGCAACGTCCTGCAACAACCTGACTCGTGCCATGGCCACACCCTTGCATGTCCTGTGTTGTCTTGACACGTCCTACAACGTGCCATGGCCATGTACTGACACGTCCTGACCCGCGCCATGCCTACGTTCTGCTGTGTCCTGCGATGTCCAGACACATCCTATGGCAACGTCTTGCGGCATAATGACCAGTGCCATGCACATGCCCTGCCATGTCCTGCGACGTCCTAACATGTCCTGAAATATGCCATGGCCATGTCCTAACACGTCCTGACCCGTGCCATGCCCAAGTCCTGCCATGTCCTGCGACGTCCGGATACGTCCTGTGGCAACATCCTGTGATGTCCTAACCCATCATCTGCCACGCGCGTCCGCCACCAAAGCTTCGCATCATCCACCAAATAAATTGTCGTAATGGTAACTTTGTCCTCATCTAGCACCTGATAATCATGGAAGTACTGCTCCATATCCCATAGGATGTTTTCGAGTTTCTTGGCACTTATTGCACCATTAAACTCTTTAGGCTCCGAAATTTTGACTTTGGTATGATCTGCCCCACGCTGTGCTTCATCATTGCTAACAGCCCGATGCAGCAACACATTTTCCCTTTTCAGATCTGTGCACTCCTGGCTCAGCCTGTTTAAATCGCCCTCAAGATAAGCAAGCCAAGTCATGATAGTCAAAAACTGATCCCCATCAGGTTTTCCAATAAGTGCCTCTATTACAGCAACGTTTTCCTTTAGTTCCGCGTTTCCACTAGCCATTCTTCTTAAAATTCAACCACTGAACATTGTGTTGTCACCTCGATCCAACCTGGCTCAGATACCAATCGTCACGGGGGTGATTTATGACAATCGAATTCTGCCCGAAGTTCACCTCCTTGCGGCAACCAAGCCCAACCTTGGTTTCAGCCTTAGATAATTTTAGGGATGTTTAGAACAAAGAACGGAAATAGGCAGCAATGAAATATTAATAAGGCACACGAGATTATAGGAATTTCTTCACAACTTGTATTAATAGAGTGAATACAAGAACACAAAGCCAACCCTATGGACAAGACAAATAATTCCCCAATTCCCTGCCCCAAAATGACTTCCTACCCTTAGGAAAATGACTTAGACAAATTTGGCTAACACAATTTGACCAAGGCTAAGTTGTGCCCGTTTTAGTCCACCCTACGCACATATAAATAAGGCTACAATCAGATGACAAGCCCCAACTGATGGGCAGTTAAGTTAAGACAAGTACAAAAACGTGGGCACGCTTTTAGGCCATGATCTTCAGCATGTCTTGGAGTGGTTACAACCGCCAACTGCTCCCTTATGTGCTTGGCACTTGTTTTTTCAACTCCAGCTTTTGCACAGCTTGTGCTGAATTTCGTCTAGCCTTTGGGCCAAGGCTGGCATTGCGCCCAACCTTGTCCTTGAAACTGCTCCGCACTAATGCCATTTTCCACAGCTTGCCGCCCGTCAACTTAGCCACACACGTTCTTTTTCCCAGCTGCCCGCTTTAGTCAAGTTGCCCCTAACTTGATCAAATCTGCCCGAATCAATTTACCCTTGATTGTCCCGCATTGCCTTGCCTTATTTTGCCATGTCTTTGCCCCTTCTTGACATAGCTTTTCCTTGCCATTGCTTTGCCAACCCGCACGTCTAAGTAATTGGCGCCTTGCTTCCATCCAAGGTGCCTTAGTCATACTCCGCATAGTCCGGCATGGCGAGTCGCCCGTCATGATGTTACCCCAATTTTCTGGAGTTATGCCAAGTCCATCATGAAAATACTTGGCACAACCTACACCTATCGAGGATCACTGTCGGGGGGCTAACAAACCACCCCCACTAGAAGAATTCGTCGTCCTCGATGAACTAGCTTCCGCATTTTTCAACACCACCATAGTTCACAAATATGTTGTTGCTTACTCTTGTACCTCTTCGTTTTGCTCATCTTCAGATTTTTCTTCAGCAAACAACGCTGAAATCTTTTCATTTCTTGGACAGTCCCTCGCCATGTGTGGTCTTTTGCAAATAAAACAGCCATCAAACTGGTTGTTTTGTCCCCATTTTGTCGAAGATCCAGCACCCTGCTTTGCCTTCTCATTGCCATTGACCTCAACAGCATTACCCTTGTCATTTCCGTTTTTCCTCCACTCTTTTCCCTTGTCGTTGTTCTCGTTTTTGGACTTTGAAGTAGTGGATAAGTCAGAACAATCTTATCCCAACAGGAAATCACCCAACGCATTCGCCGCAGCAATAGCACTAGGAAGGTCTTTCACACTCTGCCTTCGTAGTTCCATTTGCGCCCATGGTTGCAGCCCATAAAGGAAATTATACAGCTTGTCCTCATCAGACATGTTTCTTATATCCAACATTAAAGAACTAAACTCTTTGACATAATCCCTGACCGTTCCAGTTTGCCTCAACTTTTTCAAACGATCTCAAGCAATCTAGCTCGCATTGCTAAGAAAGAATTGATCATTCAACTCTTTTTTCATCCCTTCCCAAGAGTCAATTTTCAGCCTACCAGCACTTACATCATCTGCCACACACATCCGCCACCAAAGCTTCGCATCATCCACCAAATACATAGTCGTAATGGTGACTTTGTCCTCATCTAGCACCTTAGCAGCATGGAAGTACTGCTCCATATCCCATAGGAAGTTTTCGAGTTTCTTGGCACTCCTTGCACCATTAAACTCTTTAGGCTCTGGAATTTTGACTTTGGTACGATCTGCCCCATGTTATGCTTCATCATTGCAAACAGTCTGACGCAGCAACCCATTTTCTGTTTTCAGATCTGTGCACTCATGGCTCAGCCTATTTAACTCGCCCTCAAGATAAGCAAGATGATTCATGATAGTCCAAAACTGATCCACATCACGTTTTCCAATAAGTTTCTCTATTGCAGCAATGTTTTCCTTTAGTTCTGCGTTTCCACCAGCCATTCTTCACAAAATTCAATCACTGAACGTTGTGTCATCACCTCGATCCAACCTGGCTCTGATACATATTGTCACGTAGATGATTTATGACAATCAAATTCTGCCCGAAGTTCACCTCCGTGCGGCAACCAAGACCAACCTTGGTTTTTTCCTTAGATTATTTTAGGGACATTTAGAACAAAGAACGGAAATAGGCAGCAATGAAATATTAAAGTGGCACACGAGATTACAGGAATTTCTTCCCAACTTGTATTAATGGAGTGAATACAAGAACACATAGCCAACCTTATGTCCAAGACAAAGAATTCCCCAATTCCCTACCCTAAAATGACTTCCTACCCTTAGGAAGATGACTTAGACGAAATTGGCTAACACAACTTGAGCAAGGCTAAGTTCTGCCCATTTTAGGCCACCCTAGGCACATATAAATAAGGCTACAATGAGTTGACAAGCCCCAACTGATGGGCAGTTAAGTTAAGACAAGTACAAAAACGTGGGAACACTTTTAGGCCATGATCTTCAGCATGTCTTGGAGTGGTTACAACTGCCAACTGCTCCCTCATGTGCATGGCACATGTTTTTCCAACTCCAGCTTTTGCACAGCTTGTGCTGAATTTCGTCTAGCCTTTGGGCCAAGGCTGGCATTGCACCCAGCCTTGTCCTTGACACTGCTCTGCACCAGTGCCATTTGCCACAGCTTGCCGCATGTCAACTTAGCCACACACGTTCCTTGTCCCAGCTGCCCGCTTTAGTCAAGTTGCCCCTAACTTGATCAAATCTGCCCGCATCAATTTACCCTTGCTTGACCCGCATTGCCTTGCCTTATTTTGCCATGTCTTTTACCCTGCTTGACATGGATTTGCCTTTCCATTGCTTTGCCAACCTGCACGTCTATGTAATTGGTGCATTGCTTCCGTCCAAGGTGCCTTAGTCATACTCCGCATAGTCCGTCATGCCGAGTTGCCCGTCATGATGTTGCCCCAATTTTCAGGAGTTGTGCCAAGTCCATCATGAATATACTTGCCACAACCCACACCTGCCGAGGATCACTGTCGGAGGGCTAACAGTAGGCCACTATCCTACCACCGAAAGTTGATAGGGCAGAAATTTGAATGATGCATTGCCGGCACAATGGCCGTGTGATCCGTCGAGTTATCATGAATCATTGAAGCAACGGACAGAGCCCGCGTCGACCTTTTATCTAATAAATGCATCCCTTCCAGAAGTCGGGGTTTGTTGCACATATTATCTCTACAATTACTATGGTTATCTGAGTAGTAGATACCATCAAACAAACTATAACTTATTTGTGCTTGTGCCATGACTTAGATGGAATGAGGACTATGACGTTGCTTCTCAAGCAGGGATCCAACCTAGCCACACAAGCCGAACACCACTCATGTGCCACACGTACACTTGCCTCGCCGATACAAGCCAACAACAGCCCTAACACGTGATGCAAAACCATGTGTTGTTGCCGATGCCAATGTTTCAAAGTCAAGACAAGCCCCGCAAAGCACGAATAGGGGCTTGAAGAAATGCCAGACATAACCCACAACAACCGATGGCAATTGGAAATTTACTAAGCTTCGCCCCATGCGCACGACACCTTTCGGCACTACTTGCACGATGTGTTGCCGTTCCATAGCAAAAAGCCATCATCCCTCGTGAGTGATGCTACCTCCTGATGTTTCCTGCAACAACTGATGGCAATCGACATCTACTGAGCTTTGCCCCATGCGCACGACGCCTTGTGGCACTACTTGCACGATGCTCTGCCGTTCCTTGTCAAAAGCCATCAGCCATAACGGGCGGGTGTGGGGGTTTACAGACATAACCCACCACAACCTATGGCAATGGGCAACTTACTAAGCTTCGCCCCATGCACATGGCACTTTACGGTGCTACTTGCATGATGTTTTGCTGTTCCATTGCCAAAAGCCATCAACCGCCCTGAGTGATGTTGAACGAAACACCCGATGACAATCGATATCTACTGAGTATAGCCCCATGCGCACGGTGCCTTGCGGAGCTACTTGCACGATGCTCTACCATTCATTGTCTAAAGCCATCAGCTGCTACTAGCGATCCCAGACACAACCCGTAACAACCAATGACAATCGGCAACTTACAAAGCCTCGCCCTATGCACATGGCCCCTTGCGCGGCAACTTGCACATTGCTTTACTATGCCATTGCTAAAAGACATTCGTCGCCATGAGCGTTGTCGCCTCCCGATTTTGCTCGCAACATCCATTGTCAATCGGCACTTACTAAGCTTTACCCCATGTGCACGAAACCTTGAGGTTCTACTTGCACGATGCTCCACCTTTTGTTGCCAAAAGCCAATATTTGCCACGAGCGTTGTCACCCCAGGCATGCTACGAGCCCACACGAGTAGTTGACGGCGTGGTTTGTGAACTTCAAGGACATAGCACAGACAAGTCATGCATGCCCCATATGCCCACGCCCCATTCCAGCATCCCACATGCGTGCCCGCACTACCTGGCAGCAAGCACCTGAGGTGCCTTTAAACACCTCTACCCATATATATATGCTTTAAAAAAAACCCAAGTTTCAGGAGTAGACATGTTTTGTCCAGAGAATCATAATGGAGTTGTACAGTACCAAATAGCACAAACCAAGGTACAACTTAGATAATATATTCACAAATGACTTTTAAACATTGTAAATGATATTCTTTACAAAAAAATTAATTTTTTTTTGTTTTCATTATAAAACGAAAAATACATGGAAAAATAGTAAAACAATAATGGAAAAAATTTCCAATGCATCTAGTAATAATATTACACATAAAGGAGTAATTATTTTTATATAAAACTAACATAAAATAATTTAAAATTACAAAAAATGCATAAAAATTAATAAAAACTATATAAAAAATAGGTAAAATACATAATATTTTTATAAAACCATATGGATGACCAACCACCATTAATCATGAGGAAATTCAATTGTCGCAACCGCCATAAGTGATTCCAACTTAAAATCGCCGGCGCCAACTACCAAGCGTCCACCAACCATCGCCGGTTGCTATCGTTCGAACCACCGCTACTTTCGACCACCGCCACCAATGACCACTACCATCATTGCACTTGACATGTTGTGAAGCATTGGCTAGCACTAGACATTGAGCGGCATGGAGCGGTGTGGAGCGACGTGGTGCGGCTTGGTGTGACGTTGTGCCTTGGCCACGCCTTGCCATATCCTCCAATGTCGTGCCATGGACACATCCTGCGATGTCATGCCATGGCCATGCCCTGCCATATCCTCCGACGTCATGCCATGGCCACGCGCTACCATATCCTGAGACATCGTGCCATGGCCACGCCCTGCCATGTCCTGCGATATCGTGCCATGGCCACGCCCTGCCATGTCCTGCGAAGTCGTTCCATGGCAATGCCCTACAATGTTCTGCAATGTCTTGTCACGTCCTAACCTATGCCATGTCCTGTAACATCGTGCCATGGCCACGCCCTGTCATGTCAAAATGATGTTATGTCACGTCCTCACCTATGTCGTGGCCATGTTCTGTGACATATTGACACTTCCTGAGATGTTCCATGGTAATGTCTTGACACGTATTGACCCGTGCCATGCCCACATCATTCGACGTCCTGACACGTCCTGTGGCCACGACATGACACATCCTGCCACGTCCTGACCCGTTCCATCGCCACGCCCTGCCATGTCCTAAAATGTCATGTTGCATCCTATAGAGTGCCATGGCCATGTCATAACATGTCCTAACCCATAACATGCCCACGTCCTGCCATGTCCTGCGACGTCTTGACACGTCCCGTGGCCACATCCTACGATGTCCTGACCCGTGCCATGGCCATGTCTTGACACATTCTGACTCGTTCCATGCCCACGTACTGCCATGTCCTGCAATGTCCTGACTCGTGCCTTGGCCATGCCCTGCCATGTACTAACATGTCCTAAGTCCTGCCATGTCCTGCAACATCCTGACACGTCCTGCGATGTTCTGACCCGTGCCATGGTCATGCCCTGCCATGTCCTACAACACCCTGAAACATGCCATGGCCATGTCCTGCCATGTCCTGGCCCGTGCCATGACCATGTCCTGCCAAGTCCTGCGACGTCCTGACACGTCCTGTGGCAACGTCCTGCGACGTCCTGACCCATGCCATGGCCACTCCCTGCCATGTCCTGCAACATCATGACACATCTTTAAACGTGTCATGGCTATGTCCTGACACGTCCTGACCCATGCCAGGCCCACGTCCTGAATTGTCCTGTGACGTCCTGACACGTCCTATAGCAACATCATGCGACGTCCTGACCCGTGCCATGGCCACACCCTTTCATGTCCTGCAATGTCCTGACACATCATTAATGTGCCATGGCCATGTCCTGACACGTCCTGACCCATGCCATGCCCACGTCCTGCCATGTCCTGACATGTCTTGTGGCCACGTCCGCCGACGTCCTAACATGTCCTTACCCGTGCCATGGCCAAGCGTTGCGTCGTGCCATTTTGATTCCTTGGGCTGTGCTTTGGGACTTGGAATAGGCCTTGGCCTCTCAAGCTACATCATGCCATGTCCTTGTCCTATCAAGCGACGCCTTTCCATGCCCTTGGCCTCTCAAGGGATGCCCTTCCATGCCCTTGGCCTATCAGGAGACGCCTTGTCAATACTTAGCCTCTCAAGTGGCATCCATTCATGCCCTTGGCCTATCAAGTGAAGCCTTGCCATGCCCTTAGCCTCTAGAGTGGCACCCTGCAAATGATTCTACCCGCTGCTTGATGGAGATTGTACTTCAAGGCGGCCATCGTGGCTTTTCCACTGCGATGAATTAGCCAACAACACGTGCCATTGGGGGCCAAAGGCTCCTACTGCAGGTTGGTAAGCGGACGGCAGGCGTATGCATCGCTTCTAGCATGGATTCTGACTTAGAGGCATTCAGTCATAATCCAGCGCATGGTAGCTTCGAGCCACTGGCTTTTCAGCCAAGCTAGATGACCAATTATGCGAATTAACGGTTCCTCTCGTACTAGGTTGAATTACTATTGTGACACTATCATCATTAGGGTAAAACTAACATGTCTCACGATGGTCTAAACCCAGCTCATGTTCCCTATTGGTGGGTGAACAATCCAACACTTGGTGAATTCTGCTTCACAATGATAGGAAGAGCTAACATCGAAGGATCAAAAAGCAACATCGCTACGAACGCTTGGATGCCACAAGCCAGTTATCCCTGTGGTAATGTTTTTGATACCTCTAGCTTCGAATTTCGAAGGTGTAAAGGATCGTTAGAACACACTTTCATGGTTCGTATTTGTACTGGAAATCAGAATCAAACGAGCTTTTACCCTTATATTCCACACGAGATTTCTATTCTTGTTGAGCTCATCTTAGGACACATGCGTAATCTTTTAACACATGTCCCACTCTAGCCAAACTCCCCATCTGACAATGTCTTATGCCCAGATCAGCTTGCAAGCAAGCCTTCTGTCCAAAAACGAGGGGCAGTGCCCCACTTTCGATTCACGGAATAAGTAAAATAATGTTAAAGGTAGTGGTTGATAATAGGTGAATTTAACTATATTTATGCCTTAAATAATCACGCTTTATTGTTGTTTTGATATTGTTTATGATGACAAAATGCTTTTATTAGTGTTTTTATTGTGTTATAGGTACACATGAGCTAGTGAAGACAAAAGGAGCATTTTGGTGTCATAAGATGGTGAAAAGGCCAAGTGTAGAACAAATTGGAAGTTTGTGCTGAAAAATAAAGTGAAGAATCCGCGGCACTGTTCTACCGCGGTCCAACCGCGGTAGAGAGGGCTCACGGAATTTTGAAGAATCAGAAAGGTTGTTTTATCGCGATCCAACCGCGACCGCGGTCGGACTGCGGTGGAAGCCGAAAAATTTGAGGGACAAAATTGTCAAGACGTGGATTATGTAACCTAAACCCTATATTTAATATTAGGATTCGCCCAAGAGATGCAAGTATTGTATTATTCATACTTTTGAAAGCAAACTAGTAAGAGAGAACTCTCTCAACATCTTTCTTTCTTTTACATTGAATCTTTGATTATGAATTCAATTATCTATCTTGTTTCCTTGATTATGAGTAGCTAATTCTTTATCAAAGGTTTTGATGGAACCTATAGAGTGATGAACTTCTGGGCTATGTGATTACAAATTGTTAGCTAGATTTCTATTTGTTCAACTTCGTTCTTGTTGTAGTTAATTGATAGAGCTCTCAATTAGCGGTGCCTATTTAGTGTGCATAACATCGAAAAGAGTGTATATTAATGCAATTGTTGAACAACACCACACCTAGGTTATTGGAGGAATCTAAAATTGTAGGCGTAAAGGTGGGGTTAGGAATAATGAAACATTGAGTGCAATCTACAGTGAACCGTTTAAATTAAAGCTAGCTAGGGTAGCTCGGGAGAGTACACTAGTAAATTATTATAGTTGCTCGGTAGAGAATTACGGTGAAAATAGCGTTCATCATTTATAGAATAATATTGACAATTTGTATGAGCATAAACAGAAGGGATTCCATCAATAGAGGAAATCAATACCTTAGTCTTTCTTTTTATTCCTTACACAACATTCAATTCTTTCTTTCAAGTCTTTAGTTTCTTGCAAAAGTTAGTTAGTAGAAAACATTCACAAAAATATATTCTAAAGTTTGGGAAACTGCTTCAGTAGTATTTTTGGGCTGTGGAAGTTGCAGTTGATAGGTTTATTCCCTGTGGGATCGACTCTGGACTTAATTGACTGGATTATATTGACTACGACCATTGTTTGGATGTGAATCAATTTTGGCGCAGTCGCCGGGGAATTGATTGAATTATCAATTGCCATTGACAGAACTACAAGTTTCTTGTCTAGTCAGGTTCTTTCTACACACTTTACATTGAAAATTTTGACGGTTGTTGAATTGGGTACTCAGGTGCATGCCTAGGAAATCTGCAAGCACTAGAGAACTAATTGAAGGACTCTCAGACCCAGAGCAAATTTTTCGGGCACGTAACTGGGCAATCAAACAACTTCAGCAATCTCAGCAACCAATTAAACAAGATTTTGACATGGGAGACGTGAACGACCCAAACTAGCAATCTGGGTTGAACATACAGGAGGCGATGGATGCGCATGAAGGTGCACTATTTGACTGGGCACAACCAACAGCGGATAATTTGGCAACTGCCATTATTGTGTTAGCGATTCAAGCTGAGTCTTACCAGATTACCAACAACATGCTACACTTGTTGCAAAATAAGGGATTATTCTCTAGGACTCAGGTTGAAGATCCACAATAGCACATGAAGAACTTTCTCTCCATATGCAAGACGTAGAGGCAACCAAACGTGACACCGGAAGCCAACATATTATTATTATTTCCGTTCTCAGTTACAGGGGCTGCGCAGGTATGACTAAACTCACTCCCCATAAACTCTATTGCAACATGTCATGAGTTAGTCAAGCAATTTCACAACAAGTTTCATCCACCTAACAAGACAGCTCAGCAAATTGATGAGATTGTGAGCTTCAAGCAGAAACCAATGGAGACATTACATGAAACTTGGGGTAGATTCAAAGGTATGCTTGTTTTGTGTCCTCACCATGGGGTTCCTGAGCAGATGTTGGGTCAAAGGTTCTACATGAGGCTTTCCGACAGCATGAAGAATATAGTAGATGCCTCAGCATGTTGGGCTTTTCTGAGCAAAACGTGGAGAGAGGGCCAGAATTTGCTTGACAAAATGGCTCAAAACTCCGGGTGGACAACCAGGAATGCTCCTATTACTCCAGTGGTACATTCTGTTCCTCTGAATCCTTCCAACACTATGGAGGATAACATGGAAACTTTACTGACACAAATGAGCATCCTAACAAAGAAGGTGGAAGAATCTGGGGTCAAGCAGCAGGTTCACATTGTAGATACGACCAATGGTAGTTTATGCACATCTTGCATTAGCCAACCCATAGGTAATCCATGGGCTGCAGACCAAGAACATCATCACCAGCATGAAGAAATGAACTATGTGGCTAATTATGGAGGGCAGCGACAGGGTAACAAGAGTTGTGGTCAGCAGGCTCCACAGCAGTACAGGCCTCCTCAGCCACAGTATAATGTAACAGGTATGAGGCTACCAAACAACATGGCTCCATATCCTAGACCTCGAAATTTCAACAATCAGCAGTAGGGGTATCATCCATCTCCACCACAGCATGGGGGTAGACATGACAATGGGTTCGCAAGGTTGGAAGTTGTGATGCAGCAGGTAATTGGGTCACATGCCAAAACCAATGAGAGGATAGATGCACCTGATGCAGTTATCAAGAATATTGAAGTACAGGTGGGCCAGATCGCTATGTCACTTAACAATCATCCTCAAGGGACATTGCCTGCAGATACACAAACAATCGCAAAGGATCAAATCCCAAAGCAACTGATGGCAAGTGGAAGAGATCTTGATGCTGAGCTGGAAAGAGGTAGAGGCAATTTGCAGGCTGAGACACTTACTCCTGTACCTATTGAACTGCATGAGTCCCACCGGGTTGACAGAAGTTATAGTCCAGCCAATAGCCAAAAGTAATGATGTGCAAAAGGGAACGGAGAAAGTTGCTGAACCAGTAGAGTAGCTGGTTGTGGAACATGTGCTAGAGAAAGAAAAGTCCCAAGTGATTGGGAAGAAGAGGCCTCCAGCCCCATTCCCCCAAAGGTTGGCCATGCACTAGAAGAGGAGCAATACAAGAGATTCTTCGAGATGCTCAAGAAAATCCAGGTAAACATTCCCTTAATTAAAGCTTTGAAAGAAATGCCTAGGTATGCTAAGATGATGAAAGATTTGATGTCGCGGAAATTTGATTTCCAAGACTTGGCCACAGTGACTCTTACACAGACATGTAGTGCAGTGGTCTCTAGACCCACTGCTGGGAAGCTATCTGACCCAGGTAGCTTCACCATTCCATGCACTATAGGAAACTTTGCCTTTGCGAAGGCATTGTGTGATTTGGGGGCGATCATAAATCTTATGCCCTTGGTGATCGGGAGAGCCAGACCTACTTCCATGTTATTACAGCTTGCTAACAGGGCGGTTAAGTGTCCATTCGGTATATTTGATGATGTGCTCATCCAGGTGGGGAAGTTTGTGTTCCCCGCCGATTTTGTTATTCTTTACTGCAAGGTGGACGAGAAAATTCCTATAATCTTAGGAAGACCATTTCTAGCCACAGAGAGAGCATTGATTAATTGTGAGACTGGGGAACTCAAGATGAGGTTGAATGATGAGAAGATCATATTCAATGTGCAAAAATCCATTAGGCGCCCTGGTGAGTTCGTGAATTACTCTCTCATTGATGAAGTAGATGTGATAGTGGAGACAGATGATGTAGAATTGACAGCTGATGATCCACTTCAGGCATGCCTGATGAACTTAGAAGAGAACAACAGTGAAAGTTTGGCAGAGTGGGTCCTATCTCTGGAAGCTTCACTATTCCATGCACTATAGGAAACTATGCCTTTACTAAGGCATTGTGTGATTTGGGGGCGAGCATAAATCTTATGCCCTTGGTGATCTATAAGAGGTTGGGCATCAGGAGAGCCAGGCCTACTTCTATGTTATTACAGCTTGCTGAAAGGACGGTTAATCGTCCATTTGATATATTGGATGATGTGCTCATCCAGGTGGGGAAGTTTGTGTTTCATGCCGATTTTGTTATTCTTGACTGCAAGGTGGACGAGGAAATTCCTATAATCTTAGGAAGACCATTCCTAGCCACAGGGAGAGCACTGATTGATTATGAGACCGAGGAACTCAAGATGAGGTTGAATGATGAGGAGATCATATTCAATGTACAAAAATCCATGAGGCGACCTACTGAGTTCGCGAATTGCTCTCTCATTGATGCAGTAGATGTGAGAGTGGAGAAAGATGATGCAGAATTGACAGCTGATGATCCACTTTAGGCATGCCTGATGAACTTAGAAGAGGTAAACGGTGAAAGCCTGGTAGAGTGGGTGCTATCTCTGGAAGGTAAGGGGTTTTGGGATGGAGATTTGGAGTTTGAAACTCTACACTTAGAAAAGGGAGAGACCCTTCCAGCAAAACCATCCATTGAAGATCCACCAAAGCTGGAACTTAAGCCACTACCAGCCCATTTCAGGTACGAATTTCTAGGCCCTAACTCCACTTTACCTGTTATTATCTCATCTACTTTGCTAGATACACATGCTCAAAACCTTATACAGGTACTGAAAAAATGCAAAACTGCCATTGGTTGGACCATGGCAGACAAAAAGGGGATCATCCCTGCATACTGCATGCACAAGATTCTCCAAGAAGAGGGGCACAAACCCCCCAGGAAACGCAAAAGAAAGCTGGACCCGAATATGAAGGATATAGTGAAAAAGAAAGTGATAAAGTTGCTAGACACGAGGTAGGTCACAGGTAGTTGAGTCGTGCCGCAACGTTAAATCAGGCGCTACGTGGGAGGCAACCCATGAAATTGTTGTAAGTGTAAACCATTATCGTTAGCCTATACAAAAAAAAATGCTGCTGCTAGGCGAAGATTCAGAGACACTATTCTACCGGGATCCAACCGCGACCGCGGTCAGACCTAGGCAGCGCGGAAAAATTATAAAAAATTTCAAATCCCACCCCCCAAATTTTAATAACCCTAAATTAAATCCCCCCTCCCCCTCATTCCCATTATACAACCGACATTATATATCTTCCATCTCTCTCTCTAAATATTTTCCTCCTCCTTCTCTCTAAGTTCTTCCTCAATCTCTCCCACCTTCCTCCACCACTTCCCCAACTCCTTCTACTTCATCTCCCCCCTCTTCCCTCCTTCTACAAGTAAGTTTTTCTTCTATTTTTATTTTTAGTTTATCTCTTTAATTTTTTGTAGATTAATTAGTTTAGTAAAAATTTAGTTTAACACATTTTATTTGTAGTAATTGTTTAATACCAAGCTAGGCTATGTTTGGAATGTGTATATATATTTTTTTTATGTAGTATTAATGTTGTATAATTGAGTTTTGGGATTTTGGTGTAATTGAAATTGTTGGGTCTCCATTATGTTGAATTGTGATGTTTATGGTAGTTTGGAGACCCAATTTGGTGGTTGAATTAATTGGTGTTCTTTTGGGCCAAGTTTGGCAAAAATATATTATAGTAAATAGTTGTTGTATTTTTAGGGGAGATAATGCCTAAGTTTTGGTTGATTGTTATTGTATATAATTGGAGATGGTGTATGTATAATTGGGTAATGTTGGAATGTCAAAAGAAGTAAGTGTGGGGTGCACTAGGTAGATTTGGTGAAATTGTGAGAAAAATGTGGTCAAAAGTAGGGGTTATGGTATGATAGAACTAGAGGTAATACAATTGTAGTCCACGGATGGTGAAGTCTGAGTAGCCAATCGATCTACTAACGTAATAAAAAAAATTTGGTTGCTTCTATTGTTCAGGAATTATGGCTCCTAAAAGATCCAGGAATGCGGCAAGCTCGTCTAGGCGGCCGACCTATGACGAGTCTCGGTTCGCGGGCGAGGAAGCTGAAGCAGACTTTCATGACAAGGCTACTAAATCTTGGCTACAGGAGATCGCAATCAAAAGGATGGCTCTTCGGGTTGAAAAGCCTGATATGTACGAAGAGATCAGATGCCGGGAAATGGAGTTCCTGTTCGATGAACCGTCCCTCGTCAACAAGATGCTAGTTAGGGAGTTCTAAGCGAACGCACCCTACAGAATGTCCAGAGAAGTCTTCATCAGAGGTAAGTATGTTTGGGCTAAATAGCCTACTATTAGGCAGGCTCTCAGACTTCCCGCTTTTTCTAGTGACGTGGACCTTTACCACGACAGGCCTGGTGTAACTTAGGACACCATGATTGAGACCTTGTGTGTCAATGGTCATCCTATCTAAATAAAAGACCAAAGTACTCTGAATTGTAGCAGCTTCACTCATACTGCCAAGTGCAGGTTCATAGTTGTTTGCAACCTTTTTCTGCCCTCCAGCAACACAACAGATGTTAACTTTAATATGGCATTGCTGACATGGTGATTTGTCACCCAGCGGGACGTTGACGTTGCCCGCTTGATAGCTGACGACATGATGCTGAGGGGACCCCTCAAATCCAAGGGATTTTACTTCCCGTCTCTAGTCACTTCTCTGTGCCACTTCCACCGGACTCCGGTACTACCTACGGATGGTGAGTTTCCTCAAAATTCTCCATTCAAAGCTTCTTACATCCAGGTGGGTAGAGGCACCGACCCTATTGATATAGATGATAAGGATGACCTTATGCCGGTTGTCCAATCCTGGCGATCCACTAACTCCGCCGGCCCTTCTAGGCACGCTCATTATGGAGTTGGCCTATCTAGGTCCCAATACACTAGTCCTACGCTTAGGTCTTTGGAGGAGGAGGTTGCGGATCTACACACCTTAGTGGACGGTCTACACACGCATATGGACGCGATGTCTGAAAGGCAAGCAAGGACTGAGAACAGGTTCATGGTATGGTTCCGCGCTCTGGGTCGCGCATGCAATGTCGACCCCGCCACCGTTTCCGACTCTGAGTGAGTCACATGTAAGTTTTCTCACCCTTCTATGCTATAAATGTATTATTATTCCATGAGGACATGACATGATCTTAAGTGTGGGGTGGGAGACTTATCTTGTATATGGTGTACATAGTAGTTGTAGTTGTAAATTATATTAGCTGGCTTGGCCCGATGATGGACACTTGGCGACGGGTTTCTTAAGGATCTAAGTCGGAATAAAAAGACACACAAAAAAATCAAACAAATTTGAAAAATCCAAAATATGAGTAGCCCGATGACGGACTATTGGGACAAGTACTCTTGAGGGAAGTAGTCCATGTAGCAATTTTTTTTTCTTTTATTTTCTTTTTCTAGGTAGTGTATCACCTCCCCCTTTGTTTTTCTTTTGACCACAGTTCTTTTCCAAGGGTTTTTCTTGAACCGGGTTAGGTAGATTTTTTTTAGGATTAGAGGGCAAAGGTTAACATATAACACCAATTATGCACATTAGCAAAACCAAAATGAACTTGAGAGTGTATGATCTAAGCTTGACTGTAGATTCTATGATATGCCTTACATTGCACAATATAGCTTGCTTGAACATTGATAGAACTTTATTGATGAACCTGATTCTAAACGAGTTGCATGCTAAGTGTGTGTGAGCTTTTACCTATATTATATGTTTTACATGATACCTGGAAGTTACCCTGTGTGTTTGCAAAGCAAAAAAGAAGTTGCTTAGTTATAGAGATGATAGAGGCATTTCTTTGTGTAACCCCATAAATCAATAAACTGTGAATTCACATGTACATAATATGCTAGTTAACCCCTTTGAGACTAAAGCCTATTCTTTGATAACCATTGAATGTTCATAAAAATCAAAATCATATATTGTTCTACTTTACCTCCTAGAAGCACTTGTGTTGTAATGAATATGCAAAAGTCAAAGTGTGGGGTGAAGGGAAGTTGAAAAAGGGAAATCAAGAATGAATGGTAGAAAAATGGTGAACTGGCAAAATATTGTAAATACTACAAAGCAATGAAAAAAAAACAATGCATATATGTAAAAATAGAAAAGCCAGTTACACCAACAGAAAATTGGGGATTAAAAGTGAATAAAAGGTGAAGGAATGGTTAGAGGAGGCATAATGAAAACGCCTAAAAGGAAGTTGTGAAAAAGAAAGAAAGTGCTTAGGGAGGTTAGCCACTATAACCAAAAGTATCCTACCCATCCCAAAGTCAACATTACAACCCTTAAAGACCTCTTGATTTGTGATTGAATAACTCGATTAGTGGAGTATTACACTAGGGGCAAGCCTGTGGTGTATCTGTATGCATATGAATGTTCTTTGTTTAGAGTGAGTGAATTTTTCATATATCTATAAGTTTCATGTTCTAAATTGTTTATGTGTGTGAACTTCTCTCAATAAATTGTGTGAGGGCATGTAACTCAAGAAGAAAAAGGTAAATTTGCAAGTTTGTGATAATAATTAGAGTAAGCAATAATGTGCTGGCATTTGAGTTTACAGTTGGGTAAGGATTGTGCATGTCATAGGTTAATCATTAAAGATAGCTTTTGTGGCATATTTTGTGGGAGGCATTAATAAAATTTGCCTAAAGTGTGATTAAGGTTGCTCGAGGACGAGCAAAGGTTTCAGTGTGTAGTATTGATAATAGGTGAATTTAACTATATTTATGCCCTAAATAATCATGCTTTATTGTTGTTTTGATATTGTTTATGATGAAAAAATGTTTTTATTAGTGTTTTTAGTGTGTTATAGGTTCAATGAGCTATTGAAAACTAAAGAAGCAGTTTTGGAGTGATAAGATGGTGAAAAGGCGAAGTGTAGAACAAATTGGAAGTTTGTGCTAAAAAATAAAGTGAAGAATCCGCGGCACTGTTCTACCGCGGTCCAACCGCGAACGCGGTAGAACCGCGGTACAGAGGGCTCATAATTTTAAAGAATCAAAAAGATTGTTTTACCGCGATCCAACCGCGACCGCGGTGGAATCCAAAAATTTGAGGGACAAAATTGCCAAGACATGAATTATGTAACCTAAACCCAATATTTAATATTAGGATTCACCCAAGAGAGGCAAGTATTGTATTATTCATTACTTTTGCAAGAAAACTAGTAAGAGAGAACTCTCTCAACATCTTTCTTTCTTTTACGTTGAATCTTTGATTATGAATTCAATTATCTATCTTGTTTCCTTGATTATGAGTAGCTAATTATTTATCTAAGGTTTTGATGGAACCTATTGAGTGATGAACTTCTGGGTTATATGATTACAAATTGTTAGCTAGATTTCTATTTGTTCAACTTCGTTCTTGTTGTAGTTAATTGATAGAGCTCTCAATTAGCGGTGCCTATTTAGTGTGCATAACTTTGAAACGAGTGCATAGTTAGGTAATTGTTGAACAACACCACACCAAGGTTATTGGAGGAATCTATAATTGTAGGCGTAAAGGTGGAGTTAGGAATAACAAAACCTTGGGTGCAATCTAAAGTGAGCCGTTTAAACTAAAGCTAGCTAGGGAAGCTAGGGAGAGTACACTATTAAATTATTGTAGTTGCTCGGTAGAGAATTACGGTGAAAATAGCGTTCATGATTGATAGAATAATATTGAGAATTTGTATGAGCATAAACAGAAGGGATTCCATCAATAGGGGGAATCAATACCTTAGTCTTTCTCTTTATTCTTTACACAACATTCAATTCTTTCTTTCAAGTCTTTAGTTTCTTGAAAAAGTTAGTTAGTAGAAAACATTCACAAAAATATATTCAAAAGTTTGGGAAGCTGCTTCAGGAGTATTCTTGGGCTGTGGAAGTTGCATTTGATAGGTTAATTCCCTGTGGGATCGACTCTGGACTTAATTGACTAGATTATATTGACTACGACCATTGTTTGGGCGTGAATCAGTGATATTTCACTTTCGCCTTTTGGCTACCACTTATACTACACCTCTCAAGCCATTTCACAAAGTCGGACTAGAATCAAGCTCAACAGTGTCTTCTTTCACCACTGATTCTCCCAAGCCCATGGCTGTGGTTTCGCTAGATAGTAGGCAGGGGCAGTGGGAATCTCGTTAATCCATTCATATGCATCACTAATTAGATGACGAGGCATTTGGCTACCTTAAGAGAGTCATAGTTACTCCTGTTGTTTACCCGCGCTTGGTTGAATTTCTTCACTTTGACATTCAGAGCACTCGGCAGAAATCACATTACGTAAACATCCACAAGAACCATTGCATTGCTTTGTTTTAATTAAACAGTCGGATTCCCCTTGTCCGAAACAATTCTGAGTCGGTTGTTCGATGCTCGGGTAAGGCTCCCTAAGGAACCGTTCCCAGTCTGTCCCCCGGCCGACTCATGGCAACCCGCTCTCGCTATAGAAGCAGCTCGAGCAGTCCGCCGATAGCCTACGATTTCAAGACTGGACCCTTGTTCCCAGCCCTTAGAGCCAATCCTTTTCCCGAAGTTACGAATCCATTTTGCCGAATTCCCTTCCCTACATTAGTCCATCGACCAAAGGATGTTCACCTTGGAGACCTGATATGATTTTGAGTACGACAGGGTGTGGACGACACTCGGTCCTCCAGATTTTCAAGGGCCACCAGAGGCGCACCGGACACCACGCGACGTGCAATGCTCTTCCAGCCACTAGACCCCAACCTCTGACTGAGTTATTTCCAAGGTGGGCAGGCTGCTAAACAGAAAAGATAACTCTTTCCGAGGCCTCCACCGACGTCTCCGGACTTCCTAACATTGTCCTCAACCGCCACGTCCCGGTTCAAGAATTTTAACCCGATTCCCTTTCGGAGTACGCGTGAAACATGCTATCTATCGGGGTTCCCCCGAACCTTAGGATAGACTAACCCATGTGCAAGTGCCATTCACATGGAACCTTTCCTCTCTTCGGCCTTCAAAGTTCTCATTTGAATATTTGCTACTACCACCAAAATCTCCATCGACGGCTGCTCCGCCCAGGCTCATGCCCAAGGTTTTGCAGCGACCGCCGTGCCCTCCTACTCATCGGGTCTTGGCACTTGCCCCGACGGTCGGGTGTAAGTCGCGCGCTTAAGCGCCATCCATATTCGGGGCTAGTTGATTCGGCAGGTAAGTTGTTACACACTCCTTAGCGGATTTCGACTTCCATGACCATCGTCCTACTGTCTAAATCGACCAACACCTTTTATGGGATCTAGGTTAGCTTGTAACCATTGGCTTGCACCCCCGATGCCTCTAACCATTGGCTTTACCTGATAAAACTTGCACGCGAGCTCTAGCTATCCTGAGGGAAACTTCGGAGGGAACCAGCTACTAGACGGTTCGTTTAGTCTTTTGACCCTATACCCAAGTCACATGAACGATATGCACGCCAGTATCGCTGAGGACCTCCACTCGAGTTTTCTCTGGCTTCGCCTCGCTCAGGCATAGTTCACCATCTTTTGGGTCCCGACAGGTATGCTCACACTCAAACCCTTCACAGAAGATCAAGGTCGGTCGGTCGGCGCACCCCTCAAAGCGGATCCCACCAATTAGCTTCCTTACGCCTTACGGGTTTACTCGCCTGTTGACTCGCACACATGTCAAACTCCTTGGTCCGTGTTTCAAGACGGGTCGAATGAGGAGCCCACGGGCCAGCATCTAGAGCGCATAGATGGAGAAGCATGCAAGAGGCGCGCGCTGCCTACCACAATCAAGGAGACGACATTCCAAGAGCATATCAAAAGCCCGGGCTTTGGCCACCCCCAATCCATACTAGTCCACACCCCAAGTCAATCAGTGAACCGACTCAACACCATTCCACATCTGACCGGTGCGCATCTCCAACCCCCATCCACTTTCCTCCTAACAATTTCAAGCACTCTTTGAGTCTCTTTGCAAAGAGCATTTCATCTTTCCCTCGCAATACTTGTTCGTTATCGGTCTCTCACCCGTATTTAGCCTAGGATAGAATTCATTGCACGATTTGGGTTGCATTCCCAAACAACCCGACTCTTAGACAACACCTCGTAGTGCAATAGGGTCTGGGAAAAATGGGGCTCTCACCCTCTCTAGCGCCCCCTTCCATAGGACTTGTGCCCAGTCTACTATTGAGGATGCTTCTCTAGACTACAATTTGGACGGCGGAGCCGTCCGATTCTAAGGCTGGACTATTCCCGTTCGTTTGCCATTTACTAGGGGAATCCTTGTAAGTTTCTTTTCTTCCGCTTATTGATATGCTTAAACTCATAGGGTAGTCCCGCCTGATCTGGGGTCGCGGTCGGAGCGCCTAAGCGCAAAAAGGGTCGGGGAGCCCAAACGTGCAACAGGTTGGAGCCACGACATTACGAGAGTTGAGTTTCAACCACGACTTGTCATGACGTCTGTCACCGTGGACATGCCTTTAGGCCAACTGCATGCTCGAGGCGCATGGGAGGCCAGTATCCGCCCTACGACACCACCGTGACTGTGATAATGGCATAGTGTGCGCGGGTGACATGACGTGTGATGCCCAGGCAGACGTGACCTAGGCCTGATGGCTTCGCGTGCAACTTGCATTCAAAGACTCGATGGTTTACGGGATTCTGCAATTCACACCAAGTATCGCATTTCACTTTGTTCTTCATCAATGCGAGAGCCGAGATATCCGTGGCTGAGAGTCGTTTGTGTTTCAAAAGAAGCACAAGTCCCCCCACCCGCGCCGTGAATGGGGCGCGAGAGGTAGGCTTTCAATTTAGTATTCCTTGGCACTTTTCGCACTGGCATTCGTTAATCACCTGACACACATGCAAGCACGCATGCTGGGGATAGGAAGGAGTCTTGCGGACGGAGTTCGAAGCACCCTGGTCGCGCCGCTCACCAGTGTTTAAACAAGTTCGCGGATCGTTCTGCTTTGCAGGTTTCGACAATTATCCTTCTGCGGGTTTACCTATGGAAACCTTGTTACGAATTCTCCTTCCTGTAAATGATAATGTTCAATGGACTTATCGCGACGTCGTTGGCAGCGAACCGCCCACATCACCACGATTCGAATGTTTCACCGGATCATTCGATCGGTAGGAGAAGTGGGCAGTGTGTACAGAAGGGCAGGGATGTGGTCAATGCGAGCTAATGATTCGTGTCACACCTTCTTTTTCTTACCGCTTATTACTACACCCCTAGGAAGGGATATAATAAAAGGATGGAATTTTTCTACTTAAAGGACAGTCGGAACGAGATTTTATTTTAATTTCAGAGTCGCCACTCGGCAGATTAATGGTGTCCTAAGCCACGGGTTGAATCTCGAACTGAGGAAATTATGACTCTATTAACAGTTTGTGAATCAGAAATCCGGATAAAGAATTCTATTAACCCGGGAGAAGGTGTTAGGCACTCCCGTATTCTGTGGTTCTAGCACGGTCGCTCAGCTGTTGTATTTGTTTTTTTCTGTTTTCTTTATATATTTTGCTTTTTTGTGCCTTTATTAATGTTCCGCTTTACTATTTTTAAAAGATTTCCAACGTTGTGAAAATGCATATCGTATCACACCGTACCAGTACGCCTGCGGCTTTTAGTACATTTCGACTTCGTTGAGATTTTGATTTTGGTCACATAAATGTGCACCCGTATTAGGAATGTATATTAGATTATGCCTAATGATGTCTATTCTTGTTATATTTGGGAAAGATCGTGAAATTGTCTAAACAATCCTTCCGAGTCTAAAGTTATAGTTATTATTTAGGGGCCTCATGTGTTTCATCTTTGTAACGAGGCGCATCCCTTATTTTTAAAAGGTCAATTCTATTTATGCACTATATTTTCTACTTCAGTTTTTTCTTCCTCATATAACTGTTTTTCATCAGTTTCATGCTATTAATTATTAGAGTCGAGGCCATTATTCATTATTGGTCCTCGACTTTAGACTAACTTAATGTTTGCAGCCAGGTGTAGCTAGGCCTCTGGAGCCCAGCGCATATTAGAGTTGTTCACAGGCACGAATGCCATTGCAATCTGATCGGGGCCTGGATTCACAATTAGGTCCAAATCATTTATATCTAGAGCAGGATAAGGATAACTAACATTTTATAACAACACTTATGAACATATATCAATCAGTATTAACGACTAACTGTTTCTATTAACGCCAGTTTGCATTTGATCACTACTAATTTTAATATTTGACAATTAACTAAGAACCTTGATACCCAGTTTAAATCAACTTTGTTATTCATCTAGTAAATTAACATATGTGATATCGTTATTTAATTAACAACACTAATTGCAGAGTTATCTATACACTTTGACTAAAAACAACATTTATTATATTTCTAACTAAAGCATGCTCAGGTTACACCTATATTTCGAATTGGCATATTAAAAAGTTGAATACAAGTTTATAACTAATCTAGTTTTAGTAATGTTAAAATAGTAACGCGATTTGAAATTCAACTACTTTATATTTTTTTAATTGATTGATTCTAATTCAGAACTTGATTAACAAAATATATTGATACCAGTATTACACGTCTAATTTATAATAGTTATAAATCTAGATGATTTGACTAAGTTTAGGGCTAGTTTTAGTTTTAGATTTAGGTGATAATTTTTATCTAACTTATTTAACCTATTGCCTACCTCATTATCACTACTACTAGACTTTGAAGTATACTCGTCCAGTCCAGTACATATTACAACCAGTTCCTAAATGAATTACAAAACATCTAAGCATTTATAACTACAAAATGAAAGAACTGATATACAATTAGTTAACTAAAACAGTTAACATTTCATTTCTTTAACAAGCAATTCAATTATAGCTCTAGGACATAGTAGTGTACCTTATTCAAGTGATGAAAAATGATGAGTTCTATGAGTGTAGAAGAAGGAAAATCAGCAATAGCAACAATTAGAAAGCAACAGCAGTAGAAGTGAGTTAACACAGCAACATCTACTAAACATCATAACATTTATAACCCAGCAATTTAACCAAGCAAATAGGAAAACCCAACAAATTTGATCAAAACTAGTGAAGAATAACCAACATAGATTCCAGAATATCACTCAAACTAGTAGTAATTTCAGTGTGTATTTGATATCGAGTAGAATGTGAGGGAAATTTGAATTAATTATTCAGATTTCCCACCCCTACTCTTTTTGATTTATTTCAATTAAGTATAAGGTATTTTTTATAAGAATACACTTGAACCCCTGCTAGAAGGTTCCAAGATATTCTATACCATTCTATTAGGCGTTAAAGTCTTTATTAGCCTCACTTGTTAAGGGTTATTGCCTATTCGCCATTTAACTATGCCTGAATCACCCCTTATTATTCAACTAATTACATTAAAACCAGGCCCAATTGTCTTCTATGCCCTCACTACTTCTAAGTTATCTTGAGAATTACCCTTTTCTATTCCCCTTTTACCTATTATATCTTACAAGTATTTACCCATCCTGTCCTTAGGTCTGTTAAGATCTGGGGTATTCAGTAGTATTTAAAATATAACCCTTAGACTTAACTTTATCTTTCAACCAATTTTTAGTCTAAGTAAAACTTTTCAGAGTTAACCACTTTTCAAAAATAGCCACAAATGGCTTTATAAGTCAGAAGTTACACTGTGTTGCACTAATAGACACATTAATCATTTGCATATATAGTCCTAATGTGACTTATCACTTAGACGTTCAGAAAAGCCAAATATATAAATTGTATTGCAATAATAGCAAATTTCATGTAATCTTGCACATTTAACCCTAATTACAACTAACTTTTAATTAATCGGAATTCAGAGAGGCAAATTGATAATGGTTGAATTCTAATCAATCAAAACCCTTAGTCGGAAAAGGATCTATTACACAAGAACATCAAACAGCTAATCAGCATGCGATTTAACAAAATAGCATTAATCAAAACAAACAGAGTACTTAATCAATTTCAAATATACACAAAGATATCATGCAATAGATTTAGGTCTTAATCAAATAATAACACACAAGAGCGAAGCACAGAAAATAAAAGTGGTTCATGGATACTTAGATTTTTTGGAGTTTCTTTTTCCTTTTTCTTTCCTTCTTCTTTCCTTTCATTGTTCTTTCTTTTTATTCCTTTTTTCTTGGTTTTCTAATGGTTTAGAGACTCTGAGTCTCTTATTGACAGTCGATCTTCCAGGAAAATTATAGGAGTCTTGTTTGGATGTTAAAGACTAGTATTTTGGTTTTGGGTTTGATTTGAAAGGGTTTTGGGTTTAGGGTGTCCGCCGGAGTAGGGATCCGGCAGAAAAATTTATAATATTCGAGAAGCAGGGCTGATATTCGAGGGGTGGGACTTAGGTAGGGTGATAGATGAGTTCAAGGCGGTTCTGGGGTGTAAAGGTGGGAGACAGGTTCATAGTTTGGGTGGTCGTCGGCTAGGGTTCCGGCAACCGAATTTCAAGATCTGGGAAGATGGTGGGGTATTTGGATAAGCTTAGTGGTATAGTGCGTTAGAGGAGAAAGAGGGGGTTCAGGGGTTAGTTTCTTGTTCAGAGAAGATTATCAAAGACAGATGACCGGTAGGGTTCCATTGGCCTGTGGAGATGAGGAGAGGAGAATAGGGTGGCTAGGGTTTCTAGTTTGAGAATGGTGTATGTGTATAACGGGATATGAATGGAGGGGTGTGGTTATATATTGATCTTGTATCATTAATCAACAGCCATTAGATTAGACGAGATGAACGGCCAAGATCAAATTGATCTTTAAACGACAAAGTTTGATTTAAATGAATCCTTACTCATGTCCGTTAGATTAGCTTCTTGAATGGCTGTGATTTATTTACTTAGACGATGTCGTTTAGTTCCGTGTGACATTGATTTCATCTGTTTGATTAGTTAAACAGATGGCTATGATTTATTCCATTAACGATGCCGTTATGTTTATTCAAACACCGCCTATTTTGGTTCGTTTGATTGAATCATCGACGGCCCAGATCCTTTCTCTTTGTACGTCGTCGTTTGGCTTTGTACAGAGACAGTCGGTTCAATTTCAAATTGGGCCAGGTCTGTTATGGGTATTAATTGGGCTAGTATTTATGGTTTTGGCCCAAAATGCCTTGTATTTTTTTGTATTTTGTATTTTATCTTGTTTTATATTTTTTAACTTGTATTTATTTAATTATTTTTTGTATTTTCTTGTATTTTATACTTGTTTTCCTTAGTATTTTATTGCTAATGTATTTATCCCCTTTTATATTGTATTTCGTATTTTTCTTTTGATTTTCTAATTTCTTTGTAATTATCTTACATTTTTTGTATTTTCTAATTAATTTCATTTTTTTTTTGTTTTAATTTCCTTCACTTTATTTTCAACAATTAAAAACAACCATTGATACTTTTACACAAAGATCAACCAATTTCAATCAAAAATCATTTTTTCTATTTTTATTTTGGAATTAATTGCTTGGGGCAAAAATCACGTGCTCACAACTGCCCCTCTTTGCTCGAGAACACGAAGAGTTTCAGTGCAAAGACATGTGAGTAGTAATAAGGGATTTTTTCCCACTCGCATATGAAGCATTTTTTTAAACTTTTGACCGCATCCTGCTTCAAGGATTGCCTACATATCCTGGGCTAAACAGGAAGCAGGTCAGTGTAGTTCTGAAATGTCTGGTAGTTGAAACTACCAGAGAGTTGTGGCTCTGCTGTTGTTGTTTGTTATTGCCGACTGCTGATCTCCTTATTAGACCGTATTAAAAAGAAAATAAGATAAACTATGCTCTAAGTTTTAAAAAAATCCTAACTATATCTTTCGTTGATTCTTGTTTTTTCATTTGCATCTTCCATTGTTTGAGAAGACTCTTGCTTTCAACTTGCTTCAAATATATTCCCTTATTCTTCAAGTGGGCGCCTGCTTGCAACTTGGAAAAATATTCCCTTGTTCTTCAGGTGGGCGCCTACTTGAAAAACTTCGAAAATATTCCCTTGTTATCTAGGTGGGTGTCTGCTTACTACATAAATAAAGAAAACTTTCTGCCCCAGTATGGGGCTTAAATCCATCATGCTATTAAATATTAGCTTAAAAAGAAGAATTTCATTTTGAAAAATATTCCCTTATTATCTTGGGGGGCGCCTGATTGCAAAAATTAAGAAAAATATTCCCTTGTTATCGAGGTGGGCACGTGATTGCAAAAATTAAGAAAAATATTCCATCGCTATCCGGGTGGGCGCTTGATTGCAAAAATTAAGAAAAATATTCCCTTGTCATCCAGGTGGGCGCCTGATTGCAAAAATTAAGAAAAAAATATTCTTTTGTTATCCAGGTGGGCGCCTAATTGCAAAAACTAAGAAAAATATTCCCTTGTTATCCAGGTGGGCGCCTGATTGCAAAAATTAAGAAAAAATATTTCCTTGTTATGCAGGTGGGCGCCTAATTGCAAACATTTAAGAAAAATATTTCCTTGTTATCCAGGTGGGCGCCTGATTGCAAATAATTAAGAAAAATATTCCCTTGTTATCCATGTGGGCGCCTGATTGCAAATATTAAGAAAAAATATTCCCTTGTTATGCAGGTGGGAGCCTGATTGCAAAAATTATGATAAACTATTCCTTTGTTATCCAGGTGGGTGCCTGATTGCAAAAATAAAGAAAAATATTCCCTTGTTGTCAAGGTGGGCGCATGATTGCAAAAATTAAGAAAAAAAATATTCCTTTGTTATCCAGGTGGGCGCCTGATTGCAAAAATTAAGAAATAATATTCCCTTGTTATACAGGTGGGCACCTGATTGCAAAAATTAAGAAAAAATATTTCGTTGTTATCCAGGTGGGCGCCTGATTGCAAAAACTAATAAAAATATTCCCTTGTTATCCAGGTGGGTGCATGTGTGCAAAACGTTTTAAAGAAAATAATGAAAAAGAATTTTGCCCCAGTTTGATAACTGGGTGTAATATTTTATTTTGAAATGCAGAGTAAAACTTTCCTTATTGTTCAGGTGGGTGCCTGATTACCGATGCTTTCATCGTAGATTGCTTCCTCCATTGTTGCTTCCTTTAGATTGCTTTCCCTTTATTTTCCAGGTAGGTGCCTGAATTTGCCAAACTTGTGCTCCCTTATGTGTCCACATTGGTCACATTCACTTTAAAGTGATTAGTAAGAATTTGAATTTTTTGTCTCTGTTTTAATCAGTGAACAACTTGTTAGTATAAAATGGTGGTTAGCAGCTGGCATTCTTATTAGCCTTGCTTCCACTCTTGTATTTGCTTCAATTTGCCTTTGTGCTGCCTTTTTGTGGCTCCTGGTTGTTTTCCAATAATTTTCTGAACTCAAACTTTTCCTTGCAATTCCCTTTTGTTTTTTATTCTTCTCTTTTATTCCCTTTGGCTATATGACCACCATATATTATTTTATTTCTCACGCCCTTTGAAGGACCCAATCTGATTGTGCCATTTAACTGAGAAACTGGTAATTATATTTCAACTGGCAATATCTTTTAGACAGATTTTAAGAAAAATGAAATGCAATAACCCTGAATTTTGAGGGTAGGAATATTTTCAAAGTAAAAGGACAAGACTTATCTAAGTGAGAAGGATGATTCCTTTGATCATGCCATGCATTCGGCTAATTGACCCAGTCTATCCAACCAAATCACTTGCCGACTTTATTTCTCTTTTCAACAACCCAAACTTTACTTGCTTTGCCGCTTGCATTCCACCAAATTATTCCTCACTTTCGCCTTATGGTGCCCGTGAGGGTTTTCACCAGTAAGACTATCTCATTTCTCTCAGCTTATTGCCTTACGGTACCCATGAGGGATTTTACCAATAAGAATTTTCTCATTTTTATTTCTCTCCTCTTACATTGCCTTACGGTGCCCTTGAGTGTTTTCACCAATAAGACTCTCTCATTTTTATTTTTCATTTCCTCCATCTTCAAGTACCCGGGTATTGTCCATAATATGCTTTTCTTTACTTACTTGTATTGCCATTTTCTTGAAATTAATCAGAAGGTCTTTCTTTGGACCGTAATGTGGCTTTTGGGTGGGTTTTAGAAAGAAAGATATAAAGGCTCAAATTTCCAACTTGGGTTTCAAAAATTACAACTTTCGGAATCATATCCTTCATAATGATCATAACTTCTGCCCCAGTTTCGATTTGTGGGGAACCTTGGACTTTCTTTCTGCTATGACTGAACCTCAGTGAGGCTGCCTACATATCCTTTCGGGAGCAAGTCAGAACGTAGTTCGGATCATAAGATCGCTTCATTGTTGTGATTTTTGACTTCTCCCAATTTTCTTCTTTTTTATACTTTCTGCTCTTGTTTTATTTGCATTTTGTTATTTTTCAAATTTTTCTTTTCTCTTTTTTTTTCAGCTTTTTCTCCTCTCTTTTTCTCACCTTTTCTCTTTTCTTTTTTCTTTTGCTTTTTCCTTTCTTTTTGTCACTTCATCATTCATTTTTAACTTCATTGTTGATTCCGAGGGGTATGAAAGAATAATACAATAAGGCTCGAAAGGATAGCAATGGGTAAAGTGTTTAGATAGAGAAATAAAATGCCTTCATAATTTCAATTTCAAAAGTATGACCAATACAATTAGATGTACGAAAGAAATCATACATAGTATCTTTTGACTGTATCAGAGTTAATGGCAGTCTCTACACATTTTTCTTCTACATCTGTCAAATATAATGCTTCATTGGACAACACCCGAGATACCACAAATGGTCCTTGCCAATTAGGGGCGAACATCCCTTTTTCTTCCGCCCAATATGGAAAGATACGTCTCAACACCAGTTGTCCAACCTCAAATTTTCGCGGACATAATTTCTTATTGTATGTTCTAGCCATTCTCTGTTGATAAAGTTGTCCATGACAAACTGCCTGCCAATCTCTTCTCATTAATTAAACTCAATTGTTCTAACCGGACTTTTACCCATTCATCATCATAAATTTGTCTCCACAATGATTCGAATGGAGGTTATTTCAACTTCCTGCTATCACAGCCTATGTGCCATACACCAATGAATAAGGGGTTGCACCAATCGAAGTGCACACAGTAGTGCGATAACCCAGCAAAGCAAAGGGTAATTTTTCATGCCATTGCCTTGACCCTTCTACTGCTCCGTTTGCTTTGGGCCGATAAGGTGTAGAATTGTGATGCATAATTTTAAACATTTGACATGTCTCAGCCAGAAGATGAATGTTAAGGTTGACTCCATTATCTATAATAATCACCATTGGAATTCCGAAACGATAAATGATGTTTGCATGTACGAAATCCACCACTGCCTTCTTTGTTACCGATATGAATGTTTGTGCCTCCACCCATTTGGTAAAGTAATCAATAGCAACCATAATAAACCTGTGCCCATTAGATGCTGTTGGTTCTATGGGACCAATGACATCCATGCCCCAGGCAACGAAAGGCTATGGTGCTGATATCGTATGCAATTTATATGGTGGAGAATTAATCAAGTCCCCATATATGTGGCACTAAATGCATTTTCGTATGTATCTGATACAATCTTGTTCCATAGTGAGCCAGTAATATCCAGCCTTGAGTATTTTTTTCTCTAAAACATACCCGCTCATATGGGGTCCACAAGCTCCTGCGTGTACCTCTGTTATGATTGTAGTAGCATGCTTTCCATCTATGCATCTTAACAAACCCAAATTCGGGGTCCTTTTGTATAAAACCCCTCCACTGAAGAAAAATCCCCTTGCCAACCGTCTTATGGATCTATTTTGATCTCATGTAGCTTGTACCGGGTACACCCCATTCTCAAATACTCTTTGATATCATGGAACCATGGTTCGCCATCAAGTTCCTCTTCTACTATATAACAATAAGAATTTTGATCATGAACATTGATTTGTAATGGATCCACATAAGCTTTATATGGATGGTGTAGCATAGATGATAGAGTAGCCAAAGCATCGGCAACTTCATTGTGCATTCTTGGGATATGTTTAAATTCTATGGATTAAAACCACTAAAATAGTTCATGTAAACACTGTCGGTACGGTATGAGTTTCAAATCTCGTGTTTCTCATTCTCCTTGAATTTGGTGTATCAAAAGATCCGAGTCACACATGACCAAAATCTCTTGAAAACCCATGTCTATTGCCATTCTTAATCCCAATATACACGCTTCATATTCAGACATTATATTATTACAAAAAAAGCGAAGTTGAGCGGTAACAGGGTAATGCTGACCCGTTTCTAAAATGAGTACAGCTCCAATTCCAACTCCTTTGCTTTTGATAGCCCCATCAAAATATAACTTCCAGCCTGACTGTTCGTCTTCAATATTCATCGTCTCCTCATCAAGGAAATATGTTTTCAGTGGTTCATACTCATCGTTGACTAGATTTTCTGCTAAGTGATCAGCAACTGCTTGTGCTTTCATCGCAGTGCGAGTTACACAAACAATATAAAACTCTGTGAGCAGAATTTGCCATTTAGCAAGCCTACCCGTGGGCATAGGCTTCTGAAAGATGTACTTTAGCGGGTCCAAACGAGATATGAGAAAAGTGGTGTAAGCCGACAAATAATGTTTCAACTTCTGTCCAACCCAAGTCAAAGCACACCATGTTCTTTCCAACTGAGTGTATTTTACCTCGTAAGATGTAAATTTCTTACTAAGATAGTAAATTGCCTACTCCTTATTTTCTGTTTCATCATGCTGCCCCAGTACACAGCCAAGGGAATTATCCAATACAGTCAAATAAAGGATCGAGGGCCTTCCAGGTTCTGGAGGAACCAATACAGGCGGATTGGCCAGATATTCCTTGATTTTATCAAATGCAGCTTGACATTCGTCAGTCCATTTTACTGCAGCATCTTTCTTCAATAATTTGAAAATAGGCTCACAAGTTAACGTAAGTTGGTCAATAAATCGACTAATATAATTCAGCCTGCCTAGCAAACTCATCACATCTTTCTTGCACTTTGGTGGAGGCAACTCCTGAATAGCTTTTATCTTGGACGGGTCCAGTTCAATTCCATGTCGGCTTACCACAAACCCCAATAATTTCCCTGATGGCACTCCAAAAGCACAGTTTGCTGGATTGAGCTTGAGATTATATCTCCGAAGCCTTTGGAAGAACTTCCTCGGGTCTTTAACATGATCATATTGCTTCCTGGACTTGATAATGACATCATCCACATAAACTTCAATCTCTCAATGTATCGTGTCATGAAACATGGTGGTCATTGCTCTTATATATGTAGCTCCACAATTGTTCAATCCGAATGGCATTACTCTGTAACAATATGTTCCCTACAGTGTGATAAAGTCTATCTTTTATGCATCTCCTTCGTCCATCAGGATCTGGTGATAAACCGCATAACAATCCACGAAAGACCCAATCTCATGTTTGGCACAATTGTCAATTAGTATGCGGATGTTTGCCAATGGAAAATTATCCTTCGGACTTGCTTTGTTGAGGTCTTAATAATCAACACACACTCTGGTTTTTTCGTCTTTCTTCGGAACAGGTACAACATTAGCTAACCAGGTGGGATATTTGGTGACCCATATGACCTTTGCCTCAAATTGCTTGTTGACTTCCTCTTTTATTTTCACACTGATGTCTGTCTTTAACTTTCTTAACTTCTGCTTGACTGGCTGGCATTCCTAATAAATTGGCAACTTATGTACCACCAAATCAATACTTAGCCCTGGCATATCGTCATAAGACCATGAAAATATGTCTTTGTACTCATGTAGTAACTTTATCAAGTCCTCTCTAAGTGTGGTTTCCAAATGAACACTGATCTTCGTCTCTCGAACGTTTTCCTCATCTCCCAAATTAATAGACTCCGTCTCAATCAAGTTAGATTTGGGTTTCTCCTCATAATGGCTCGAATCTTTACTAATTTCTTCCAAAACTTCCTTATCCTCATACTCCACTTCATTATCATATTCAATTTCTTGTATTACTATTTGATTATCAAGACCGGGCAGAGAATTCCTTATGCATGACACATCATTGAAATCAGTGAAAAATTGACTGTACAAGAAAAGAAAAGCAAATAAAATAAGGCTATCAAAATGAAGGAAGAAAGAAATTGCATTTCATATTTCGAAAAATAACAAGGTTTGACACGTCCAATTGGACGGAACGTAGAATCTATATTACAACCTTGAAATAAAATAGATTTAATAATGAAACATCAAGGCTAACTACCACAACTCCCTTATGGTCAGAAGAGGAGTAGCTTCCCAGTTATTCAGCTTGATCTGGGATCCAACAAATTGGACATTCATTTTACTTGTGCACTCAGTTGCCTCCACCATGTTCATATCTTCGAACAACCTCTAAAATCTTTCTAACAGATCCTTGTCTGGCCTTATCTCTACTTGGCTAGGCATGACCGTTGCCGGATGTCTTTTTGTACCAGTCTTGACGAATGAATGGGAGAGTTTACGGATAGGCTTAGAGAGGGTCCATCCTTTCTTTTTCAATTTTTGGGCTCTTTTTATGTCGGCAATGGTTGGCTTAAAACCCAATCCAAAAGTGTCAATGATCCCCGGAAGAGATACTGGCTGTGTTATTCCTTGTAGTGCAGCTCCTAAATCTTTCCTAGGGAGAAACCAGTTTTTCAACATCTCTGTTGCAACCATAACTGACGCGGAAGCTATCTTGGGCATCGGAATGTTTTCGCCTTCAGATATTTTATCCACAGATATAGTGTCCACCACTTGGTATACCCAGGGACCTTTATCACCCTCAACTTCTTCAAATGGCATGATGATATTGCAACTATTATCTTCACCATGAACCACTATTTCTTGCGGATCTCATTCGAATTTCACCATTTCAATGAGTGAGGAAGGTACAGCCTTTGCAGCATGTATCCACGGACATCCTAGTAGGAGATTATAGGACACAGCAATGTCCAAAACTTGAAATTCCATGGTAAACTCTATAGGTCCGATAGTGAGTTCTAATATGATGTCTCCAATAGTGTTCTTCCCGCCTCCGTCAAATCCTCTCATGCATATATTGTTTCTGTGTATTCTTTCATGGTCAATCTTTAGGCTGCCCAAAGTAGATAAAGGGAAAATATTGGCACTTGACCCATTATCAACCAAGACGCAGGTTACTACTGATTCCTCGCACTTCAGCGTAAGATATAATGCCCTGTTGTACTCTGTCCCCTCCAATGGCAATTCATCATCTGAAAAATGTTATCATGTTTGCCTCGAAGATTTTATTTGTGATATTTTCTAAATGACTCACTTTGATCTTTTCTGGTACATGGGCCTCGTTCAAGATCTTCATCAACTCCTTACGGCGTTCATCAGAATGAATCAACAAGGATAGTAAAGATATCTGCGCTGGTGTTTTCCTCAGCTGCTCAACTATGGAATAATCCCGAGCTTCCATTTTCTTCAGAAATTCCTTGGCTTCTTCTTCAGTGACATCTTTATTTACATTGGACATATTATCTTTTGCAACTTTTCCCTTCCTCAATTTATTAGGAGCAAAACATCTCCCTGACCGGGTCAAACGGTGGGCTTCACAAATCTTCTCCTTGATTTCCTTTCCTTTATACATGATAGTTACCTTGTTGTAATTCCAAGGCACGGTTCTGGTGTTCACTATGGGCATTTGAGTGACTGGCTTGATAACAACCGGTTGTAGCTGCACCCCTTTTATAGTCAATATGGGCTTTACACTCACTCCGAGTACTGTCACTTTTACAGGCTTAGGTTCAGTTACCACTGCTGGCTTGATCACAGGTGGCTTGACTGATATTTTCTCACTTATGACTTTCTCTTCTATCTTGCTACTGCTCGTTTTGATCATCATTACAGCCTGAGAGGGCTTCTTGCAATTTTCCCCTTGTACCACCTCTATCATATGTGTCTAATGGTGCACAGGCAAAGGATTCTATGTTATATTAGGAGCCTCGTGAGCTTGAACCTCAGTTCTTTGAGAGTCAATAAGCTCTTGTATTGCAGACTCTAGGTGACAACACTTTTCAGTATCATGCCCTGGGGCTCCTGAACAATATTCACAATGGACAGATTGGTCCAAGTTTCTCGGTGGTGGAATAGGGATTTTAGGCTCTATGGGGTTTAACATCTCGATTTGTCTTAGTGTATGGAAAAGACTGGTATATGACTCACCCACAGGAGTGAATGTATTCTTTCTTTATGTCCTGTCATTCTTGACTCCAGAGTTAGGACGGAAACTGGTTCCATTGGGATTTTTGTATGTTTTTTGTGGTGGGTAAGTTTTGGGTGTGGTAAATATTTTGGGGTGCTGGAGTTCGCCATGGCGTAGAAGGTGGTGGGTAGGCTTGGGCATGATGTACAGAAAACTGTGGACCAGAAGGAGGGTAATAGTGTTGAGGTGGGATATATGGTGTTGGTGGGTAGGGGTGATGCGGGCGAGGCTGATGGTAATATGGATTGGGACTCCTGGACCAACACCTCCGTTCTATGACTACCATCTCTTCCTTCTTTTTCTTCCCGATTGCTTCACCCGTACCTGTCTGGATTGTCTGGTTCGTAGCTTTAATGGCTGAATAGCTCATGATTTTGTTTGACTTCAATCCTTCCTCAACTAATCTTCCCATTATAACTACCTCGTTGAATGTTTTTCCAATTGCAAATACCAAATGCCCATAGTACGTTGGTTCCAAAGCTTGCAGAAAATAGTCTACCATCTCTCCCTCCTTCATCGATGGGTCTACCCGAGCAGCTTGTTCTCTCCACCTAAATCCATATTCTCGAAAACTTTCTCCAGGCTTTTTCTCCATCTTTGTCAGTGTCAACCTATCTGGGATAATTTCAAAATTGTACTGAAAATGGTTTGCAAATGCCTGGGCTAGATCGTCCCAAATAAACTATCCGGTATGGTGTTGTCAGGTATACCATTCAAGAGCTGAACCACTGAGACTTCGGGTAAAGTAAGCTATGAGTAATTCAGCTTTCCCACCAGCTCCACGCATCTTGCTATAGAATCCTCTTAAATGTGCTACTGGGTTGCCGTGGCCATCATACAAATCAAATTTTGGCAGCTTAAATCACTCTGGCAATTGCACTTCAGGGAGTAGACATATTCCTTGTAAGCTACGCTTACTTGACCACCCAAACCCTGCATATTACAAAATGATTGCTTGAGGCTCTTCATCTTTCTAGCCATCTCTTCCTGCTCAGGATTTATAGTAGGTTTCTCCTATTCAGCCATATCAATGAGAGAGGTATAGGAATTATGCTGTCGGAAAGTAGGTGTCGGGGGGTAATAATGGTTGTGTTGGATGTGGAAAAGTGCTTCACTGGAGGATTTGTGCAAGGTGGCTGGTGGTTGTGCCACATATACAAGAGCAACCTGTGGTGGTGGTGGTGGAACTTGTTTAGGGATTGGAGGTGGTGCTTGTGATGTAGTTGCGTAGTAGGGTGGATATGTTGGATAAGTGGAAAATGAGTTCATAGTGGGTGGATCATGTGCTGGGACTGCTGAAGGGATGTATCTGGGGTTGGCAGGGTAGGTGGGTAAAGGTTGTCCCTTCGCAAAAGCCTGGTACATCTCAGCCATCTGTTGTTTGACCTTATACACCTCCTCTTTCATGCTATTCACATCTACTACCTCATCCTCTTGCACTGGATCCATAACTGTTGCTTCAATTTCACGAGTAATTGCCTTTGTCATACTCTTGGAATGAGTGTTGTAATTGTGAGTTGCTAGAATGCCAGTTACTAACCACTTTATCTGTTACTCAACAACGACAAAACTTATTAGTGGTTAGGCCATAATAGGTCAGCATTACAGGTTTATGAACACAGTTTTGCCTGTCAATATGCGTCATCCCGGCCTTGTCGTCTTTGTTTTGCCAATTCTTTTGTTCTTGACTTTTTTCTTTTCCTTACATTTATTACCACCGATGTTCTTTTTCATTTTTCACTTTTCATTTCTTGTCTTATTGTCCCTGTTTTTCATTGATACGTCCTACATGTTTGCCTATCCCACAAGTATTTGTAGAGAAATAAAAATAACGATAATTTTACAACTTCATTAATACCCAATCATTGATTACAAAGATGAAATTCTAATAATAATTTTACCACAACCTTCTAAATGCCAAAATAAAGAAATACAAGATTCAAAATGCATGTCCTAAGAATACATTAAAGACCCTAGTGCCCGCGAGATATCGTTCGGTCTTACCGTGGGCCTATATGCTAATCCCTTTTGGAGTTTCTCTAAATCTCTCATCACTTGCTTTAGAAAGATCATTGCTGAAGAGGCAAATGTGGACTGAGTCATATCTTCGCATATCTGGCATTTCCGCATAATATAATGAGCAATGCTGACAATTCTTTCTCTAATTATTCCTTTCTCTTAAAGCAACAGTCCTATTTGTTCACAAGCGTCCAGGGTCTGTTGGCTTTTCTCTTGAAGCTGATGCAGTTCCACTTCTAACCGGCCATGACCATATAGTAGTGTTTTCTTTCTATGTCAAATTCTTTACTTGTTTGCCACTTTTCGCCTCGACCGTGACAATCTTTTTCCTCAATCGGGCAACTTCAATATTATGTTCCTCTTTCAATTGTTGGATCATCCGAAGTCTTTCTTCAGCATTTCTAGCCAATTGTTTCCGAACCCCAACTTTTTCGGCTTTGTCTAGATCTAAACTGTAGTCATTCACCTTTCACCGCAAATTATCAATCAGTTTTTAATCCCGAGCATGTCGAACAAGGGTTTCAGTTGATGCTCTCATTTTCAAAATATGAGCTTTTAATGCCTCATTTTCCTTAATGAGTTGTTTGTTTTCACCCTTATCAGCCACTGCTTATAATCTGCTTTTGAACTTGAGGTCTTGAACTTGCTTTTCTAACATACTAATTTTGGCTCGGTATTCATTCTCCTTAGCCAACAAATCCCATTGCTTTGATATCTCGGCAAATTCTTAAATGTGGGGTCTCTTCATCGGTCTTTCATGCTCAAAATCTCTTCTATACCATGCGTAATAACCAGGTGACACTTCACCTCTGGCCCGATCCCTTACAAAAGTGTCCATTTTCAAACATTGGCACTCATTCCATATTTGTCGGAGTTTTCCCTCAGGAAATTGCCCGTCGGAACTAATCTCTATTACTTGAATGCTGAGATCTCCATCTTTTGGCACTATTTGATATCTTCCGAGTTTCCGTAATAGTCAATACGGCGCATAAGGTTGGATACTTTTGAGTCCCATTAAAAGAAAGTACGATCCTTGTGCTGGCATGTGTATGACTTCATTGATGGGTAACCACCCAAATGCCCATTCGATCTGACTAACAGTAAATGATCGGAAATATGTAATCCAACCTTTAGACCCCTCCAGCAACTTGGCCCTTTTTACCCTTATATAGAATTGTTCTATACAAGTCTTTTTTGATGATCCATAAGTCAGAAACAGATGGTGATGGCATAAGTGCTCAATCATCAACATCTGTAATAGCAAATTGCACCCCTCGAAGAAATCTTCCCCATCTTTACAAGCTGTGAGAGCAGGAAAGATATCGGGCACTATCATTGGCGCCAAAGTACTGTTGTCCTATGTAAATAAATTATAGACAATCCCCGGCAACTCCGATGTCGATGTTCCTGTCTTTCCTTGGAAATATTATCAAACCCAGAAAAGCTACCATGAAGGCAAAACGCCTATGTTCCTCTCATTTAGCCTAGTTTGCTATACTCTAGAGTTTGTTCGTTGGATTGTTAAATCCTCCAACGCGACCATATCTACGGTATATAAAGTTCATAGTGCAAATACCGTGGACCAAATCTTCATTGTGAACACTTCTGGCTATTTTCAAGGAGTCGAGGAATCTGTGTGCGGTGATGGCTCTTGGAGCAACTAGATATTTGTCTTTCAAAGGGAACTGATCCTTACCGATGTAATTAGCAATCTCTTCTAGTGTTGGAGTGAGCTCAAAGTCCGAAAAGTGGAGCACATTGTATGGTGGATCCTAGCAGGTGACCAAGGCTCAAATAATGTCTCCCCGGGGTTTGATATCAAGCAGCCCGGTAAGACCTTTCAAATATTTCTTGACCTCATCTAGTCCGTCTTGACCCAAGACAATCCACCACAGTTGTAACTCCAAAGAGATATTATTCATTAATGTTTATTTTGCATTGTGCTCATCCTGCACATTTATTAGAGGTGATTTAACCACATATTATTTGACCTAATAGAAAAAAAAAATTTCAAATGAAAATTTCTTTTCATCATTTTTTCTTCAAAAATTCCTTATTTGTGAATACGGCCTTCAACACTTCTTCCGAAGATTTTAAGGCTGTATTTATTATTTAGGGAAAGTGACTCAAAAGTGGCCATTTTTGCGCAAACAGCCTTCCGGCGTCCTTTTGGAACATTCGGATATTTTCAAAAATGGCATCACTTTGATTTATTGACATTTTTGGTTATTTTTGAAAAGGGGTGGTTGGACTCGTCAAGGGTTGCCTACGTATCTCGCCTAGTGGTGAGAATCCAACCAGCATAGTTCAGTCAAATTGTTTTTAGACCAACTATTTTAATGTTGACAAAATTGACTCTAACTATTTTTCATATTTTCCTCAAAATTTTGACAGCGTTTCATCAGTATTTAGACATTGGTTTTTTTAAAAACTGCTACTTTCCTCATTTCTTTTTTAGGTATTTAGCCAGTCAGCATAATGGCCCAGGACAAATAAATGCAACACATAATCATGCTCGGTCTTTTATATCTGAGTTACCTGTCCTAGACGGACCCAACCCCTGTGTTGAGTCCCCTAAGTCAGATATGATGCAAATAATAGTCCTAATTCTAGGCTCAATATCCTAATTTTTCATTGGTACTAGACTGTGTACCCGAGCGGGCAACTCAAGTCGATGAGGGGACTACGTACCGGGGACCCGCGGGATCGTCCGACTTTGTAACTTTTCCGGTCTCTATTTCTTATTTGGGTATTGACTTAACAGAAATGGGAGTCTCAATTAGTAAGCGTATCCTCAGAGGTAAGAAGAGAAGGGTTTTTCGGCACAATTTTTATATACAATTCACGTAATATCAAAGCGGTAAACATTTAGCACATTAATCAAGAACATAGAGGAAATCAGATATAAGCAAAAACAGCAATTTAACGGAGCTCACATTCTTAAACCCTAAACTAAAGTTTTGGGTTTCTTATCCCCAGCAGAGTCGCCAGAGCTGTCACACCTCCTTTTTTCTTACCGCTTATTACTACACCCCCGGCAAGGGATATAATAAAAGGTAGGAGTTTTTCCACTTAAAGGATAGTCGGAACGGGATATATTTTAATTTCAGAGTCTCCACTTGGGAGATTAATGGTGTACCAAGTCACCAGTTGAATTCCAAACCGAGGAAATTATGATTCTGTTAATAGTCCGCAAATCAAAAATCCGGATAAGGAATTATGTTAACCCGGGAGAAGGTGTTAGGCACTCTCGGATTCCGTGGTTCTGGCACGGTCGCTCAACTGTTGTATTTGTTTTTATCTGATTTTTTATATATTTTTCTTTTATGTGCCTTTATTAATGTTCCACTTTATCAGTTTTAAAAGAATTGGAACATCGTAAAAATGCATTTCGGGCCACACGGCTTTTAATATATTTCGACTTTATTGAGATTTGGATTTGGGTTACATAAATGTGCACCCGTATTAGAAATGTATATTAGATTATGCCTAATGATATCTATTCTTGTTATATTTGGGAAAGATCGTGAAATTGTCTAAACGATCCTTCCGAGTCTAAAGTTTTAGTTATTATTTGGGGGCCCCGTGTGTTTTCATCTTTGTAACGAGGCTCATCCCATATTTTTAAAAGGACAATTCTATTTGTGCACTATATTTTCTACTTCTATTTTTTCTTCCTAATATAACTGTTTTCCACTAGTTTCGTGCTATTAATTATTAGAGTCCAGGCCATTATTCATTATTGAGCCTTGACTTTAGACTAGCTTAATAGTTTGCAGCCAGGTGTAGCTGGGCGTCTGGAGCCCAACACACATTAGAGTTGTTCATAGGCATCAATGCTTCAATCTGATCGGGGCTTGGATTCACAATTAGGCCCAAATCATTTATATCTAAAGCAGGATTAGGACTAACTAACATTTTGTAACAACACTTATGAACATATATCAATCTCTATTAATGACTAACATTTTCTATTAACGCCATTTTGCATTTGATCACTACAGATTTTAATATTTGACAATTAACTATGAACCTTGATACCCGGTTTAAATCAACGTTGTTATTCAGCTAGTAAATTAACAGATCTGATATAGTTATTTAATTAACAACACTAATTGCAGAGTTATCTATCCGCTTTGACTGAAAACAATATTTTTTATATTTCTAACTAAAGCATGCTCAGATACAACTATATTTCGGATTGCCATATTACAAAGTTGAATACAAGTTTATAGCTAATCTAGTTTCAATAATGTTAAAACAGTAACGCGATTTGAAATTTAACTACTTCATATTTTTCGAATTGATTGATTCTAATTCGAAACTTGATTAACAAAATATCTAGATGCCAGTATTACATGTCTAATTTATAATAGTTATAAATCTAAATGATTTGACTAAGTTTAGGGCTCGTTTTAGTTTTAGATTTAGGTGATCATTTTTATCTAACGTTTTTAACTTATTGCCTACCTCATTATCACTACTACTAGACTTTGTAGTATACTCGTCCAGTCCAGTACTTATTACAACCAGTTCCTAAATGAATTACAAGAGATCTAAGCATTTATAACTACAAAATGAAAGAACATATATACAATTAGTTAACTAAAACTAGTTAACATTTCATTTCTTCAACAAGTAATTCAATTATAACTCCATGACATAGTAGTGTACCTAATTCAAGTGACAAAAACAATGAGTTCTAGAAGTGGAGAAGAAGGAAAATCATCAACAATAACTATTAGATAGCAACAACAGTACAAGCGAGTTAACACAACAATAGCTACCAAACATCAGAATATATATAACCCAGCAATTTAACCAAGAAAATAGGAAAACCCAGCAAATTCGATCAAAACTAGTGAAGAATAACCAACAGAGGTTCCAGAATATCACTCGAACTAGCAGTAATTGAAAACCAGTAGTATTTCAGTGTGTATTTGATATATTTCAGTGTATATGAATTTCTGAACTTCTGAACCTCTTAAATTAGGCCTGGAGAGGCCTATTTATAAAGTAGAATGAGAGGGAAATTTGAATTAATTATTCAAATTTCCCACCCCTACTCTTTTTGATTTATTTTAATTTAAGTATAAGGTATTTTTGATAAGAATACACTTGAACCCCTGCTAGAAGGTTCCAGGATATTGTATTAGGTGTTAAAGTCTTTATTACCGTCACTTGTTAAGGGTTATTTCCTATTTACCATTTAACTATGCCTGAATCACCCCTTATTATTCAACTAATTACATTAAAACCAGGCCAAATTGTCTTTTATGCCTTCACTACTTCTAAGTTATCTTCAGAATTACCCTTTTCTATTCTCCTTTTACATGTTATATCTTACAAGTATTTACTCGTCCTGCCCTTAGGTATTGATGTTCCCTGGAAGGTTTGTGCCCCTCTTCCAGGAGAATCTTATGCATGCAGTACGCGGGGCTGATCCCCTTTATGTCTGCCATGGTCCACCCAATGGCAGTTTTGCATTCTTTCAATACATGTATAAGCTTTTGAGCTTGCACATCTAGCAAACCAGATGAGATAATAACAGGTAAAGTGGAGTTAGGGCCTAGAAATTCATACCTGAGATGAGATGGTAGTGGTTTAAGCTCCAGCTTTTGTGGCTCTTCTATGGATGGTTTTGCGGGAGGGGTCTCTCTTTTCTCTAAATGTAGACGTTCAAATTCCAACTCTCTATCCCAAAACCCCTTACCTTCCAGAGATAGCACCCACTGTGCCAGGCTTTCACCATTTGCCTCTTCTAAGTTCATCAGGCATGCCTGAAGTGAATCTTTAGTAGTCAATTCTATATCATCAGTCTCCACTATCACATCCACCGCATCAATGAGAAAGCAATTCGCGAACTCACTAGGGCGCCTCATGGATTTTGCACATTGAATATGATCTCCTCATCATTCAACCTCATCTTCAGTTCCACAGTCTCACAATCAATCAATGCTCTCCCGGTGGTTAGGAATGGCCTTCCTAGGATTATAGGAATTTCCTCGTCCACCTTGCAGTCAAGAATAACAAAATCGGCGGGAAAGACAAACTTCCCCACCTGGATGAGCACATCATCCAATATACCAAATGGACGCTTAACCGTCCTGTCAGCAAGCTGCAACAACATGGAAGTAGGCCTGGCTCTCCCGATGCCCAGCCTCTTATAAATCACCAAGGGCATAAGATTTATGCTTGCCCCCAAATCACACAATGCCTTTGCAAAGGCAAAGTTTCCTATAGTTCATGGAATGGTGAAGATACCTGGGTCAGATAACTTCTCAGCAATGGGTCTAGACACCACTGAACTACAAGTTTGAGTAAGAGTCACGATGGCCAAGTCTTGGAAATCAAATTTCCGCGACATCAAGTCTTTCATAATCTTAGCATACCCAGGCATTTCTTCAAAGCTTCAATTAAAGGATTGTTTACCTGGATTTGCTTGAGCATATCAAAGAACCTTTTGTATTGCTCTTCTTTCTGGTGCTTGGCAAAACTTTGGGGGAATGGTACTGGAGGCCTCTTCTTCCCAATAACTTGGGACTTTTCTTTCTCTATCTCTTTCTCCTCAACCTGCTGCTCTAACTGTTTAGCTACTTTATCCGATCTCTGATGCACATCCTTATTTTCAGCTACTGACTGAACTGTAACTTATGTCAACCCGGTGGACTCATCCAGTTCAATGGGCACTGGAGTGAGTGTCTCAGCCTGTAAATTGCTTCTCTCTCTTTCTTGCTCAGCATCAAGATCTCTTCCACTTCTCAGATTGACTGCCATCAGCTGCTTTGGGATTTAATCATTTGGGTTTGTTTGTGTATCTGCAGGTAATGTCCCTTGAGGATGATTATTAAGTGACATAGCAATCTTGCCCACCTGTACTTCAATATTCTTGATAGCTGCATCATGTGCATCTATCCTCTCATTAGTTTTGGCATGTGACCCAATTACCTGCTCCATCATAGCTTTCAACTCTACGAACTCATCGTCATGTCTACCCCAATGTTATGGTGGAGGTGGATGATACCCCTACTGCTGATTGTTGAAATTCTGAGGTCTAGGATATGGAGCTGTGTTGTTTTGTGGTCTCATACCTGCTGCATTATACTGTAGTTGAGGAGGCCTCTACTGCTGTGGAGCCTGCTGACCCCAACTCTAGGTTACCTTGTCGCTGCCCTCTATAATTTGCTACATAGTTCATATCTTCATGCTGGTGATGATGTTCTTGGTCTGCAACCCATGGATTACCTATGGGTTGGCTAATGGAAGATGTGCATAAACCACCATTGGTAGTGTCTACAATGTGAACCTGCTGCTTGACCCCAGATTCTTCCACCTTCTTTGTCAGGATGCTCATTTGTGTCAATAAAGTTGCCATGTTCTCCTCCATTGTGTTGGATAGATTCAAAGGTACAAAGTGTACCACTGGTGTGATAGGAGCATTCCTGGTCGTCCACCCGGAGTTTTGACCCATCTTGTCAAGCAAATTTTGGCCCTCTCTCCAAGTCTTGCTCAGAAAAGCCCCACCTGCTGAGGCATCTACTATATTCTTCATACTATCTGAAAGCCCCATGTAGAACCTTTGACCCAACATCTTCTCAGGAACGCCATGGCGAGGACACATAACAAGCATACCTTTGAATCTGCCCCAAGTTTCATGTAATGTCTCCATTGGTTTCTACTTGAAGCTCACAATCTCATCAATTTGCTGAGCTGTCTTGTTAGGTGGATGAAACTTGTTATGGAATTGCTTGACCAACTCATCCCAAGTTGTAATAGAGTTTATGGGGAGTGTGTTTAGCCATACCTGCGTAGCCCATGTAACTGAAAACGCAAATTGCAATTGTCTGAAGGCTTCCGGTGTCACATTTGGTTGCCTCTGCGTCTTGCATATAGAGAGAAAGTTCTTCAGGTGCTGTTGTGGATCTTCAACCTGAGTCCCAGAAAATAATCCCTTGTTTTGCAACAAGTGTAGCATGTTGTTAGTAATCTGGAAAGACTCAGATTGAATCGCTGGCACAATAATGGCAGTTGCCAAATTATCCACTGTTGGTTGTGCCCAGTCATATAGTGCACCTTCCTACGCCTCCTGCGCATTCAACCCAGCTTGCTGGTTTGGGTCGTTCATGTCTCCCATGTCTAAATCTAGTTTAATTGGTTGCTGAGATTGCTAAATTTGTTTGATGGCCTTGTTACGTGCCCAGGAAGTTTGCTCTGGGTCTGAGAGTCCTTCAATTAGTTCTCCAGTCCTTGCAGATTTCCTAGGCATGCACCTGAGTACCCAATTCAACAACCGTCAAAACTTTCAATGTAAAGTGTAGAAAGAACCTGACTACACAAGAATCTTGTAGTTCTGTCAATGGCAATTGATAATTCCGTTAAATTCCCCGGCAACAGCGCCAAAATTGGTTCACGTCCAAGCAACGATCATAGTCAATATAATCCGGTCAATTAAGTCCAGAGTCGATCCCACAGGGAATTAACCTATCAATTGCAACTTTCACAACCCAAGAACACTTCTGAAAGCAGCTTCCCAACATTTGAATATATTTTTTTGGAGGTTTTCTAACAACTAACTTTTGCAAGAATTAAAGACTTGAATAAAAGAATTGAATATTGGGTAAAGAATTAAGAGAAAGACTAAGGTATTGATTTTCCGTATTGATGGAATCCCTTCTGTTTATGCTCATACAAATTGTCAATATTATTCTAACAATCATGAACGTTATTTCTACTGTAATTCTCTCCCAAGCAATTATAATTATTTACTATTGCACTCTTTCGAGCTACCCTAGCTAGCTTTAATTTGAATAGTTCACTTTAGATTTCACCCAAGGTTTCGTTATTCTTAATCCCACCTTTATGCCTAAAATTATAGATTCCTCAAATAATCTATGTGTGGTGCTGTTCAACAATATACCTAAATATGCACTCTTTTCCAAGCTATGCACACTGAATAGGCACAGCTAATTGGGGATCCTACCAATTAACTACAACAAGAACGAAGTTGAACAAATAGAAATCTAGCTAACAATTTGTAATCACATAAACTAGAAGTTCATCACTCAATAGGTCATCAAAACCTTAGATAAGGAATTAGCTACTCATAATCAAAGAAACAAGAATAATAATTGAATTCATAACCAAAGATTTAATATGAAAGAAATAAATAAGTTGAGAGAGTTCCCTCTTACTAATTATCTGCAAAAGTAGTCAATAATACAATGCTTGCCTCTCTTGGGCGAAATCTATGCTTATATAGAGGGTTTAGGTTACAAAAATTGAGTTTTTACAAATTTAGCCTTCATATTTTCGGCAGCGTTCGCTGTCCGTTCGCGATCGCGAATGAGCCGCGAACAGTCAAGCCCTCTGAAGTTTGAGGGGTTCCGCGAGCAACCGTTTTCGCGGTTCATTCGCGGTCGCGAATGAACAGTGTCTCGCCTTCATCATCTTAATTTTTTATGCCAACTTCAATCTTGATCTACACTTGGCCTACCATCTTATGACTCCAAAATGGCTCTTTTAGTCTCCAATGGCTCATGTGTACCTATAACACACCAAAAAACACTAATAAAAGCATTTTTCATCATAAACAATATCAATTCAACAATAAAGCGTGATTATTTAGGGCATAATTATAGTCAAATTCACCTATTATCAGTACTCTCCCGAGCTACCCTAGCTAGCTTTAATTTGAATGGTTCACTTTAGATTGCACCCAAGGTTTCATTATTCCTAACCCCACCTTTACGCCTACAATTATAGATTCCTCCAATAATCTAAGTGTGGTGATGTTCAACAATTAACCTACAACAAGAACGAAGATGAAGAAATAGAAATCAAGCTAACAATTTGTAATCACATAACCCAGAAGTTCATCACTCAATAGGTTCCATCAAAACCTTAGATAACGATTTAGCTACTCATAATCAAAGAAACAAGATAGATAATTGAATTCATAATCAAAGATTGAATGTAAAAGAAAGAAAGAAGTTGAGAGAGTTATCTTTTACTAGTTTTCTTGTAAAAGTAATGAATAATACAATACTTTCCTCTCTTGGGCAAATCCTAATATTAAATATAGGGATTTGGTTACATAATTTCCATCTTGAAAATTTTAACCTTCAAAATTTCGGCTTCCACCGCGGTCGCGGTCCAACCGCGGTGGATCAAGCTCTCTGATTATTCAAAAGTTCTGCGGACCTCGTCTACCACAGTTCTACCGCGGTCGCGGTTGCACCGCGGTAGAACAGTGCTGTGAATTCTTCAAGTTATTTTTCAACACAAACTCCTAACTTGTTCCACACTTGGCCTTTTCTCCATCTTATGACTTCAAAACTGCTCCTTTAGACTTCATTAGCGCATGTGTACCTATAACACACTAAAAACACTAATAAGAGTATTTTGTCATCATAAACAATATCAATACAACAATAAAGTGTGATTATTTCGGGGATAAATATTGTAAAATTCATCTATTATCAATACCCCACACTTAAACCTTGGCTCGTCTTCGAGCAACCTTAATCACACTTTAGGCAATTTTTATTAATGTCTCCCCCAAAATATGTCACAAAAGCTATCTTTCATGATTAACCTAAGACATGCACAATCCTTACCCAACTGTAAACTCAAACGCCAACACATTATTGCTTACTCTAATTATTATCACAGACTTGCAAACTTACCTTTTTCTTCCTGAGTTACATACACTCACATAATTTATTGAGAGAAGTTACCACACATAAATAATTTAGAATATGAAACTTATAGATATAGGAAAAATTTCACTCACTCTCAACAAAGAACATTCATATGCCTACAGATACACCATAGGTTTGCCCCTAGTGTAATACTCTACTAATCGAGTTATTCAATCACAGATCAAGAGGTTTTTAAGGGTTGTAATGTTGGATATGGGACGGGTAGGATACTTTTAGTTATAGTGGCTAACCTTTCTAAGCACTTTCTTTTACACAATTTCCCTTCAAACTTTTTTATTATGCTTCCCCTAAACATTACTTCACTTTTTATTCACTTTTAATCCCCAATTTTCTGTTGGTGCAACTGGCCTTTCTATTTTACATATATACATTGATTTTTTTTTTCATTGCTTTGTAACGCATTTACATTATTTTGCCAGTTCACCATTTTCTACCGTTCATTCTTAATTTTATCTTTTTCAACTTCCCTTCATCCCACACTTAGACTTTTGCATATTCGTTACAACACAAGGCTTCTAGGAGGTAAAGTAGAACAATATAAGATTTCAATTTTTATGAACATTCAAGGGTTATTAAAGAATAGGCTTTAGGCTCAAAGGGGTTAACTAGGATACTATGTACGGGTGAATTCACAGTTTATTGATTTAAGGGGTTACACAAATAAATGCCTCTATCATCTCTATAACTACACAACTTCTATTTTGCTTTGCACACACACAGGGCAAGTTCTAGGTATCATGTAAAACATATAATGCAGGTAAAAGCTCACACACACTTAGCATGCAACTCATTTAGAATCAGGTTCATCTATAGAGTCCTATCAATGATCAAGCAAGTTGTATTGTGCAATTTAAGGCATATCCTAGAATCTACAGTCAAGCTTAGATCATACACTCTCAGGTTCATTTTAGTTTTGCTAATGTGCATACTTGGGGTTACAAGTTAACCTTTACCCTCTAATCCTAAAAATAAAAATCTACCTAACCCGGTTCAATAAAAAAACCAAGGGGGTTTGATACACTTGATTCACATCCAAGCAATGGTCATAGTCAATATAACTTGGTCTAATAAGTCCAAGATTGATCCCACAGAGAATTAACCTATCAATCACAACTTTCACAACCCAAGAGTACTTCCGAATCAAGTTCCCAAAATTTAGAATATATTTGTGTATGATTTTCGACTAACTACTTTGCAATAATTAAGAATGCTTGAAAGAAAGAATTGAATATAGAGTAAAAAGAATATTATGAGAAGGACTAAGGTATTGATTTCCCCTATTGATGGAATCCCTTACTGTTATGCTCTTACAAATTGTTAATATATTCTATCAATCATGAACACTATGTGTATCGTAACCCTCTCCCGGGCAATTACAATAATTTACTAGTGCACTCTCCCGAGCTACCCTAGCTAGCTTTAATTTGAATAGTTCACTTAAGATTGCACCCAAGACTTCGTTATTCCTAACCCCGTCTTTACGCCTAAAGTTATAGATTCCTCCAATAACCTAGGTGTGGTGTTGTTCAACAATATACCTAAAGATGCACTCTTTTCCAAGTTATCCACACTAAATAGGCACCGCTAATTGGGAGCTTTACCAATTAACTACAATAAGAATGAAGTTGAACAAATAGAAATCTAAGTCACAATTTGTAATCACATAAACGATAAGTTCATCACCCAATAGGTTCCATCAAAACCTTAGAAAAGAATTTAGCTACTCATGCTTGAAGAAACAAGAATAATAATTGAAATCATAAAGAAATAATTGATATAAAATAAAAGAAAGAGTTTGAGAGGAATCTCTCTTACTAAAAATCTTGCCAAAGTAATGAAATAAAGACAACATGCCTTTATGGGGTAAACTAGGACTTTAAATAGAGGTTTCTAGGGCTAAAAACTAAGTTTGAGTACAATTGGGATAACTGTTGCGGCGCCTTCCGCGGTTCGTTCGCGGCCGCGAGCGGACCGCGAACAGTCAAACTTCAGAGGGCATCATTATTCGCGGTTCTTCCACGGCCGCGAGTGAACCGCGGATGAACAGTGCTGCGTATTTTTGACTACTTCTTACAGCGTTTTTCTCCTTAGCTCTTTTCTTGGCCTTTTCATCCACATATGACTTCAAAATACTCTTCTTAGCATCCATTGCATCACACGTACCTATAACACACAAACAAACACTAATCAAAGCATTTTGTCCTCGTAAGCAACATAAATACCATAACAAAGTGTGATTATTTAGGGTATAATTATAGTCAAATTAACCTATTATCAATGCTACCTAGAAAAAGAAAAGAAAAATAAAGAAAAATTCCTACATGGACTACTTCCCTCAAGAGTACTTGTCCAGGTAGTCCGTCATCAGGAAGAGCCCTCTACACACATTTTTGGATATTTCTAATTTTTGATTTTTTTTGTGTTTTTATTCCGACTAAGACCTTTAAGAAACCCGTCGCCAAGTGTCCATCATCGGGCCAAGCCAGCTAATATAATTTACAGCTACAACTACTATGTACAACATATAATACAAGATAAGTCTCCTACCCCACACTTAAGATCATGACATGTCCTCATGGCATAATAATCAATGTATAGCACAGAAGGGTGAGAAAACTTACCTGTGACTCACTCAGAGTCGGAGACGGTGGCGGGGTCGACATTGCAAGTGCGACCCAGAGCTCGGAACCATGCCATGAACTGGTTCTCAGACCTAGATTGCCTCTGAGACATCGCATCCATGCGCGTGTGCAAGCCGTCCATGGAGGTGCGTAGATCCGCAACCTCCTCCTCTAAAAACCTAAGCATAGGTCTAGTGGACTGAGACCTGGATAGGCCAGCTCCATAATGAGTGTGCCTAGAAGGGCCTACAGAGTCAGTGGATCTCCGGGACTGGACAATCGGCAAAGGGTCATCCTCATCATCTATATCAATAGGGTTGGTGCCTCTACCCACCGGAATGAAAGAAGCCTTGAACGGAGCTTTTTTAGGGAGCTCACCATCCGTAGGTAGTACGAGAGTCCGGTGGGAGTGGCACATAGAAGTGACTAGAGACGGGAAGTAAAATTCCTTGGATTTGAGGGGTCCCCTCAACACCATCTCGTCAGCTATCAAGCGGGCAACATCAACGTCCCGCTGGGTGACAAAGCACCATGTCAGGAATGCCCTATTAAAGTTAACATCTGTTGTGTTGCTGGAGGGTGGAAAACGAATACAAACAACAGTAAACCAGCACTTGGCAATATGAGTGAAACTGTTAGAATTCAGAGTAATTTGGTCTTTTATCCAGATAGGACGACCATTGACACATAAGGCCTCAATCATGGTGTCCCAAGTGACACCGGACCTATCATGGTAAAAGTCAACGTCACTAGAAAAAGCAGGTAGTCTCAGAGCCTACCTAATAGTAGGCTCTTTGGCCCAAACATACTTACCTCTGACGAAGACAGTCCTGGCCATGTTGTAGGTTGTGTTCTTGTAGAACTCCCTTACGAGCATCTTGTTGACAAGGGTAGGCTCATCAAACAGGAATTCCATCTCCCTGCGTCTGATCTCCTCATTCATGTCTGGCTTTTCAGCCCGAAGAGCCATCCTGTCAATTGCAATCTCCTGTAGCCAAGCTTTAGTAGCCTTGGCATGAAAGTCAGCTTCAGCTTCCTCGCACATGAACCGAGACTCGTCATAGGTCTGTTGCCTAGACGAGCTTGCCGCATTCCTGGATCTTTTGGGGGCCATAATCCTTCACAATAGAAGCAACCAAAAAATTTCATTACGTTAGTACATCGGTTGGTTACTCAGACTTTACCATCCGTGGACTACAATGGTACTACCTTTAGTGCTATCACACCATAACCCTTACTTTTGACCATATTTTTTCAACAATTTCACCAAGTCTACCTAGTGCACCCCACACTTACTCCTTTTGGCATTCCAACATCACCCAATTATACATACACCATCTCCAATTATATACAACAACAATCAACCAAAAGCAAAGCATTATCTCCCCTAAAAATACAACAATCATATACTATAACATATTTGGCCAAACCTTGGCCCAAAACAATACCAATTACTTCAACCACCAATTTGGGTCTCCAAACCACCATAAACATCACAATTCAACATAATTGAGACCAACAAATTCAATTAACACCAAAATCCTAAAAATCAATTATACAACATATTACTAAATTAGTATGGCATATTGACATATTTTACACTAATTCTAGAATGGGTTTAATCAATTACTACAATTAAAGTTTACTAAATTAATTAATCTACAAAAATTAAAGAGAGAAACTAAAAAGAAAAATAAAAGAAAACTTACTTGTAGACGGGGGGGAGAAGGGAGAGTGTTGTTTGGAGAATTAGGAGAAGGTGGTGGAAGAAGAAGGGGATGAATTAAGGAAGAAGAAGTAGAGAGAAGGAGGAGAATTTGGGTTTTAGAGAGAGAGGGGGAGAAAGTGTCGGCTGGGGTAATTGGGAATGAGGGGGAAGGTAGTTAAGGTTATTAAACATTGGGGGGGAGGGGAAACAAAATTGAAAATTTTAAAAAAACAATTGTCGCCTTCCCAGATCTTACCACGGTCCACCACGGTCGCGGTGGGACCGCAAAGCAGAAGGTTCAGAGAGGCCATTCCACCGTGGTCCAACCGCGGTCGCGGTGGAACCGCGGTGAAATAGTGTCCCTGAATCTTTCGTCTGGTGCAGCCGTAGTTTTTTTTTTTTTTTGTATAGACTAACTATAATGATTTACACTTACAACAATTTCGTGGGTTGCATCCCATGTAGCGCCTGATTTAATGTCGCGGCACGACTCAACTTAGCGCATTTCAAGGCTCGTTAGACCTTTGAGGTTCATCTAACCGTAATTCCACCTTCTCATTGAGGTCATCCATGCCAAAATATAGTTTCAACCACTGTCCATTGACTCTAAAAGTGTGAGAGCCATCTATAGTTTGTATTTCCACAGCGCCAGACTGTAATGCTTCTATTACCTGGAATGGGCCAAACCATCTTGATTTCAGTTTGCCTGGGAACAACCGTAACCTTGAGTTATATAGAAGTACCTTGTCCCCGGTTTTGAAGTTGCGCTCTATGATATTCTGGTCATGTAGCCGCTTCATCCTCTCTTTGTATAATCTTGTGCTTTCGAAAGCCATATATTCCATCTCATGTAACCTGGTGACTCTTGATTTACCCGCTTCATCCCAGTTGAGATTTAATTGCTTGAGTGCCCACCATGCTTTGGGCTCTAGTTCGACAGGTAGATGACAAGCTTTTCCAAACACCAATTTGTAGGGTGACATGCCGATTAGTGTCTTAAAAGTTGTCCTGTATGCCCATAAAGCATCATCAAGCTTCCTGGACCAGTCGGTCCTCGTGGCGTTCACTATCTTTGTCAATACACTCTTTATCTCCCTGTTGGAGACTTCAACTTGCCCACTGGTCTGCGGGTGATATGGAGTAGCCACCCTGTGCTTCACATCATACTTGGACAACCATTTCTTGAATGCCCGATTGCAAAAATGAGTGCCCCCATCGCTAATGATTGTCCTTGGCGTCCCAAAACGAATGAAAATGTTCTTCTTTAGAAATCCCACCACCACCTTAGCATCGTTGGTGGGTAATGCTATTGCTTCCACCTATTTGGACGCATAATCAACATCAACAAGAATGTACTTATTGCCATAGGAGCTGACAAAGGGACCCATGAAGTCTATCCCCCAGATGTCAAACACTTCCACCTGTTGGATTGGGTTCATAGGCATCTCATGACGCCGGGGGATGTTCCTGGTGCGTTGACATTCGTTGCAACCTTTCACCCACAAGTGTGCATCTTTAAATACCATTGTCCAGTAGAAACCGGCCTCAAGTATCTTAGCAGTTGTTCGAACTCCTCCGAAGTGGCCACCATATGCTAAAGCATGACAAGCCTGCAAAATAGAAGATTGTTGGATCTCGGGGACGCATCTCCGGATCACGTTATCAAGGCATATCCTAAACACATAGGGCTCATCCCAATAATAAAGCTGGCTTTCATGAAAAAATCTTTTCCTCTGAACCGATTATAGGTCATGAGGAACAATACCACTGGCCAGGTAATTTGCACAATCAGTATACCATGGCGCTTCAAGGAGAGTGGTAGCGAGCAGCTGCTCATCTGGAAAGGTTTCCAGAATTTCTCCACTCTCTTTGACAATTTCAGCTCCTTCAAGTCGTGATAAGTTATAAGCGACTTGATTTTTGGTGCCCTTCCGATCACGGATTTCAAGATCGAACTTTTGCAAAAGCAGCACCCAATGAATTAGGCGCGGCTTAGAGTCCTTCTTGTCAATTAAGTACCCTAGTGCTGCATGGTCAGTGTTTACTATTACCTTGGATCCTATAAGATAGGACCTGAACTTGTCGAACGCGAACACTACCGCCAGCATCTCCTTTTCCGTCACTGTGTAATTCAACTGTGTTACACTCAATGATTTACTAGCATAGTAGATTGGATGCTCAGCTTGTCCTTCCGGTAGCCAAGCACTGCCCCCACTGCATAGTCACTTGCATCGCACATAAGCTCAAATGGTTGCTCCTAGTTGGGGGCAATGATGATTGGTAATGTGACCAGCCTCTTCTTCAGCTCCTCAAATGCAATCCTGCACTCATCAGAAAATAAAAAGGGGTGATCTTTTTCAAGCAACTTGCAGAGAGGGTTTGAGATTTTGGAGAAGTCTTTAATGAACCTCCGGTAAATACGAGCATGTCCAAGAAATATTCTAATGGCCTTGATGGTCATTGGTGGAGGCAACTTTGCAATGACATCAACTTTGGCTCGGTCTACCTCAATACCCTTGCTCGAAACCCGGTGCCCCAACACTATACCTTCTTGTACCATGAAATGGCACTTCTCCCAGTTTAGCACCAAGTTTGTCTCCATACACCATTTCAGCACTCTTGTCAGATTGACAAGGCATTCATCTAATGAATTCCCTACCACTGAGAAATCATCCATGAACACCTCCATTATATCTTCTACCATGTCGGTGAATATGACCATCATGAACCTTTGGAATGTGGCAGGTGCATTGCATAGTCCGAATGGCATCCTCCTGAAGGCAAAAATGCCATATGGGCATGTGAAGGAGGTCTTCTCTCTATCCTCAAGGGCTATTGACATTTGATTGTACCCCGAGTACCCATCCAAGAAGCAATAGTGTGACCTCCCTGCCAACCTGTCAAGCATCTAGTCAAAGAAGGGAAGTGGGAAGTGGTCCTTGCAGGTGGCTAGATTCAGTTTCCTGTAGTCCATGCATATTCTCCACCCGGTGACGGTTCTTGTTGAGATTAATTCATTGTTCTCGTTTTTCACCACCGCCATGCCACCTTTCTTCAACACATATTGAACTGGGCTAACCCAGCTACTCTCAGAGATTGGGAAAATAATTCCCGCGTCTAGCCACTTTATTACTTCTTTCTTCACCACTTCCTTCATGTTTGGGTTCAGCCTTCTTTGGTGTTCCCTGGAAGGTTTGTGCCCCTCTTCTAGGAGAATCTTGTGCATGCAGTATGCGGGGCTGATCCCCTTTATGTCTGCCATGGTCCACCCAATGGCCGTTTTGCATTCTTTATGTACCTGTATAAGCTTTTGATCCTGCACATCTAGCAAACCAAATGAGATAATAACAGGTAAAGTGGAGTTAGGGCCTAGAAATTCATGCCTGAGATGAGCTGGTAGTGGCTTAAGCTCCAGCTTTGGTGGATCTTCAATGGATGGTTTTGCTGGAAGGGTCTCTCCCTTTTCTAAGTGTAGAGTTTCAAACTCCAAATCTCTATCCCAAAACCCCTTACCTTCCAGAGATAGCACCCACTCTACCAGGCTTTCACCGTTTACCTCTTCTAAGTTCATCAGGCATGCCTGAAGTGGATCATCAGCTGTCAATTCTGCATCATCTTTCTCCACTCTCACATCTACTGCATCAATGAGAGAGCAATTCGCGAACTCAGTAGGTCGCCTCATGGATTTTTGTACATTGAATATGATCTCCTCATCATTCAACCTCATCTTGAGTTCCTCGGTCTCACAATCAATCAGTGCTCTCCCTGTGGCTAGGAATGGTCTTCCTAAGATTATAGGAATTTCCTCGTCCACCTTGCAGTCAAGAATAACAAAATCGGCATGAAACACAAACTTCCCCACCTGGATGAGCACATCATCCAATATATCAAATGGACGATTAACCGTCCTTTCAGCAAGCTGTAATAACATAGAAGTAGGCCTGGCTCTCCTGATGCCCAACCTCTTATAGATCACCAAGGGCATAAGATTTATGCTCGCCCCCAAATCACACAATGCCTTAGTAAAGGCATAGTTTCCTATAGTGCATGGAATAGTGAAGCTACCTGAGTCAGATAGATTCTACGTTATGGGTCTAGAGACCACTGCACTACATGTCTGTGTAAGAATTACGGTGGCCAAGTCTTGGAAATCAAATTTCCTCGACATCAAATCTTTCATCATCTTAGCATACCCAGGCATTTCTTTCAAAGCTTCAATTAAGGGAATGTTTACTTGGATTTGCTTGAGCATCTCGAAGAATATCTTGTATTGCTCCTCTTTCTGGTGTTTGGCCAACCTTTGGGGGAATGGGGCTGGAGGCCTCTTCTTCCAAATCACTTGGGATTTTCTTTCTCTATAATATGTTCCACAAGCGGCTGCTCTACCGGTTCAGCTACTTTCTACGTTCCCTACTGCACATCATTGCTTTCAGCTACTGGCTGGACTATAACTTTTGTCAACTCGGTGGACTCATCCAGTTCAATAGGTACTGGAGTGAGTGTCTCAGCCTGTAAATTGCCTCTATCTCTTTCCTGCTCAGCATCAAGATCTCTTCCACTTCTCAGATTAACTACCATCAGCTTTTTTGGGATTTAATCATTTGGGTTTGTTTGTGTATCTGTAGGCAATGTCCCTTGAGGACGATTGTTTAGGGACATAGCAATCTAGCCCACCTATACTTCAATATTCTTGATAGTTGTGTCATGTGCATCTTTACTCTCATTGGTTTTGGCATGTGACCCAATTACCTGCTGCATCATATCTTTTAACTCTGCGAACCCGTCGGCATGTCTAACCCCATGCTGTAGTGGAGGTGGATGATACCCCTGCTGCTGATTGTTGAAATTCTGAGGGCTAGGATATGGAGCCATGTTGTTTGGTGGCCTCATACCTGCTGCATTATACTGTGGTTGTGGAGGCCTGTACTGCTGTGGAGCTTGCTGACCCCAACTCTGGTTACCCTGTAGCTGCCCTTCATAATTAGCCACATAGTTCATGTCTTCATGCTGGTGATGATGTTCTTGGTCTGCAGCCCATGGATTACCTATGGGTTGACTAATGCAAGATGTGCATAAACCACCATTGGTAGTATCTACAATGTGAACCTGCTGCTTGACCCCTGATTCTTCCACCTTCTTCGCCAGGATGCTCATTTGTGTCTATAAAGTAGCCACGTTCTCCTCCAAAGTGTTGGAAGGATTCAGAGGTACAGAGTGTACCACTGGAGTGATAGGAGTATTCCTAGTCGTCCACCTAGAGTTTTGAGCCATCTTGTCAAGCAAATTCTGGCCTTCTCTCCAGGTCTTACTCAGAAAAGCCCCACCTGCTGAGGCATCTACTATATTCTTCATACTGTCTGGAAGCCCTATGTAGAACCTTTGACCCATTATCTGTTCAGGAACCCCATGGTGAGGACACATAACCAGCATACCTTTGAATTTGCCCCAAGTTTCATGTAATGTCTCAATTGGTTTCTGCTTGAAGCTCACAATCTCATCAATTTGCTGAGCTGTCTTGTTAGGTGGATGAAACTTGTTGTGGAATTTCTTGACTAACCCATCCCATGTTAGTGATCTGCGCAGCCCCTGTAATTGAGAACGAAAATAGTAATAATTTGAAGGCTTCCGGTGTCACGTTTGGTTGCCTCTCTTGCATATTGAGAGAAAGTTCTTCAGGAGCTGTTGTGGATCTTCAACCTGAGTCTCAGAGAATAATACCTTGTTTTTCAACAAGTGTAGCATGTTATTGCTGATCTGGAATGACTCAGCTTGAATCGCTGGCACAACAATGGCAGTTACCAAATTATCGATAGTTGGTTGTGCCCAGTAGAATAATGTACCTTCATGCGCCTCCTGCACCTCCTACACGTTCAACCCAGCTTGTCGGTTTGGGTCGTTCACGTCTCCCATGTTGAAATCAAGTTTAATTGGTTGCTGAGATTGCTGAAGTTGTTTGATTGCCCTGTTACGTGCCCGGAAAGTTTGCTCTGGGTCTGAGAGTCCTTCAATTAGTTCTCCAGTCCTTGCAGATTTCCTAGGCATGCACCTGCATACCCAATTCATCAACCATCAAAAATTTCAATGTAAAGTGTGTAGAAAGAACCTGACTACACAAGAATCTTGTAGTTCTGTCAATGGCAATTGATAATTCTGTTAATTCCCTGGCAACACCGCCAAAATTGATCATGCCCAAACAACGGTCGTAGTCAATATAATCCGGTCAATTAAGTCCAGAGTCGATCCCACAGGGAATTAACTTATCAACTACATCTTCCAAAACCCAATAACACTCCTGAAGCAGCTTCCCAAACTTTTGAATATATTTTTGTGTATGATTTCTACTAACTAACTTTTGCAAGAAACTAAGACTTGAAAGAAATAATTGAATGTGGTTTAACGAATAGAGAGAAAGACTAAGGTATTGATTTCCCCTATTGATGGAATCCCTTCTGTTTATGCTCATACAAATTGTCAATATTATTCTATCAATCATGAATGCTATTTTTACCGTAATTCTCTCCCGAGAAACTACAATAATTTACTAGTGTACTCTCCTGAGCTACCCTAGCTAGCTTTAATTTGAACGGTTCACTTTAGATTGCACCCAAGGTTTTGTTATTCCTAACCCCACCTTTACGCATACAATTATAGATTCCTCCAATAATTTAGGTATGGTGTTGTTCAACAATTTACCTAAATCTGCACTCTTTTCCAAGTTATGCACACTAAATAAGCACAGCTAATTGAGAGCTCTATCAATTAACTACAACAAGAACGAAGTTAAACAAATAGAAATCTTGCTAACAATTTGTAATCACATAACCCAGAAGTTCATCACTCAATAGGTTCCATCAAAACCTTAGATAAAGATTTAGCTAATCATAATTAAAGAAACAAGATAGATAATTTAATTCATAATCAAAGATTCAATGTAAAAGAAAGAAAGAAGTTGAGAGAGTTCTCTCTTACTAGTTTTCTTGCAAGAGTAATGAATAATACAATACTTACCTCTCATGGGCAAATACTAATACTAAATATAGGGTTTTGGTTACATAATTTCCGTCTTGACAATTTTAACCTTCAAAATTTCGGCTTTCACCGCGGTCCGACCGCGGTCGAGGTCCAACCGCGGTAGATCAAGCTCTCTGATTCTTCAAAAGTTCTGCGGACCTCTTCTACCGCGGTTTTACCGTGGTCGCGGTTGGACCACGGTAGAACAGTGTTGCGGATTCTTCAAGTTATTTTTCGGCACAAACTCCTAACTTGTTCCACACTTGGCCTTTTCACCATCTTATGACTCCAAAACTGCTCCTTTAGTCTTCAATAGCTCATGTGTACCTATAACACTCTATAAAAACTAATAAGAGCATTTTGTCATCATAAACAATATCAAAACAACAATAAAGTGTGATTATTTAGGGCATAAATTGTCACGACCCGGATTTTTCCCCCAATATCGGGATCGTGATGGCGCCTACTCGTGGTAGCTAGGCAAGCCACTGTATTCGTACGATCCTGTTTCTGACACAATTTTAATTAAATAAATACGGAATACTTTATCGAAATGGAAATAATAAATCACACGGTAAAATCATACTGAAATCCTCTACCCAAGACTTGGAGTCACCAACTCACAAACTACTATGGAATACTACACATAAAAGTCCGAAGAAAATATAACATAATTCTGTTCGTCTCGGAATAATGAGACTACAGCTATAAACATAAATAAAGAAAGAGACGCCGGGCCTACGGACGTCTGCAAGCTACCTCGGTCTCAAATGTAATCAACTCCCACGCAATCTATTTACTGCTGCTGCTGCTGCTCCTGATCGTAACCTGGACCTGTGCAAAAACGCACAGAAGTGTAGCATCAGCACAACCGACCCCATGTGTTGGTAAGTGCCTGGCCTATCCCGGCGAAGTAGTGACAAGCCTAGGACCAGACACCCACATAAACCTGTGCAATTCAATATATATATGTGTACCACAAAATAACAAGAAATAATCAAGTATTATCACAATAAGAAATATCTTAAAGAATTCAACAATTAACCACAGTTAATAATTTCTCAAGGAAAAACAAAGTGTAATGCAAACACAAATAATATCGATTCAAGAAATAGCAAACAGTTGCACGGCATCACCCTTCGTGCTTTTACTCTCATCCTCACATCCATAGTACGGCATGATCCTTCGTACATGGTTCAATAATAGGGCACGGCATGATCCTTCGTGCATAATCAATAATAGGGCACGGCATGATCCTTCGTGCATAATCAATAATAAACATGGCACGGCATGATCCTTCGTGCATAATCAATAATAAACATGGCACGGCATGATCCTTCATGCATAATCAATAATAAACATGGCACGGCATCACCCTTCGTGCATTATCTCTCTTCCTCACCCAAATAACAATCACAGTTAAGGGCAAAGAAAGAAACAGTAATTCATAAACCGTCCCATCAAGGGCAATCAATAATTTTCTTCACAACAAGTCCTAACAAGGAAGAATAATAATATTTCATCTGTAATATATCTCAAATAATCATTTTCCCAAAGACTCACGGTCATACTAGACGCCAGTGTATGGATGCTCGTCACCACAGCCCATACACCGCACTCGATCACATAACACATAACACATAATCCTATTCCCTCAAGCTAGGATAGAACAAACACTTACCTCGAATGCTTATGAACAATCCAATCCGTGAAAATGTCTTTTCTTTCAATTTGGCTCCAATTCAACCGTATCTATACACAATTGATTTAATATCATCAATTCTACTCCACCAACTAATTCTTAACACCAAATAACACTTTTACAACATTCTGCCATGAATAGTAAATTTCAACCCCGGGCCCACATGGTCGGAATTCGGGGTTAGGACCAAAATCCGGTTACCCATCCCCCACGAGTTCACGTATATAATTTGTTTCAAAATCGGACCTCAATTCGAGGTCCAATTCCTCAATTTATGAAAAACCCTATTTTCTAACAAAAACAAGAATTTTACCATGAAAACATTTGATTTCTAATGAAAAACATGTTTAATGATGTTAGGAATTGAAAGAATTAAGTAAAAAGTGACTTACAATCGTTTTGATGAAGAAGAAATCCTTGAAGAGTCGCAAATGGGTGTTTTGGTTTTGTGAAAAATGAAGAAATGATTGAAATTCGTGTTTTTCAGGTCTCTGTGTTCGCATTTGCGAACATGGGTTCGCAATTGCGAACCCCGACCATTTTCTGGAGTTTGAAAAATAAGCTAAGGGTGGAAAGTTCGCATTTGCGAACATTTGTTCGCATTTGCGAACAAGGCTCCTTCGCATTTGCGAAGAAGGCTTCGCATTTGCGAAGCATGGCTAGGCAGTGAAGGCATCGCATTTGCGAAGAATGCTTCGCATTTGCGAAGCATGGCTTGGTAGTGAAGGCCTCGCATTTGCGAGGTTATGTTCGCAATTGCGAACCCAGGCCTTCATGGACGCCCTTCGCATTTGCGATCAAGGGTTCGCATTTGCGAACCCTGCCTTGGTCTGTCACCTTCGCAATTGCGAGAAATTCTTCGCAATTGCGAAGCCAACAGCTGGGTGAAAAAACCAGCAGTTCAAAATTCAGATTTTCATCCAACGGCCTATCAAATCTTTACCCGAGCCCCCCGGGCTCCAAACCAAACATGTACACAACCTCAAAAACACATTATGGACTTGTTCGTGCGATCATATCGCCAATATCACTTCGTTTTAATCAAATCGAGCCTCAAACTCATGATTTTCATACTTTTGATTTTTAAAACTTCTTAACTTGGAACTCAAGGTCCAAAACATCTCAAACGACATCCAAATGTCACCAAACTTTACAGAAATCACATATATAATATTTAAGACTTGTACCGGGAGTCGGAACCAAAATACGGGCCCGATACCAAGGTCTATTAATTTATTTCCTTTAATAATTGCATCAAAAACAATTTCACATAAAAATTCATAACTTGGGCTCTAGGCCTCAGGAATTCGACTCCGAACACATGTCCAAGTCCCATATTTTCCTACGGACCTCTCGGGACCATCCAATCTCGGGTCCGGATCCGTTTACCAAAAATGTTGACCGAAGTCAACCATATCAATATTAATATCATTTTTATCCAAATTTCTCATAGAATTCATATTTTCTATCACAAAATCTTTCCGGCTACATGCTCGGATCGTGCACGTAAATCGAGGCAACATAGAATGAGGTTTTCAAGGCCTCGAAAGCTCGAAATGATTAATAAAATAAGTGATGACCCTTTGGGTCGTCACAATCTCCACCTCTAAAACAACCGTTCGTCCTCGAACGGACAAAAGAAAGAAGTACCGAGTCAGGAAACAAGTGTGGGTAACGGCTCCGCATATCAGACTCGGACTCCCAGGTCGATGCCTCAGGAGGCTGACCTCTCCACTGAACACGCACAGACGGATAACTCTTCGACCTCAGCTGTCGAACCTGCCGGTCTAGAATAGCCACCGGCTCCTCCTCGTAGGATAGATCATTGCCCAATTGGACAATACTGAAGTCTAACACATGTGTGGGATCGCCGTGGTATCTCCGAAGCATAGATACGTGAAAAACTGGATGCACGGCTGATAAGCTAGGCGGCAAAGCTAATCCGTAAGCCACCCCTCCCACTCTGTCTAGAATCTCAAATGGACCAATATACCTAGGGCTGAGCTTGCCCTTCTTCCCGAACCTCATCACGCCCTTCATTGGCGACACCCGAAGCAATACTCGTTCACCAACCATGAAATCTACATCTCGAACCTTGCGATCCGCATAAGTCTTTTGCCTAGGCTGAGCTGAACGCAATCTCTCCTGAATAGTCTTGACCTTATCTAAGGCCTCCTGAACTAAGTCTGTACCCAACAACCGAGCCTCTCCCGGTTCAAACCATCCAACCGGTGATCGACATCGCCTACCATACAATGCCTCATACGGAGCCATCTGGATGCTAGATTGGTAACTGTTATTGTAGGCGAACTCTGCTAATGGTAGAAACTGATCCCACGAGCCTCCGAAATCAATAACACAGGCTCGAAGCATGTCCTCTAGAATCTGAATAGTCCTCTCGGACTGGCCATCCGTCTGAGGATGAAATGTTGTACTCAACTGAACCTGGGTGCCTAACTCCTGCTGGACCGCCCTCCAGAACCGCGAGGTAAACTGCGTACCCCGATCAGAGATAATAGATACTGGCACCCCATGGAGACGAACAATCTCCCTAATGTAAACCTCCGCTAACCTCTCCGACGAGTAGGAAACAGATACTGGAATAAAGTGTGCTGATTTGGTCAGTCTATCAACAATGACCCAAATAGCATCAAATTTCCTCCGAGTCAAAGGAAGTCCAGTAACGAAGTCCATAGTGATCCGCTCCCATTTCCACTCGGGAATTTCAATCCTCCGGAATACACCACCAGGTCTCTGGTGCTCATATTTCACCTGCTGACAATTTAGACACCGAGCGACATACGCAACGATATCTTTCTTCATTCCGCGCCACCAATAGTGTTGCCGTAAGTCCTGGTACATCTTCGCGGCGCCTGGGTGAATAGAATACCGCGAACTGTGGGCCTCTGCTAAGATCAACTCTCGAATTCCTTCGACATTGGGCACACAAACTCGACCCTGCAATTTCAATACCCCATCATCATCTAGATTTACCTGTGTGGCACCTCCCCGCTGTACTGTATCTCTCAACTCACGCAAATGAGGATCATCAAATTGCCTCTCACGGATACGCTCTAATAAAGAAGAACGAGCGACCGTGCGGGCTAACACCCTGCTAGGCTCAGAAATGTCTAATCTCACGAACCGGTTGGCTAAGGCCTGAACATCTAGAGCTAATGGTCTCTGACTGACCGGAATATATGCAAGACTACCCATGTTGGCATACTTTCTACTCAATGCATCGGCCACCACATTGGCCTTACCCGGGTGATATAATATAGTAACATCATAGTCTTTTAGCAACTCTAACCATCTCCGCTGTCGTAGATTCAACTCCTTCTGTTTGAACAAGTACTGTAGGCTTTTGTGATCAGTGTACACCTCACATGTCACACCATATAGATAATGCCTCCAAATCTTTAAGGCATGTACCACTGCCGCTAACTCAAGATCATGAACTGGATAATTCTTCTCATGTATCTTTAACTGCCTCGAAGCATAAGCGATAACCTTACCATCCTGCATCAATACCGCTCCAAGCCCTGTACGAGATGCATCACAATAAACTGTATAAGGCACTGCACCCGTAGGTAGTATCAGCACTGGTGCGGTAGTCAAGGCTGTCTTGAGGTTCTGAAAGATCGCCTCACACTCCTCTGACCACTGGAACTGGGCGCCATTCTGGGTCAACCTGGTCATCGCGGCAGCAATAGAAGAAAACCCCTCTACAAATCGACGGTAGTAACCTGCTAATCCCAAGAAACTCCGGATGCCAGTCACTGAAGCTGGTCGAGGCAAATTCTGGACTGCCTCAATCTTCATTGGGTCCACCTGAATACCTTCCATTGATACAATGTCGCCCAGAAATGACACCGAACTTAACCAGAAATCACATTTCGAAAATTTGGCATATAGCTGATTATACTTCAGAGTCTGAAGAACCACTTCGAGGTGCTGCTCGTGCTCTTCCTGGATACGGGAGTATACCAGGATGTCATCTATAAAGACTATCACGAACAGATCTAAGTAAGGCCTGAACACCCGATTCATCAACTCCATGAATGCTGCTGGGGCATTAGTCAACCCGAAGGACATGACCAAGAACTCATAATGCCCATATCTAGAGCGAAAGGCTGTCTTAGGAATGTCAGCCGCCCTGATCTTCAGCTGATGGTAGCCTGACCTCAAGTCTATCTTAGAGAATACCCTCGCTCCCTGGAGCTGGTCAAACAAATCATCAATTCTCGGCAGTGGATATTTATTTTTAATAGTCACCTTGTTTAACTGCCGGTAATCAATACACATCCGCATCGAGCCATCCTTCTTCTTTACAAATAGTACAGGCGCTCCCCAGGGGGAAACACTGGGCCTGATAAAACCCTTCTCAAGAAGGTCCTGCAACTGATCTTTCAACTCCTTTAGTTCCGGCGGGGCCATACGATAGGGTGGAATAGAGATGGGCTGAGTGCCCGGTGCCAAATCAATACAGAAGTCGATATCCCTGTCGGGTGGCATGCCCGGCAGGTCTGAAGGAAAAACCTCAGGAAACTCCCGTGCAATAGGGACTGAATCAATGGAAGGAACTTCTGCGCCGGAATCACGAACATAAGCCAAATAAGCTAGACACCCCTTCTCGACCATACGTCGAGCCTTAACATAAGAAATAACAGAGTGCGAACGGAGTGGCTTGAGGTACCCTTCCACTCTAATCGGGGTGATTCGGCAAGGCTAAGGTGACAGTCTTAGCATGACAATCAAGAATAGCATGGTATGGGGACAACCAGTCCATCCCCAATATGACATCAAAATCTACCATATCCAAGAGCAATAGATCAACACGGGTCTCAAGACCCCCAAATATAACTACGCACGCACGATGCAACCGATCGACTACAATAGAGTCACCCACTGGCGTAGCCACATAAACTGGAATATCCAGAGCATAGGCGGGCACGACCAAATACGGTGCGAAGTAGGAAGACACATAGGAATATGTAGATCCCGGGTCAAATAATACTGAAGCACCTCTGCCACACACAAGAATAGTACCTGTAATCACGGCATCTGATGCCTCTGCCTCGGCTCGGGCCGGTAAAGCATAGAATCGGGGATCCGCACCTCCCTTCTAGGCTGCGTCTCTAGGACGACCATCAACCGGCCGACCTCTACCTCTCGCCGGACGGTCTCCACCTCTACGGTCTCGACCTCCACCTCTATAATCTCTACCCCCGCCTGCGGCTGGCTGGGCAGGCTGAGGGTCAGCCGGGGCCCGAATCATAGGACGAGGACCTCGCTGCCGAGAGTTGCCCGCCGCTATAGGGCAATTCTCGATAAAATGACTCGGGTCGCCACAACCGTAGCAACTCTTGGACCGATAGGGCTGCTGGCCCCCGACGACCCGAATGGCCTCCACGAACGCTCCGAAGAGGCCGAGCACTAATAGGAGACCGGTCCGAATAATACCCCCAAGAACCACGATCACCCGATCCACCCCGTGAAGCTCGAAGGGCGGAATGAAAAGGCTCGGAAGACCGGCCTCTATCAAAGGATTCTCTCGCTACCGGAGGAAGAACCACCAAATCTACCCGAATGGCGAGGCCTCTTATCCGAAGAATAACCGCCTCCCCTAGCAAGAGCCATCTCAACTCTGCGTGCTGCATTGGCTGCCTCCTGAAATGATATGTCACTCCCCACGCCCATAGCCATCCGGAGTCTAATCGGATGATTAAGCCCATCTATAAACTTGCGGACCCTCTCCCGCTCCGTGGGAAGTATCACTACTGCATGACGAGCCAAGTCGATAAATCTCGTCTCATACTGTGTAACTGTCATAGTGCCCTGATGGAGGCGCTCAAACTGCCTCCGAAGTAAATCCCGCTGAGTAGCAGGGAGAAACTTCTCCATAAATAGTTCCGCAAATTGGTCCCATGATAGAGCTGGGGACCCCGCTGGTCGAGTCAGGCAATAATCTCTCCACCAAGTCTTGGCGGATCCTGCAAGTCCGAAAGTACAAAAATCAACTCCGTTTGTCTCCACGATCCCCATAGTCTTGAGAATCTCATGGCAACCGAATAAAAAGTCCTGAGGATCCTCTGATGCCGTTCCACCGAAAGTAGTGGTAAATAGTTTGGAGAACCGATCAAGCCTCCATAACGAATCAGAAGTCATTGCCGCTCCATCTCCGGCATGAGCCGTGGTACCGGACTGAGTGGCCACAGCTGGCCGAATCACTGGTGCCTGAGGCCGAGGAGCTACCGGCTCCGGAGTATGAGCAACAGGAGTCCGGGCCCCTCCTCCAGCCCGAGAAGTAGCCGGGGCAACCGATAATAAACCCGCTCCGGTAATGTCGTCCATGAATCCCGCTATTCCGATCAAGGCATCCCGGAGATCCGGGGTAATTAAAGCCTCTCTTGGGACCTGAGCCGGGCCCACTGGAGCTGCCGGAATCGGAACCTCCTCGTCAATCTCAATATGGGGCTCCACCTCCGGGGTAGCTGCCTGGGGCTGAGCTCTACCCCTACCACGGCCTCCGATACGGCCTCGACCCCTGCCCCTCACAGGAGCTGTCTGGGGCTCAGGCTGCTGGTCAGCGGACGAAGAAGTGCGTGTCCTTACCATCCGCGAAAGGACAGAATAGAAATTCAATCAGTAATCGAGGATCAAGTAGCACGACAAGAAAGAACAAATGAGAGACTTTTTCCTAACTCAATAGACTCTGGAGGACAAGTACAGACGTCTCCGTACCTACCTTTCAAACTCTACTAAGCTTGTTCGTGAGTGGTGAGACCTATGTAACCTAGAGCTCTGATACCAACTTGTCACGACCCGGATTTTTCCCCCAATATCGGGATCGTGATGGCGCCTACTCGTGGTAGCTAGGCAAGCCACTGTATTCGTACGATCCTGTTTCTGACACAATTTTAATTAAATAAATATGGAATACTTTATCGAAATGGAAATAATAAATCACACGGTAAAATCATACTGAAACCCTCTACCCAAGACTTGGAGTCACCAACTCACAAACTACTATGGAATACTACACATAAAAGTCTGAAGAAAATATAACATAATTCCGTTCGTCTCGGAATAATGAGACTACAGCTATAAACATAAATAGAGAAAGAGACGCCGGGCCTGCGAACGTCTGCAAGCTACCTCGGTCTCAAATGTAATCAACTCCCACGCAATCTATTTACTGCTGCTGCTGCTGCTCCTGATCGTAACCTGGACCTGTGCAAAAACGCACAGAAGTGTAGCATCAGCACAACCGACCCCATGTGCTTGTAAGTGCCTGGCCTATCCCGGCGAAGTAGTGACAAGCCTAGGACCAGACACCCACATAAACCTGTGCAATTCAATATATATATGTGTACCACAAAATAACAAGAGATAATCAAGTATTATCACAATAAGAAATATCTTAAATAATTCAACAATTAACCACAGTTAATAATTTCTCAAGGAAAAACAAAGTGTAATGCAAACACAAATAATATCGATTCAAGAAATAGCAAACAGTTGCACGGCATCACCCTTCGTGCTTTTACTCTCATCCTCACATCCATAGTACGGCATGATCCTTCGTACATGGTTCAATAATAGGGCACGGCATGATCCTTCGTGCATAATCAATAATAGGGCACGGCATGATCCTTCGTGCATAATCAATAATAAACATGGCACGGCATGATCCTTCGTGCATAATCAATAATAAACATGGCACGGCATGATCCTTCGTGCATAATCAATAATAAACATGGCACGGCATCACCCTTCGTGCATTATCTCTCTTCCTCACCCAAATAACAATCACGGTTAAGGGCAAAGAAAGAAACAACAATTCATAAACCGTCCCATCAAGGGCAATCAATAATTTTCTTCACAACAAGTCCTAACAAGGAAGAACAATAATATTTCATCTGTAATATATCTCAAAATAATCATTTTTCAACGACTCACGGTCATACTAGACGCCAGTGTATGGATGCTCGTCACCACGACCCATACACCGCACTCGATCACATAACACATAACACATAATCCTATTCCCTCAAGCTAGGATAGAACAAACACTTACCTCGAATGCTTATGAACAATCCAATCCATGAAAATGTCTTTTCTTTCAATTTGGCTCCAATTCAACCGTATCTATACACAATTGATTTAATATCATCAATTCTACTCCACCAACTAATTCTTAACACCAAATAACACTTTTACAACATTCTGCCATGAATAGTAAATTTCAACCCCGGGCCCACATGGTCGGAATTCGGGGTTAGGACCAAAATCCGGTTACCCATCCCCCCACGAGTTCACGTATATATTTTGTTTCAAATTCGGACCTCAATTCGAGGTCCAATTCCCCAATTTATGAAAAACCCTATTTTCTAACAAAAACAAGAATTTTACCATGAAAACATTTGATTTCTAATGAAAAACATGTTTAATGATGTTAGGAATTGAAAGAATTAAGTAAAAAGTGACTTACAATCGTTTTGATGAAGAAGAAATCCTTGAAGAGTCGCAAATGGGTGTTTTGGTTTTGTGAAAAATGAAGAAATGACTGAAATTCGTGTTTTTCGGGTCTCTGTGTTCGCATTTGCGAACATGGGTTCGCAATTGCGAACCCCGACCAATTTCTGGAGTTTGAAAAATAAGCTAAGGGTGGAAAGTTCGCATTTGCGAACATTTGTTCGCATTTGCGAACAAGGCTCCTTCGCATTTGCGAAGAAGGCTTCGCATTTGCGAAGCATGGCTAGGCAGTGAAGGCATCGCATTTGCGAAGAATGCTTCGCATTTGCGAAGCATGGCTTGGTAGTGAAGGCCTCGCATTTGCGAGGTTATGTTCGCAATTGCGAACCCAGGCCTTCCTGGACGCCCTTCGCATTTGCGATCAAGGGTTCGCATTTGCGAACCCTGCCTTGGTCTGTCACCTTCGCAATTGCGAGAAATTCTTCGCAATTGCGAAGCCAACAGCTGGGTGAAAAAAACCAGCAGTTCAAAATTCAGATTTTCATCCAACGGCCTATCAAATCTTTACCCGAGCCCCCCCCGGGCTCCAAACCAAACATGTACACAACCTCAAAAACACATTATGGACTTGTTCGTGCGATCATATCGCCAATATCACTTCGTTTTAATCAAATCGAGCCTCAAACTCATGATTTTCATACTTTTGATTTTTAAAACTTCTTAACTTGGAACTCAAGGTCCAAAACATCTCAAACGACATCCAAATGTCACCAAACTTTACAGAAATCACATATATAATATTTAAGACTTGTACCGGGCGTCGGAACCAAAATACGGGCCCGATACCAAGGTCTATTAATTTATTTCCTTTAATAATTGCATCAAAAACAATTTCACATAAAAATTCATAACTTGGGCTCTAGGCCTCAGAATTCGACTCCGGACACATGTCCAAGTCCCATATTTTCCTACGGACCTCTCGGGACCATCCAATCTCGGGTCCGGATCCGTTTACCAAAAATGTTGACCGAAGTCAACCATATCAATATTAATATCATTTTTATCCAAATTTCTCATAGAATTCATATTTTCTATCACAAAATCTTTCCGGCTACATGCTCGGATCGTGCACGTAAATCGAGGCAACATAGAATGAGGTTTTCAAGGCCTCGAAGCTCGAAATTATTAATTAAGTAAGTGATGACCCTTTGGGTCGTCACATAAATATAGTCAAATTCACCAATTATCACAAATCGTGCCTTAAGTATCTACTCTATGTTAAATTTGGAAAAGACCGTGAATTTGCTAAACGGTCCTTCCAAATCTAAGATTTTTATAAGAATTTATTGGAGGGCCCCGCAATTGTATATTTGAAGTGGCAAGGCTCATCTCATTATTTATTAAAGGCAATACCTAAAGTATACTATATTTTCTATGTGTTTCGTCTCTAATAACGGAAGATAAAACTTTAATTGTTTATTATTACCTAATAGTTTTTGCATTTTTTGGTGCCATAAACTCTTAAGAGTTCAGGCTTTAATTCATATTGGGCTTGACTATAGCCCATGGTCCAATTTAAATCCAGCTGAAGTCCATATCTTGGGCAATGTGTAAATATTGAGCCATGTGGCCTAGAACAGTTTACTTTCAGTATCATATAGACATGCTCATGTATAACTATCTCATTTACTGAATTTGGGCCTTTCATTAAGGCATTGATCCAAAATTAACACCAAGCATAAGACAGTTTGTTTTTACTTCACTCTCATGTTATTAAAATTTTCAGTTTGTATTCCAATCAATTAAGTTAATTAGTTACCAGAAAATTTATTTTTATTTTGATGAGAAAATAATATTGAACTTGCTTTAGATTTTTAATCTAATCAACTTGCATATTATCGATAATCAGTTTCCATGTTAATGATCTAAATCATACTTGACAATACATGAACTAAAGTATACTAATAATCTAATAGAGATGAAGTAATATATCAATTGTCCAGATTTTTATTTTTAAACGAACAAACTATTGATAAAACATGATTTAAATACTTATCTTTACAATTAACTACTTGAACATTGAACATAATACTACTAATTCATAATTATCGATCAAGCTACTATCATTATATCTCTATTTACTTTTACACTGATTGTTAGTTATTATGAACTCTTAACACGAACAAGTTAACACTACTAATACATAATTTGAATGTTTTTAAACAAGTATTTAACTGATTAATATACCTACTACGTAATATATTTCCAGTAAACTACTTCTACTGTGGTAGATTACGGAAGTATAAAGTTCAAATAGTCATAGTCCATTACATATTCGAGTTATCCCTAATGAATACAAATATATCTAACTACGTTCTATACTGATTAAAATGAAATGATAATCAATAAGCTAAGCTTCATTTCTTCAATTCACATTTACAGCTTCAGGCAATAGAGATGTACCCGGAATAGAACGAAAATTCAATGAGATCTACTTCAATTGATGTAAAATAGGATCAGCAATGACAGTCCAACAGCAAATGATGCACAGCTTTGATATCAACAAGAATAAACCAAGGAGAAACGGATGAAACCAGCAGAAACAATAAACTTCCAGAGAACTTAAATCTCAATGAACAAACAGGTCAAATAATCTTCAAATGACCCTTAGAATTCAATGTAACAGTAGAATTTTAACTGTTTTTGGTATATTTTGGAGTTTTTTTATCAGGAATTGGTGAGAATTAGATCAAGAAGAGCAGGAACAGCTTTGTATATTTCAGATTTTTCTCAACTTTTCCAAAACTTATTAAAGGAAGCCACATGAGGCCTATTTATAGAGTATAAGGGATGAAAATTTGTATTATTGATCCCTCCCTTTACTTCAATTTAACCCTTATTCTTTTTATTAACCATTCAGTTCTACCCTTTATTTGTATTTAATTTTCCCTTTTTCTTATCTAGATTGTTCTATTTTATTGCCTTTACCCTTTTACCCCCACTTTTAACTAGTATTTTACTGCATTGCCCTTTAATTATGCCTGAAATGCCCTTAATCCCTTAGCTTTATCACACTTATACCATTTCTTTGTTCCCAAAATAAACCTGAACCTTACTCTTATTTACTAACAAACCGCATGGCTTTTTTTCCCTTTACCCCTTAGGTTTTACAATATTACAAATTTATCCTCAGTTATAACCAATACCCTATTATCAACCCTAACTTATTATATGGTCAAAATTAATCAGAATCAGTCAACTACTAACTATAAACCAATCAGAATATAATTCAAATCATGGGCAGTCAAGGTTAACCAGGATTAAACTAGAATAAACCCTAGTAGTATCAAATAACAACAAACAGAGATGAATTACAAAATAATATTGAAAAGCTATCAAAAACTATTATGAATCCCTACTTTATAGTTTCAGAACCCTAATCAATATCAAATCACAGAACAGTCTTGAAATTTTATGTATTGTCTTTTATTAATCAATATTTGTTTAGATGAATCACAACTAAAATAACAATCAAAAGAATCTGACTATCAAAGAAGGAAGAGACAAACATGCATATACAGAATCATAAAAGAAAACACTTAAAAGAAAATAAAGGAACACTTAGCTTTCTGGTCTTTCTTGGACTTTTGCTTTTTCTTTTCTTTATATTTTACTTAAAAGATCGTCTTCTAATGTCCATGAGGCCTTATATAGCTTTTTTCTTGAAATTTTACATGTCGGCAAAATCTTTTTTGGTTTTGCAAGTATCTTTGAGGGTCAATATTATCAGAAGTAGGTAGAGGAGGGTTAAAGGAAGATCTGGTATGGTTTTGGCTTGATTTGGATAGATCGTCGTTCACCGAAGTAGGGTTTCGGCGAACTTTTTTTCAAGATTCGAAGAGTTAGGGTTTTATTCTAGACAAAACGGGTTAGAGGGGTGCAATAAAGAGGCTGACGACTATCTAAGGTGTTAAGGGTGAAATCACTACATAGGTTGTGTTCGCCGGAGTAAGGTTCCGGGCACACATAAACTGATATTCGAAAGATTCAGGCCTGATTCAAGGGAAAATAGTTATGGGGGTGAGGAGAGGAAGTTCAGAGCTTTCTAGGGTGTTCATGGCGAGGTCAACAAAGATGGCTATGTCCCCCGCCGGTGAGGGTTCCGGTGAGAGTTTGAGAGAAGGGGGGCGCTAAAGTTTGGTAGTCTAAGATAATGAAGATGAAATAAGGTGAAGTATAGGGTTATGCCGTATTAAAGACCTCCTAATATCTTGAACCATTGGATTAAGAAAATCAATGGTTGGGATCTCCTGGCTTTGAGACGACCCCGTAGGGCTTAAATGACGATTGAATCTTAGCTGTTGTATTGATTGAATAGATGACTCAAATCTTATGTTACTAGACGACGTCATCTTTTTTATTAAATGGCCTTTATCATGGTTCGTTGGATCAATTATTTCAATGGTTCAGATTAATTATAGCTAAACGTCGTCGTTTTAGATTCTTGGCATACCGGGTACTCATTTCTTGAGCCTAGGTCAACTGGGCTGGGTATTATCCGATTTTGGGCTACTGATTATAGTATACTTTTGGTATTAGCCCAAATTTTATGTGTATTTATATTATTTTATTTTTTGTATTTTTTCTATATTTTATTTTCTATATATTTTTTGTATTTTCCTTTTATACTTTTGTATTTATTTCCTTTTTGTATTATTATTCCTTTTGTGAATTTTCTTTTCTTTTATATTCACACTTATTTTTTCTGATTTATCTAAAAACTAATTAATTTCTATTTTTTTATGGTAATTTTCAATTAGAAACATAAAAATGCTATTTTTTATTTTTCTTTAATTTGTTTTCAAAATGTATTAATACCAAAATTGCAAAAAAGTAAAATCCTAATGCATATGCATGTTTTGTATCTTTTTTATGAATTATTATGCAACTAATTAACACAAAAATGCCACAAATATTAACAAATTTTTTAAAAAAATCATTTTGTTTGGATTTTTAGGAATAATTTGGTTAGGGCAAAAAACACATGCTCACAGCTGCCCCTCTTTTCTCGGGAACATGAAGAGTTTTCTTGCAAAGATAAGTGAGGGGGAATGAGGGATTTTTGCCCATTCGCATATTCCGTGTGAAGAATTTTTTTGAAAAGTTTTGATCGCATCCTACTTCAAAGATTGCCTACATATCCTGGGCTAAATAGGAATCAAGTGAGTATAGTTCAGAAGTGTCTGGTAGTTGGGACTACCAGGAGCTGTGATCTCAATGATATTGTTGTTGTTACTTCTTGTTGAGCCCCCTTATTACACCGTTCTAATGATAAAAGAAGCTATCCTAGGCTATGCTCTATGATTTACAAAATCCTATCTGATGTCTGCTATCTTGTGTTCTTGAATTGCCTTTATCTGGCATCTTGCATTCTTTCAATATAACTTTGACATTGCCCATTCTTCAAGTAGACTCATGCTTACGATTGCTTAAAAAAGTATTCTCTTGTTCTTCAGGTGGGTGCCTATTTGCCGAAATTGAAATGTATTCCCTTGTTCTTCATGTGGGTGCCTGCTTACCAAAATTGAAATGTATTCCCTTGTTCTTCGGGAGGGCACCTCCTTACATAAATAAACAAAGAAAAATTTTCTGCCCAGTATGGTAACTGGGCATATCATGTTGTCAGATATTAAATTTCAAATACTACTTCCCTTGTTTTCCAAGTGGGTGCATGCTTGCTGCATTTGAAAAGATATTCCCTTGTTTTCAGGTGGGTGTCTGCTTGCTGCATTTGAAAATATATTCCCTTGTTCTTCAGGTGGGCGCCTGCTTGCAACATTTGAAAATGTATTCCCTTGTTCTTCAAGTGGGCGCCTACTTACCTAACTTGAAAGTATATTCCCTTGTTCTTCAAGTGGGCGCCTCCTTACTATTGCTTAGAAAGATATGCCCTTGTTCTTCAGGTTGGCGCCTGCTTGCAAACATCATATAGAACAAAGAAACTTTTCTGCCCCAGTTTGATAACTGGGTGCATGACATTATTGAATGTTAACTTGCGATAAGAGTTGTATTATACTTCCCTTGTTTTTCAGGTGGGTGCCTGCTTGCTGTGCTTGAAATGTATTCCCTTGTTCTTCAGGTGGGCGCCTGCTTCAACATTTGAAAATGTATTCCCTTGTTCTTCAGGTGGGCGCCTGCTTACAACCAAACAAACAAACAAACAAAAAATATATCTGCCCCAGTTTGATAGCTGGGTACAGCATATTATCGTATATACAAATTTAAAGCTAAAATTATACCTCTCTTGTTCTATAGCTGGACGCCTGATTACTGAGGTTGAAATGGATTCCTTTGCATATTGTTGCTTTCCTTTACGTGAATTGACTTCCCTTATTCTCCAGGTTGGTGCCTGATTGCCAAAAACTTTATGTACTCCCTTGTTATCCACATTGGTCACATTCACTTTAAAGTAATTAGTAAGAATTTGAATCTTTTGTCCCTGTTCGAATCAAAGAACAGTTTGTTAGTATAAAATGGTGGTTAGATGCTGGCATTCTTGTTGGCCATACTCTTGCTTTTGATCTTGCTCCGACTTACTTCTTTGAACTTGTTTTTCCTTGCCGTGATTTCTTGGATATCTTTCAAATTTTCTGATCCTGATGACCCAAATGTTTTCCTCATGTCACTATGTTGGTGTTTCTTTCTCTTTCTTGTGATCTTTTGCTTTTTTCTCCGATATCTGATAACCATAGGTCCTTCTTATTTAAACTGTCCTCTAATAAATCCCGATCTCATTGTGCCTGTAACTGGGAAGATGGTAGTTAGATTTGACTTAAAATGTCTTATAGACAGATTTTAAGAAAAATGAAATGCAATGACCTCAAAGTTTTGAGGATAGAAGGACTTTGAAAAGAGAAAGAGGATAAAACTTATCTGAGTGGGAAGGCTGATTCTTTTGATCATGCCATGCATTTTGGATTAACCAACCTAGTCTGTACAACCAACAACTGTCAATTACCATTTTTGCCTCCTCATATTTCACAGCCTGATCTTCACTGCAACCCAAACCTTGCTTGTTTTTTCGCCTTTCAACCACAAACTTCTTTCATTTTCTTTGGAGACTCACTTTTGCCTTACGGTGCCCGTCAGGGTTTTCACCAATAAGACTCTCTCATTTTATATCTATCAACTCACATTGCCTTACAGTGCCCGTGAGGGTATTCACCAATAAGACTCTCTCATTTTTATATCTCTCAACTCGCATCGCCTTACAGTGCCTGTGAGGGTTTTCCCCAATAAGACTCTCACATTTTTGGTCTTTCATTTTCTGGTACCAGAGTATTGTCCATAATATGGTTCACCTTACCTGCTTGTATTGACATTTCTTAAAATTGATCAGAAAGTCTTTGTTTGGACCGATGTGGCTTTTGGATGGGTTTATAATGAAATGTGTAAAGGCTCAAAACATTCCAACGTGGGTTCAACAATTAAAACTTTCGGAATCATATCTTCCACAACAAACTTTTGCCCCAGTTTCATTCTTTGGGGATTCTTGGATTTTTCTTATGTTGTGACTAAACCACAGTGAGGCTGCCTACGTACCCTTTCAGTATCAAGTCAAATGTAGTTCGGACCATAAAATCGCTTCATTATTGCGATGCTTCCTTCCTACCATTCCTTTCTTTCTTTGGTTTCGTTTCTTTTTTTTTCCTTCTTTTCTTTTTCTTTCTCTTTTCTTTCTCATTTTATTCTTTTGTTTTCCTTTTCTTCTCTTTCCTTTTTCCTTCTTCTTTTGTTTTCTTCACTTGATTTCCCATTCAATCCTTGATTTTGTTATTGATTCCGAAAGAGGGATATGAAAGATAATATAATAGGGCTCAAAGGGGTAGCAATGGATAAAGTGTTTGGATAGCAGAACAAAATGTCTTCATCATTTCAATTTCAAAATATGGCAAACACAATCAAATAAAAGATAAAAAATTCATACATAATATCTCTTGACTGCGTCAGAATTGATAGCCATTTCTATACATTTTCCTTCCACGTCTGTTAGATATAATGCTCCATGGACAGCACTCGTGATACAACAAACGGCCCTTGCTAGTTAAGAGCAAACTTTCCTTTTGCTTCTGCCTAATGAGGTAGGATATGCCTCAATACTAACTGCCCAACTTCAAATTTCTGTGGACGCACTTTCTTGTTATAAGCTCTGAACATTCTCTGTTGATACAATTGCCCATGACATACTGCTGCCAGTCTCTTCTCATCAATCAAGCTCAATTGTTCCAGTCGGGCTTTGACCCATTCATCATCATCATTTATGCCACCGCAATGATTCGAAGGGAAGGTATTTCAACTTCCGCGGGTATTACTGCTTCCGTGCCATACACCAATGAATAAGGAGTTTCACCTGCCGAAGTGCGAACAGTAGTGGAATATCCCAACAAAGCAAATGGTAATTTCTTATGCCACTACCTCGATCCTTCTACCATTTTCCAAAGAGTTTTCTTAATGTTCTTATTAGCTGCTTCAAATGCTCCATTCGCCTTAGGACGATATGATAGGGAATTGCGGTGCGTAATTCTAAACTTCTGACATGTCTCCGCCATCAAATGACTATTAAGGTTGCCACCATTATCTGTAATAATCATCTTCGGAATCCTGAATCGGCAAATGATGTTTGCATGCACAAAATCAACCACTGCTTTCTTGGTCACCGACTTGAATGTTTTTGCCTCAACCCATTTAGTATAATAATCAATGGCGACCAAAATAAACATGTGCCCATTAGATGATGCTAGCTCGATTGGCCCAATGATATCCACACCCAAGCAACGAAGGGCTATGGTGCCGACATTGTATGCAACTCGTATGGTGGATAATGGATCAAATCTCCATGTACCTGGCATTGATGACATTTGCGCACAAATCTGATACAGTCCCGCTCCATAGTAAGCCACTAATAGCCTGCTCTGAGAATTTTCTTTGCTAGCACATACCCACTCCTATGTGGTCCACAGACTTCCGCATGTACCTCGGCCATAATTTTTGTAGCCTACTTTGCATCCATACACCTCAATAAACCAATATCTGGGGTTCTTTTGTACAAAACCCCTCCGCTAAAGAAAAATCCATTTGCCAATCGTTTGATTGCTCTCTTTTGATCCCATGTGGCCTGTGCCGGATGCACCTCCATTTAGAGGTATTCTTTAATATCATGAAACCACGGCTCACCATCAAGTTCCTCTTCTATGGTATTGCAATAAGCATGTTGATCTCGGACCCAAATTTGTAATAGGTCCACATAAGCCTTGTCCGGATGATGTAATATTGATGCTAGAGTGGCCAAAGCATCAGCAACCTCATTATGGATTCTCGGGATATGCTTGAATTCTATGGACTGAAACCGCTAACATAATTTATGTAGACACCATCGATATGGTATGAGTTTCAAATCACGTGTTTCCCATTCTCCTTGAATTTGATGTACCAAGATATCCGAGTCACCCATGATCAAAATCTCTTGGACACCCATATCTATAGCCATTCTCAACCCCAAAATACATGCTTCATACTTAGCCATATTGTTGGCACAAAAGAAATGAAGCTGAGCTGTGACAGGGTAATGTTGACCCATCTCCGAAATAAGTACAGCTCCTATTCTGACGCATTTGTTATTAGTAGCCCCATCAAAGAATAACTTCCAACCAGGCTTTTCATCTTGTTCCAGTTCATCAATGTACATTGCTTCCTCATTAGGAAAATATGTTTTCAACAATTCATATTCTTCATCAACTGGATTCTCCACTAAGTAATCAGCAACTGCTTGTTCTTTCATCGCAGTGCGGGTTACATAAACAATATCAAATTTTGTGAGCAGGATAAGCCATTTAGCAAGCCTCCTTGTGGGCATGGGCTTCTAAAAGATTTATTTCAACGGATCCAGCCGAGAAATGAGATAAGTGGTATAAGTTGACAAATAATGTTTCAGCTTCTGTGCCACCCAAGTCAAGCACAACATGTCCTCTCCAATTGAGTGTATTTTACATCGTAAGATGTGAATTTCTTACTGAGGTGATAACTTGCCTTCTCTTTCTTTCCTGTTTCATCATGCTGCCCCAATACACAGCTGAAGGAATTATCCAACACCGTCAAATAAAAGATCAGAGGTCTTCCTGGCTCATGTGGAACCAATACAGGTGGATTGGCCAGGTATTCTTTGATTTTATCAAATGCAGCTTGACATTCATCTGTCCATTTAACTGCGACATCTTTCTTCAGCAATATAAAGATAGGCTCACAAGTTGACGTAAGCTGAGCAATGAACCTGCTAATTTAATTCAACCTGCCGAGCAAACTCATCACATCTTTCTTGCTCTTTGGGGGAGGCAATTCCTGGATGGCTTTGATTTTAGATAGGTCCAATTCAATAGCACGTCGACTCACCATAAACCCCAATAACATCCCCGACGGCACTCCAAAAGCACATTTTGCTGGATTGACCTTCAGATTGTACCTGCGAAGCCTCTAGAAAAACTTCCTCAGGTCCTTAACATGATCGCATTGCTTTCTAGACTTGATAATTACATCATCCACATAGACTTCAATCTCCCGATGTATCATATCATGGAACATGGTGGTCATTACCCTCATGTATGTTGCCCGTGCATTTTTCAGTCCAAACGGCATCACCCTATAACAGTATGTTCCCAAGGTGTGATGAATGTCGTCTTTTCAGCATCTTCCTCATCCATTAGAATCTAGTGGCAACCCGCATGACAATCCACAAAAGAGCCGATCTCATGTTTGGCACATTTATCAATCAGTATATGGATGTTTGGCAACGAAAAATTGTCTTTTGGACTTGCTTTGTTAAGATCCTGATAATCAACACACACTCTAGTCTTTCCATCTTTCTTTGGCATAGGCACAATATTGGCTATCCATGTGAGATATTCGGTGACCCGCATTACTTTCACCTCAAAATGCTTATTAACTTTTTCTTTTATTTTCACACTGATGTCTATCTTAAATTTTATCAACTTCTGCTTGACATGTAGCCATTCTGAATAAGTGGGCAATTTATGGAATTTTCTCAACTTCTGCTTGACATGTAGGCATTCTGAATAAGTGGGCAATTTATGGACCACCAGATTAGTGCTCAATCCCGGCATATCATCGTATGACCATGCAAATATATCTTTGTATTCATGCAACAGCTTTATGAATTCTTCCCTGAGTGAGGCTTCCAAATGAACATTTATCTTTGTTTCCCAAACAATTTCCTGATCTCCAGATTAATTGTTTCAGTCTCATTCAAGTTCAGTTTGGGTTTTTCCTCATACTGACTCAACTCTTTACTAATTTCTTCCAAAGCTTCCAAATCATCATACTCCACCTTATTATCACATTCAATTTCTTATATTACTATTTGATTATCAAGACTACGCCGGGAATTCCTTATGCATGACACATCATTGAAGTCCGCATAAAATGGCATGTACAAGAACAGAAAGAAAAACAAAATAAGGCTATCAGGAATGGGGAGAGAAAGATATTGTATTTCATTGAAATTCGAAAGATAATAAGGTGTGACTCATCTAATTGGACGGAACATAGAAATTTGTATTACAACCTTGAAATAAAACAGATTTAAAAAGAAAAATAAAAACCAACTACCGCAACTCCCTCCGACTTGGAAGAGGAGTAGCTTCCCAGTTATTCAATTTTGCTCGAGATCCGACAAACTGGACATCTATTCTGCTTGGACCCTCATCTTCTTCTACCACATCCACTTCTTCAAACAGTTTTTCAAATCTTTCAATTAGTTCCTTGTTGAACCTTATCTCTGCTAAGTTAGGCATCACTACCATCGGGCGCCTCTTTGTACCAGACCTGACGAATGAACGGGAGAGGCGAGGGATAGGCTTAGGGAGGGTCCACACTTTCTTCTTCAGTTTTCGGGCTCTCTTTATATCAGCAATAGTTGGTTTAAAACACAGCCCAAAAGTATCAATGTTACCGGGGAGAGACATTGGTTGTGTAATACCCTGTAATGCAGCTCCCAATCCCTTTCTGGGTAGAAATCCATTTTTAGCATTTCTGTGGCAACCACAATAGATGCGGAAGCCACCTTTGGCATAGGAACATGCTCACCCTCCAGGACCTTAGCGACTGATACTGTATCTACCACTTGGTACACCCATGGGCCCTTATCGTCCTCAACCTCTTCAAAAGGAGTGATAGTATTGTAAGAATTATCTTCACCATGGACCACAATTACGTGATGGTCCCATTCGAACTTTACCATCTGATGAAATGAAGATGGCACAGCCTTTACAGCATGGATCCATGGTTGGCCCAGCAGAAGATTATAGGATACAGCAACATCCAATACTTGAAATTCCATCGTAAACTCTACCAGCCCAATGGTAAGTTCCAGCACAATGTCTCCAACAGTATTCTTTTAGCCCCCGTTGAATCCACGCACACAAATGTTGTTCTTGTGGATTCTTTCATTATCAATCTTGAGCTTCTCCAAAGTAGACAAAGGGAATATGTTGGCACTCGACCTGTTATCAATCAGCACATGGGTCACTACCGAATCTTCACATTTCACAGTAAGGTACAAAGCTTTGTTATGTTCTGTTCTCTCTATCGGTAATTCGTCATATGAGAATGTCACCTTGTTTACTTCAAAGATTTTATTTGCGATCTTTTCGAGATGATTCATCATAATTTTTTCAAGCACATGAGCTTCATTCAAGATTTTCATTAATGTGTGACGATGTTCATCTGAGTGAATTAGTAGAGATAAAAGAAAGATTTGTGTTGGCGTCTTCCTCAATTGTTCTACTATCGAGTAATATTGTGCCTTCATTTTCCTCAAGAATTCCTCGGCCTCCTTTCTAGTGACAGCTTTTCTCATATGAGCCGGATTATCTTTGGTAAGTTTTTATTTTCTTAATTCTTCGGGAGCAAAGCACCTCTCCGATTTCTTCAAATCGTGGGTTTCAAAAATTTCATCTTTAACCTATTTCCCTCAATACATGACGTTACTTTGTTGTAATTCCATGGTACAACTTTAGCATCCACAATGGGCAATTGAGTTACCAGTTTGATAGTGAATGGTTCTGTTTGGGCCCCTTTCACAATCAACACACGCTTTGCGCTTGCTCCCGGTACAATTATTTTCGCTGGCTCAAATTTTGTTACCACCACTGGCTCATCCACCACTTATTTAACTACAATCACTGCTTTTCCACCCGTTGTTTTCTCATCTACCTTGCTTTCGCTTGCCTTGATCATCATTACTGTTTGAGATAGCTTTTTACAATCTCCCCTTTGTACCACCTCGATCATATGAGCTTCATGATGAAGAGGTAAGGGATTTTGTGTGATATTGAGAGTTTCGAGGGCCTGAACTTCAATTCTCCTTGAATTAATGAGCTCTTGAATTGTAGTTTTCATATGCCAACACTTCTCTATGTCGTGCCCTGGAGCACCTAAACAATACTCACAACTAATAGAATGGTCCAGGTTCCTTGGTGGTGGGTTTGGGATTTTTTGGTTCAGTGGGGTTTAGGATTCCGAGTTGCCTCAGTCTGTGAAACAAACTGGTGTATGATTCTCCTAATGGAGTGAAATTATTTTTTTTGCAGCCTATCATTTCTGATACCGCGTTTGGATGAAATCCTATTCCACCAGGGTTTTTATATGTTTTGGGTGGTGGATACGTATTCTGGGTACGATATGTGTTATGAGGCACGGGTGCACGCCATGATGTTTGTGGTTGTGGGTAGGTTTGAGCTTGGTGAACTAAAAAGTGTGGAACAGGGGGAGGATAATAGTGTTGTGGTGGGCCATATGGTGCTGGTGGGTAAGGTTGATGATGTGGGCGAGGTTGATGATAGTAAGGATTAGGACTCCTGGACCATGATCATCCTTCTACAACAGCCACCTCTTCCTTCTTCTTTTTTCAAAGGAACCCTCCAGTGCCCATCTGGATAGCCTGAGTTGTGGCTTTTATCGCCAAATAGCTCATAATCTTGTTAGATTTTAAACCTTCCTCGACCATGCTCCCCATCTTAATGAATTCATTAAATGTTTTCCCGATAGATGATACCAAATGCCCATAGTATAAGGGCTATAGAGCTTGTAAGAAGTAGTCCACCATTTTACCTTCTTTTATGGGTGGATCCACTTGGACGGCTTGCTCTCTCCACCTAAACCCGTATTTTCGGAAGCTCTCTCCTGGCTTCTTCTCTATCTTCGTCAAGAAAAGTCTGTCAGGAACAATTTCCAAGTTGTATTGGAAATGATTAACAAAAGCCTGGGCTAGATCATCCCAAGTAAACCATCGAGTGTGGTCTTACCTTGTGTACCACTCCAGGGCTGATCCGCTAAGGCTCTGACTAAAATAGGCCATTAGCAACTCATCTTTTCCTTCGGCACCTCGCATTTTGCTGCAAAATCCTCTTAAATATGCCACTAGGTCTCCATGACTGTCATATAGATCAAATTTCGGCAATTTAAAACTTGTCGGTATCTGCACTTCTGGGAATAAACACAGATCTTTATAGGCTGCGCTCACTTGCCCACAAGTACCTACATGTTCCGAAAAGATTATTCAAGACTCTTCACTTTACGGATCATCTCTTCTTGTTCGGGATTTTTGGATGGTTTCTCCTCCTCGGATATGTCAATGAGAGGAGTATAAGGATAAGAATCATGATGTCGGAAGGTAGGCTCTGGAGGATAATAATGATTGTCTTGGGTATGAAATAGAGGTTCACCATAAGATTTGTTTAATGTGGCCGGTAAAGGAGCTACATACACGGGAGCGACAGGAGGTGGTGGTGGTGGGATCTGTTTTGGTGGTGGAAGAGCTGGTGGTGTTTGTGCTGTGGTTGCATAGTATGGCGGGTATGTGGGGTAAGCAGGATGAATTTACGGTGGGTGGGTCTTGTGTTTAGACTGTGGAGGAATATAAGTAGGATTGGCTGGATATGTGGGAAAGGTTGTCCCTTCAGCCAGGCCTGGTACATTTTGGCTATCCAGTGCTTGAGCTTGTACATTTCTTCTTTCATAGCACTTACGTCTACCACCTCATCTTCTCGGGCCGGATCCACAACCCGTAGCCTCAATCTCTTGGCTAATTGCTTTCGTCATGTCTTTAGAGCGAGTGTTGTACTGATGGGTTGCCAGAATGCCAGCTATCTAAAAACCACCTGTCTGGACTCAACAACAACAATGCTCGTTAGTGGTTAGGTCATTATTAATCCAATAATCGCACATTTGGAGCACAGACATATTTAAACAATTTTTCTCGACCACATGCATCATCCCGACTTTCCCAATTATGGCTTTTCATTCATTTTTTCCTTTTTCTTGCTTTGCCAATTCTTTTGCTATGGCTTTTCTTTCCCTTTTCATCATCATTTTTCATTTTCATTATCACCATTTTTCTTTCTTTTCCTTTTTTTCTCTTCTCTCCCCTTTTTCATTCTTCATGTTCTTTTGATTTGTGTTTATATGATTAATATCGATCCTATAAATTTGCCTATCGAGCATGTGTTTGAAGAAAAGAAAAACAAAGAACACAAATACCATTTTTTGGGAATTTTCAAATTTATTTATAGCTAACAACGATTACAAATATGGACTCTAAATGACAACCAAACTATGATCCTCGTAAACAACTGTTTGAATTGAAATGCAGAAATAAAAAATACAGACTCGAATGCTTAACCTAATGCAATATAGACTTAAGAGTACATCAAAGACCCTGGTGCCCGCGGGACATCGTTCGATCTCGCCGCGAACCTATATGCAAGTCCCTTATGGAGTCGGTCAAAGTCACCCATTATTTGTTTCACGAATATCATCACTGGAGCGAAAAATGTAGTCTGGGTCATATCTTCACATATCTGGCACTTCCGAGTGATATAATGAGCAATGTCAAGGATTCTTTCTCTAATCACCCCTTTTTCTTGAAGTAACCTCCCAATTTGTTCAGCCCAAGCCACTGGAGTCTGTTGATTTTTCTCCTGAAGTTGTTGCAGATCCATCTCTAATTGTGCTAAGGCCGTATATCAATATTCTCTTTCTATACTAAACTCTTTTGCTTGTTTGCTAATTTTGACCTCTGCAGTAATAACCTTTTTCCTCAATCTAGCAACTTTGATATCATGCTCCTTTTTCAGTTGTTGAATCATGCGGGCCCTTTCTTCTACATTCTTAGACAACTGTCTCTAAACCCCGGTTAGTTCTTTTTGTGCTTTGTCAAGGTCAAAACTATAATCACTTACTTTTTGTCGCAAATTGTCAATCAACTTTACATCTCGGGCTTTTCGGATAGGGGTTTCAGCTGCTATCCTCATTTTCTGAATTTGAGCTCGTAATGCCTCATTTTCTTTAACCAATTGCCTTTTATCACCCCAATTTGCTGCTACATGTACACTGTATTTGAATTTGAGGTCTTGGACTTGTTTTTCTAGAATGCTAATTTTTTCCCGGTACTCATTTTCTTTGGCCAACCATGTCCACTACTCTTGTGATGACTCAGCAAATTCCTGAAAATAAGGTGTTTTGGTCGGCCGGCCGAATGCAACATCCCTTCTATACCAAGACTGATATTCAGGTGACACATCTCCTTTACCTCGGTCTCGGACATAAGTATTTGCAGCCAAATATTAACATTCACTCCAAATCTAACGGACTATAGCTTCAGGGAACTGACCATCAGGGCCAATCTCAACTACTTGCAGACTAAGATCATCATCCGTGGGTATTATTTGGCATCGCCCAAGCTGTCTCAGTACCCGATAAGGAGCATAAGATTGAATACTCTTAAGCCCCATCAGAAGAAAATGTAGTCGGGCTGCCGGCATATATGCAACTTCATCAACGGGTAACCATCCGAATGTCCACTCAATTTGGCTAGCAGTGAGGGACCTAAAATATGTAATCCAACCCGTGAACCCCTCTGGCAATTTGACCCCTTTAATTCTTGTGTGGAATTCTTCTATGCGTGTTTTCTCTAGAGACTCGTAACTCAATAATTGAGGATGATGAAATAGATGCTCAATCATCCACATTTGTAATAGCAAACTGCACCCCTCGAAGAAAGTTTCCCCAGCCTTGCAGGCAGTAAGATCACAAAATACGTCAGCCAATATCATTGGTGCCAGTGTACTCTTATCTTATATAATCAATGTGCTAACAACCCCGGCTACCTTTATATCAATGTTCCCGTCCCTTCTTGGAAACACCATCAACCCTAGTAAAGTGTAACGACTCGACCCGTCGTAATGGGAGTTACCACCCTATTTTCCCCATTTTATACTTTCATATGTGCCATTATAGGTGTTTGGAGAGTTTGAAATAAATCGGGTAGAATTAGGTTAGAAATGAGGCAATAAACCTCTTTATGGGAAGGTTAGTTTGGAAAAGTCAACTGAATGTTGACTGATGAGTTAGAAAACTCGGAATGGATTTCTGATAATTCGACTAGTTTCGGGGGATGATTTATGACTTAGGAGAGCAATCAGAACTGAATTCGGTGGTCCGGTGTAGATTTAGGCTTGAATTGGCTAAGGTTGAATTTTGGCAAATTCCGGACGGTAGGTGAGATTTTGATCTAGGGCTCGGAGTGAAATTCCGAGAGTTTTCAGTAGCTCCGTTAGGTGATTTTGGATATGCGTGCAAGATTTCAGATCATTCGAAGGTGTTTAGGTCGGGCTTTAGATCAAATGCAAGTTTTGGAAGTTTTAGTGAAACTTAGGCTTGAATCCATGCGAATTCGATGATTTTGATATTTATAATGGTGTTTTTATGTTACGTGCAAGTTTGAATGAAGTAATAGATCATACATGTGCATTTGGTTGAGGTCCCGGGTGCCTTGGGGTGTTTTTGGAAGGTTAAACGGGAATTTTTGAAAATTCAACAGGTCTGCCATTTTTGTTTCTGGTATTTTCGCATCTGCGGGAAAAGGACGGCAGAAGCAGTTCTGCAGATGCGGCTGAATAGTCGCATAAGCGGTCCTGGCAAGGCTGGCCTTTTTCACAAAAATAGAAGGAATTCCATAGAAATGGACACCGCAGAAACGGGTGTTGACCGAAGAAGCGGTCCAGGCAATTTAATGGGAAACCGCATAAGCAGTTTATTAACCGCAGAAGCGACAACCGCAGAAGCGGTTGGGTTGTCGCAGAAGCGAAAATCACTGGGTTTTAATGAAACCAGTGTATCGAATTTTCAGAGTTAGAAGCAGATTTTTGACTTCGGGAAGAGGCGAATTTCGAGCGATTTCAAGGATAATTAGTGGGAATTGATCAGGTAAGAAATCTTAGACTCGAATTATGTTATTATGATGTAAAAACATAGATTAAACACTGAAAAACTAAAGATTTAAGGGGTAAAAATGGAGGTTAGGGCTTGAAACCTAGGAAGATGAAAAGTGGAATTTGAGTGGCCAAACGGACTCCGATTTTGATAAATTTTATATGCACAGACTCGTGGCGAGACGAGGAATCCATTGGTATGATTTTTGGAGTTTTTTGAGAAGTGGGTCGAGGGCTCGGGTTTTACCAACTTCGTGAATTGTTATGTTTTTCGAGAAATTTTGATTGGCTTATGTTTCTTTGACCCATATTTATGTATTCACTGTGGTTTTGACTAGCTTCGATGCACGAGTTGGCAAATTCAAAGGGAAAAAGCATTGCGGACGAGTCCACGGCTGGTTAGAGGTGAGTAGTTAGTATATATGATAGCCTGCGGGTTTGAAACTGTGGCTTATCACATTGTGACGCTATTTATGGCGTGACTCGCATCCCATGGCAGGTGCGGGAGTGGTTATGACTGGGTATTATGACTTGGTCCATCCCGAATAAGAATAACATTATATTGGTACTTGAAACGCACCCTGTGTTGAGTATATATGTGGGTTATAAGCCATGTTTAGGGCCTTGTGCCGACCTGTAGTATCCTTAGAGGATAGATATCTATGTGATAGCATGATTTGTAAAATCATTTATCTCAGTCCTGGTTTGAAATCACTATAATGAAATGCTAAGTCACCTGTTCTTGCAAAATAAATAAAACTAAAGTATCTTTCCTTTTTAAATGAATTTGAAACTTGAAATAATTAAATTGAACTGTTGTGTGACTCATATGCATGATGTGGACTGAGTATGGACCGGGCTGCATGCCACAGCGGATGATATGAATATTTCGCTTGGGCTGAAAGAGCCCCTCCGGAGTATGTACACGCCCTCAGTGAGCGATGTCGATGATAAATGGACCGGGCTACGCATCGTAGCGATCATGTGCATTGTATGGCATACTTGTTTGTTAATTACTTGTGTTATCTGTGGTTTGTTGTTGTTGTTGTTAGTTCATGGCAGGTATCGGACTGTTATTTTTAGCTTTGCTTTGTGGTATTTTGTGGATTTCCTGCTTTCAGTTATTTTATATGCTTTTTACTCACTGAGTTGTTAGTACTCACCCCTACTCCTTGCACCTTTGTGTGCAGATTCAGGTACGCAGAAGGTCTAGACGAGCAGTCCAATTTAATACAGAGTATTCGAGTTACTGAGGTAGCTGCTTGCGTTCGCAGGACCTAGCTTCTCTCTTTTATTTCAGTTTATTATCTATATACTTTCAGACTTGAGTATTTTGTTCAGATATTCTTATTATTATTCAGTCTTTGCTTAGAGGCTCTAGACTCGTGACCCCATATCTTTTGGGAGTGTCATTTTTGGTATTTTCACTTCTCAGTATTTTATTCTACTATTATTATTGGAGTATTATTATAAACTCTCATATTCTTCTTTATTTTATCCTTTTGGGACTTGATAAATGTGAAAACAGTTGTTGGTCTGGCTTGCCTAGCTTTAGGGTTAGGCGCCATCACGACCGGGTTTGGGTCGTGACAAGTTGGTATCAGAGCCTAGGTTACTAGGTCTCGCGAGTCATGAGCCGGTAAAGTAGGCTCTCACAGATCGGTACGTAGACGTCCGTATCTATCCTCGGGAGGCTACAGAACTTTTAGGAAACACTTTACTTTCTTGGATTCATATCGTACGGTTTATGTTATCATGAAACTAAATTTTTCCATATTCTATTCTCTCACAGATGACGAGAACCCGTGCTAACAAATGTGGTGGACGACCACCAGTGGCACCCAAAGGTCGTGGTTACGGCAGAGGCAGGGCAACAGTGACAGCACCTGCTGACCCACCTATTGACCAGACTCAGGGTCAGATCCCAGCACCAGTGGATCAGGTTCCAGCTGCAGGCATCCCAGCAGCGCAGGTTCAGGCACCGGTAGTGCCTATTGATATATCGGGTCTTTAGGAGACCTTAGCATAGATCTTTTTAGTGTGTACTAGCCTAGCCCAAGTGGTTGCGGCTTCTACCGCAGCGGCTTCTTCTCAGGCAGGGGGAGAAAATCAGACCCCCATTGCTCGCACACAAGAGCCGGTAGTTTAGGGCTTACAAGTAACTAAGGCAACTCCAGCTCAGCCAGTTCAGCTGGCTGTGCCAATCGCACTAGCCTCAACTCATGTGGTCCTAGCTATGCCTGATGGTGAGCAGCGTCGGTTGGAGAGGTTCGGTAGACTTCAGCCTCCAACATTCAGTGGTGTTGAGGGCGAGGATGTCTAGGGTTTCCTGGATAAATGCCAATGTATGCTTCGTACCGCGGGTATTTTGGAGTCTAGCGGTGTTGCTTTCACTGCCTTCCAGTTCACAGGACCAGCATTTAATTGGTGGGAGGATTTCGAGAGGCGTAGGACTATTGGGGCAGCTCCCCTCACTTGGCAACAGTTCTCCATGGTATTTATGGAGAAGTATGTGCCCCAATCTCATAGGGAGGAGCTGCATCATCAATCCGAGTGGTTGAAGCAGGGAGCTATGACAGTGACTCAGTACGAGTTGAGGTTCACACAGCTAGCTCGGTATGCTATGTAGATGATTCCGACATATCGTGAGAGAATCAGGAGATTTGTGGATGGTCTCAGTTATCCTATCCGCATATTGATGACTAGAGAGAGGGCTACAGTAGTTACTTTTGAGGAGGTGGTTGATGCGGCTTGTCAAATTTAGACAGACCGCCGTCGAGAGCATGATGAGAGGGAGGCTAAAAGGCCTCGTGGTGCAGGTAGTTACAGTGGTGCTCCGCCTAGGGGCCAGTTTCAGCACCGCAGATGTTATTCCTTCAGATCTCCTCAGTCAGACCATTCAGAGTCTGGCGGGGCTTCATCAGACCGTGGTCATCAGGGTCATCATGGTTAGCAGGGTCGTCAGCAGAGCCAGCCCGCACTGAGCGCCCTTACAGCTCAAAGCTCTGCTCTTGCTCCTTCAGCTCAGGGTTCATCTGCAACGAGGGGTTCTCAGCAGTCCCTTTCTCCAGCTTCAGGCCGTTGTTTTAAGTGTGGTGAGTTTGGTCATATCAGGATGGAGTGTCCCATGTTGCTCCGTAAACGGTCTCAGTAGAGGGATCAACCCTCATATTCTTCTCCTGGTTCTTCAGCACCCGCTTAGTCAGCTAGGAATGGTGGTCAGGTAGCCAGAGGTCACCCCAGGGGTGAGGACCGTACTGGCGGAGGTCAGGCTCGTTTTTATGCTCTTCCAGATATGAGGGGCGCTAGTGCATCAGATGCAGTTATCACAGGTATTATCTCAGTCTTCCATAGGGATGCTTCTGTCTTATTTGATCCCTGATCTACCTATTCCTATGTATCTTCATATTTTGCGCATCATTTGGTTACGACCCGTGGTATTCTTGACTTTCCCGTGCATGTGTCTAGCCTGGTGGGTGATACAATTATTGTGGATTATGTATACCGATCCTGTCTTGTTACTATTGGGGGTTTGGAGACCCGAGTTGACTTATTATTATTGGGCATGGTGGATTTCGACATGATTCTAGGCATGGATTGGTTATCTCTTTACCATGCAATTATGGACTGTCATGCTAAGACAATTACGTTAGCTATTCCAGATAATCCAGGGATCGAGTGGCGATGCATGCTTCCTAAAATATCAACGAATGATTGGGAAGGGTTGCTTATCTTATTTGGCTTTCGTTAGAGATGTTGAGGCTAAGGCTCCCAGTCTTGATTCGGTCCCTGTTGTGAGGGATTTCCCAGATGTATTTCTAGCAGACCTGCCGGGCATGCTGCCGAAAAGGAACATTGATTTCGGTATTAACTTGTTGCCGGGCACTCAACCTATTTTTATTCCTCCTTACCGCATGGCACCAGCTGAATTAAAAGAGTTGAAAGAAGAACTTCAGGAACTCTTAGATAAGGGGATCATTCGCCCGAGTGTGTTACCTTGGGGTGCACCAGTATTATTCTTAAAGAATAAAGATGGCACAATGAGAATGTGCATTGATTACAAACAGTTGAACAAGGTAACAGTATAGAAAAAGTACTCATTGCCTCGTATTGAGGACTTGTTTGATCAGCTTCAGGGAGCAAGCGTATTTTCTAAGATTGACCTTCGATCGGGTTATCACCAGTTGATGATTAGGGATTCAGACACTATGAAGACGGCTTTTAGAACGAGATATGGGCACTATGAATATCTGGTGATGTTTTTTGGGCTGACTAAAGCCCCAGCCGCATTCATGCACTTGATGAACAGTGTATTTCGTATCTTGATTCTTTTGTGATCGTATTTATTAATTATATCATGGTGTACTCGCGCATCCAGGAGGGGCACGCGCAGCACTTGAGGGTGGTTTTTCAGAGGCTGAGAGAGGAGAAGCTTTATGCGAAATTTTCTAAGTGTGAGTTCTGGCTTTATACTGTGACTTTTCTGGGACATGTGATGTCCAGCGATGGTATTCGGGTTGACCTATAGAAAGTTGAGGTGGTGTAGAATTAGCCCAGACCGTCCTCAGCTACGGAGATCCAGAGTTTCATTGGTTTGGCAGGCTATTACTGCAGGTTTGTTCAGGGTTTTTCGTCTATTGCTTCACCTTTGACGAAGTTGACACAGAGTAATTGTAAGGCCCCGTAAATTTTTGTGCTTAAAACCTAGTAGTTGTGGTGTCATGGTCCGAATAATGTGTTAGGAATGCGTAGAATTCTTCGCAGCGAGCTTGCTCGCCGCGGTTCGGACCCTTGGTAGTGATTTAAGTTTCAAAAATGTAAAGAATCAATTTTTCAAGAAACGTGTCGATTCTGCGGTCAGGAATGCAATCGCAGATCTGCTATGCGGACCGCATTCCTGCCGCAGAGCTTAACAGAATGTTTTCAAAAATTGGTGTTGAAAATGCGGTCGATATGCGATTGCAGAATGGATCTGCGGACCGCAGATCTACCGCATAAATTCTCGAAGGTTGTTGAGTGTCAAATCTGCGGTGCATTCTGTAACCGCAGATCAAGAATGCGGACCGCATTTTGGTCGCATTCCGTTACAGAGCCTGTGGAAATTTTGAGGCAATTCCGCGGTCATTATGCGGACCGCATGTTGATTCTACGATCGCAGATGCGACCGCATAATTGACCCGACCCAGAAATTTTATAAAATCTGACTCGACCCCTTCTTTAATATAACACCTTTCTCCTTCATTTTTATCATATCTTTTTACCAAAATTAGAGAGAGAAAAGAGGGGTTTTTGAGAGAGAAGTCTTCCATCTTCAAGAATTGTTCCAACCATTTAGTCCAAAGGATTCTAGGGCAAAGATTCAACTTCCCCAATCTTTACAAGGTAAAAACCCTAACTATTTTCTTTTATTTTTAGTTTTAAAATGGGTAAAGAGAGGTTTGCATATAATAGCTTTTGAAAATGGAATTTTACACTCATGCATGATTATTGAACTTGATTTTTTAGTAAAGAGGAAGTCAATAGGCGTAAGAGTCTGCAAAACACGGTCGGCAAAGATAGGATAGCTTGGGTAAGCATAAATTAGGAAGTTAAAGGAAGAAAACTCGATACCAGATATGTATGGCTAATTTTGATTCTTGTAAAATTGCCCATATGTGTGAAATTTGTTTGGTTCGTATTGATTTGACAAATTGTGTGAAATTCTTGATATTGTTGTTGGGTATTCAAATTTGCTGTTGAACTATGAGTGATGTAGTATGGGATATGAACCGAAAGGTAAATGAGAGTTGAATTTGGTAAAGAATTGTGAATAATGGTTATGATGGCATATATGGCACCTTGTGGAAAAGAAATGAAACACATGAGGTGTGGTAAGTTGTTGAACATAACAGTATGAACATTCTCGATTTGGAAACATTGTAACATGGTTGTGATATTGGTTTGAGAAGTAATTGAGAACATGAACCAATTGGTAAGTTTCTTATTTGAACTTGTTGTAATTATGTGTAGTGCCTTATCTGCTTTTTGTGATTGTTGTGTTTGAAACTGTACGATGGGATCGGGTTGCGCGCCGCAACATAAAGAAATAAGGTGTGGGTTGGGGTGATAAGGGTGGCCGTGGTAATAAGGTTGGACGAGGTAATAATGATGGAAAGCGGTTGAAATCGCTAATGAAATTGATATAAAAATCATTTGTATGAAATTGTGAAAGGAGACAGCAAGAGAGTTTGCAACCTGTGGGGCACTGATTGCCTCTTTGTTTGACTACTTGTGATTTATATGGTTGATTGGTTGTTGTTCTACTTGTTGACCCTAAAATGTGCTTTGTGTTGTGACTTATCTGAAATGAGGAAAATGTGGAAAACATGGTTGGTTGGCTTAATTGATTCTTAATGTAATTTATTGGCTGTATTATCGTCATGATTTCTTGTTTAACGGCTTGAGTTTAATTGGGACAAAGTTTGTCCATACATACCAGTACAATTCAAGTTTACTGACGTCCCTTTTGCCGGGGACGCTACATTCGTGTTATGATTGTAGGTGGTTCAGTAGCAGGCACTTCAACTCATCGGCAGTAGTATTCTTCACCTTCCACTGCCCATTTTGGTGAGCCCCTTTCTTCCTCGGGGCCCTGTGTGGTTCACGCCACTTTTGTTTTAGACTTCATTTTGGTTTTGTAAGGTATAGTCGGAGCCTTGTTACCGGCAAGCATTGTATTTCCTTTTGTATCCTAGAGGCTCTATAGACATGTAAACTATGGGATTCCAGTCTTATGTATATATAATGCCGGGCGTGGTAAAAACTGTAAACTTGTTAATGAATCACTCGTATGGCTATGTTTGTATGTTGTGAAATCAGTTATAATTGGTAAGATATTTGGTTAATGAGAAATAATCAACACAGGGGTAATGCGTGGGAATGAAAGGCACCCAGATCTGCTTGACTGGGGCTACCCGGTCAGGCGCCGGTCATGTCCCTCGATTTGGGCCGTGACAATAATGCTCCATTTGTGTGGTCTAATGAATACGAGGAGAGCTTCCAGAAGCTCAAGTCGGCCTTAACCACAGCTCCGGTACTTGTATTGCCATCAGCTTCAGGGTCTTATACGGTATATTGCGATGCTTTGAGAGTTGGGATCGATTGTGTATTGATGTAGGAGGGTAGAGTTATTGCATATGCTTCTCGCCAGTTGAAGCCCCATGAGAAGAACTACCCTATTCACGACATAGAATTAGCTGCTATTGTTCATGCCTTGAAGATTTAGAGTCTTCACTTATATAGTGTATCTTATGATGTATATACAGACCACTGCAGTCTTCAACACTTATTTAAGCAAAAAGATATGAATTTGAGGCAGCGGAGGTGGCTTGAATTACTCAAGGACTATGACATTACTATCTTGTATCATCCCAGGAAGGCCAATGTAGTGGCCGATGCTCTAAGCCAGAAGACTATTAGTATGGGCAGCTTGGCGTACATTCTAGTTGGGGAGAGGCACCTAGCAGTTGATGTTTAAGCTCTAGCTAATTAGATGGTGAGGTTATATATTTCTAAGCACAGCTGGGTGATGGCTTGTGTGGTATCTCGGTTTTCCTTGTATGACCGTATTCGAGATCGCCAGTATGATGATCCATATTTGCTTGTCCTGAAAGACAGTGTCTAGCATGAAGATGCCAGAGATGTGATGATACGTTGGTAAAATACCAACTTATCTTGCCTTTAAACCAATACATTTGCTATGTTTGAAGTGACAAAATCATGTATTTAATGTCATTTACTTCTATTCTATAAGATTGAATGTGATTTAGAAGTAATGGTGAAGAAATCAAGTGAAAACAAGTCAAAAGAAGCCAAAAAGAGAGAAAATTTTGTGCAGTGCCTTCACGGTTCGCAAATGCGAAAATTTGTAGGGAAATGCGAAAACATGCATAAAAAGGACTCCTTCACAATTGCGAAGAAGTGTTCGCAATTGCGATCTTAGCAGAAATTGGGAATTTTCACAAATGCGAGATAATGTTCGCAAATGGGAACAGTGCAGTAAATTGTGATACCTTGCAAATGCGAGAATATGTTCACAAATGCGAACTCTGTATAAATAAGGTCAACTTCGCAAATGCGAAGATTACATAGGAATTACAAACTTAGGCTTATCTGGCCATATTTGGTAATTGCGAACTTTTGTTCGCAATTGCGAAGTACGTGCTTCAGCCATGGGCTATTACGGAATTTCAAACTTTTTGATCCCCAAATCATTTAATACCCGATTAGGCTCATTTGTAAAGACATCTTTGGCTTATTTTCAGTTCTTAGAACTAGAGAGAACAATTTTGGAAGTTAGGGTTTTGCACACACACTTGGGTCTTGAAGATTGAAGCTTGTGGTTAAGATTTTCTTACCCATTTATGTTTATTTCTTCATCTCCTTGCTTTGTATTGATTATTTAAGTGTGTGGTATTTGTTTCCAACACTTGAATCTTGTTTATGGGAATATTCATGTTTAAAATGTGGATTAAATACCTTGTTGTGCTTATGTATTAAATAGATGATCTTGTTATTTGAAGCTTAGATTGAATATATTGAATTTATTGTTGTGGGTTGTTTATTTGATTTTGATCTTAATTATTTTACTGTGTAGCTAACAGTGAAATATTATTTACAAACCTTGAATTAAACTTGACAAAGGAATTTATTGGTTGCATATAAAATCAAATAGAACAAGATTTGAATCCCGAGCATGATTTGCAATTAAGATAGACATTTACTTAATTGCCTTGTTTGGTTGAAGAATAAGAGTTGTAAATGCATTCTTGTTAATATTAATACCATAGACATATAGGTATTGATTTAACTTGGATAGATTCATAAGAACTCGAATGATTCTTATGTATATTATTAGCCTTATAATCAACAACCCGAATAGTTCAATAAATCAATTATAAGTATGAAAAGAAGCATGATTACTAGCAAGTCCATGACCACTTTAGTGTAATTCCCGAAGCAACCATACTTGTAGCCATTGATCGTTTTACTTGCTTTCTAGGTTAGTTTACATTTTTGCATTTAGGTATAAATACTCTTTCAACCACCCTTCTTAGTGTTTGACATTGCATAACTAGCGATAATTTTCTTACATACTAATTACCTACACATTGTTCTCTATGGATTCGTCCCCGACTCATAGTTGGGTAAATTCTATTGCTACGACCGTATCTATTGCTTTTTAGCAGTCGATTTGGACGTCACCAAAAAATGGTGCCGTTGCCGGGGAACAATTTGGCGTAATTTAGGTTGTTTGAGAAGTAAGCGAAAGTGCTTTGATCCAAGCTTGTGAATATTTGTGTAATTAATTTTTCTTGTTTATTTTCTTATTTTGAAAAATGGCATCATATAATAATAATTGGTCAGGCGGTAGTTGTTCATACTTTGATGATCCTTGTCCTTATTGTGGAGGACCACACTCGAGGCAAAATTATTTAAATTCTCCCTGGGGTGGATTATGCACACAATTTCAAACGCATGAGTGGAGTATTTGTGATAAGTGTGGTGGACAAAATGGTCATTGAGATTATTGTGTATATTTGTCTTTCCCTTCCCAAAGCCCCTACTATGATGAATCTACTTGTTTTGAAGAAAATTATAGGGCCAAGGAAGTGGATGATATGAAAAATAAAGCTCTTATTATGGACATGATAAGGCAAACAGTTGAGCAACAAGATGAAATTCGACAGGCTATACAAAGGATTAGTGCAGCAATCATGAGAATGAAAGCCGAAGCGGAGGAAGTGACTAAAGAGAGCGAGTTCTCACCAGAAGATAATTCAGAAGAATCAGATATAGTGAGCCAATCTTGGCTAGAGGAACAAGCTCAATTGATAAAATTTCATGACTTTTTACGTGATGGTCTTTCAAATATGACAGAACAACTAATAGAAGTAAGAACTGAGCTACAACAAGAGATATACCAATTTGTCTCAGATATCCATGACGTGCATGCTCAATTGAATAAAAAGGTTGAGGTGTCTGATGCCCTACAACCAATTTTTGTGGATACTAGCCAGCTTGTGGAGCAGAAAGAGGAATTTCAACTATTTGACCAAAATATTGTTAATGATGCTGAGAAAAATATGGAATTAGAGTCAATCGGTGTAAATGCAAATGTAGTTGAGATTGACTCTAGTTCGGGGGAAAATGAGGATGTCAAAGTCCAAGAACAATTGCAAAGTGAAGGTTTGAAATCACATTCCTGGCATTTTTCAACGTTGGAATTGTGTGGTGATACGGGAGTTGAACTACACGAGTCAATGGAGGATTGCGAGGAAGAAAAATTCATGCCATACATTTTACAATTTGAGGAGACAAGAAATCAAAATGGCATTCCTCACTTGAAAGCCAAGAAGTGCAAAATGAAGATTTTAAGCTTTGGCTCGATCATCAAATTACCACCCCCCCCCCCCATCGCTCATGGTCATAAGCTTGATTCCAAGCTAGGGGCCCAGTTCATATCATCCAAGTGGTGAGAAAAGTGGTAATATTATTTACGTCGTGCCACAACATTAAATGCGGCGCTTGGTGGGAGGCAACCCATCGCTTTTTAAAAAAAATTGTCATTTTTGAAATTTTCTTTTTTGTGATATCTTAGAATAATATTTTTAACTAATCTGCCAAGTTTCAGATTTTTTGGAGTTGATTTGAGCAGGTCGGGTTATCCGGGCAGACACAAACCAGTAGATGTTTGGAAAATGCAGGTAGAGTTCGCAATTGCGAACAATTGTTCGCATTTGTGAAACTCAAGCAAAATGAACTGTCTTCGCAATTGCGAAGAAAAAGTCGCAATTGCGACATATGCAGAGTAAAAATCGACTGTGGCTCATTTTGAAAACAAAAATTTTAGAAAACACTCCAAAGGTTGTAATATTATTTTGTCTCTCTCTCATCACTAAAAATCCATCAATTTTCACTCCCCTTTGAAGAGAATCAGGTATGAAAGTGTAATATTTACGCTTGTTTCTTCTTCATCTTCACTTTCTTGTTGATTTTGTTTGGTATAATGGAACCCTAGGGTTCAAAATAGCTACAAAATGTTCTTAGCCCTAATTTGTAAAAACTGAAATTCCTTGTGATTTCTGAGTGAGGTTTGGTTGAGAGTGAGTGTGTTTATTCATGGTAAAATTTGGGGAAGTCTGAGTACCCAATTACTTTTGGAATAGTTGCAAATAATATGCGCTTTTAATGTGTTTGATGTAAGACCCGAATGAAATTCGTGGCCAAAACCATCGATATTTTTTATTTGTAGTTGTGTATGAAGTTAAATACATGATATATGATTGTTTAATGGTTGGGTTCAGTTAAAATGGCTTGGATTGAAAATATTTTGTGCCTAAGAACTGTTCTCTGAAAGAACACTGATTTGGGGACGATGGTTCGCAATTGCGAAAAACAATTTGCATTTGCGACTTCGCATTTGCAAAAATTTAGTCGCAATTGCGAAGAATAGTGGATGTCTATTTAGTTCGCATTTGTAATGAAAATCTCGCAATTCCCAAGCCTGATTTCTTCGCAAATGCGAAGAAATTATGGGAATTGCGACATCTGCAGCCCAGCACTTCAAAATCTCAAAATTCTAGAATTTTTTCTAAGGCTGAGTTTTGATTGTCTGATCATTCTTTTGGCATATTTACTTCATTTTGCACTATTATTCATTGCCATACCATGTTTTAATACTTACCAATTTTTTTTATAGGTTTTATAATTGAACAATGCACCCAAACTCAGAAGGATCCTCAAGTGAACATCATGAGGCAGAAGGGCAAGCCTTTGATGACAACCGGTTCCTGACAATGGAGAGCCAGGACAGGTATTATGAGGAGCTGCTCTCAAAGAAGTTGCTTCCGGGGTGTGGGATAGTTGTAGATGATGTCCAAGAACGTCTTCCCGAGTTCTACCAAAGATTAATGGGCATGGGATGGAATTGTTTTGCCACTCAACCTTGCCGAGCAAATGAGCAATGGGTGAGAGAATTTTATGCGAACCTCCCAGCAATCCGATTGAAAAATACCAAGATGAGAATTAGGGGAAAAAGGGTGCGCTTTGGGGCTGAAGATGTGAACAGGTTCTACAGATTTCCAGACCGTGACATGACTCCATTCAAAGAAAAAGATTGTGCTTCGGGAGAGTGGTTGGTGTCTAAACTATATCCAGGTGCAGTCGTTCCATGGGCAGCCGATAAGAGGGGGATTACATCAAAAGAATTTACTGCAGAAGCAAAGATATGGCTGGCTATCATTTGTAGTCGTATCTCCCCCGTCTCTAACATATGGAACATCCCAATCATTCGAGCACAAATGGTAGCTTGCATCATTGATGGCATTCAGTTAAATGTGGGCGGGATTTTTATAAATGAACTGAGAGAGTATCGGATCCAAAATAGTCCCTCATTGATATTCCCTTCACTAATTACTGAGCTATGTCAGCTTGTTGGGGTAGAGGAAGCTCCTGGGGACAACTGGGTAGATCCGAGGAAGCCCATACATCCGTTGAAGAAAAGGGGAGAGGGAGGAGCAACGAAGCCGAAGAAGAGGAAAACGGTTTCATCTTCTCAGAGTAGTATGCCATCATCATCAGTTGGAGGACCATTTGCTATGATCAGTGAGGAGATGAGAGTTATTCATGAGCTAGTTTCTGGCCTTCCCCAAGGACCTGGGGAGACATCTGAGGGATCTGCTAATATTTCCAAGAAATATTTCCAGAAATACATTGACGATCAAAGGAGGCAAGGAGATCACCTCAGGGCTTTGGAAAAAGCATACACTGAGCTGGCAAAGAAGCATGGCGAGCTGAGGACTTCTCATACCAACTTAGAACAGTCACACACCCTGATGGTGAAGAGGGAGAAGAAGAGGGATAAATTTTTTACTCGCATGTGGAAGGGTGTTAAGGGTATATGGAAGGTCCTTAAGCCTCAGGACCGTCTACCATCTAGCAGAGCTGTGGATCCTGATGATACTCCTGTAGAGTGACCCGAGGAAGAAGAAGAGGATGATGAGTCTGAGTTTGAGAGTGAGGAGAGTAGTTGATGCTGAATACAGGGAGCACTTTCCACCATCTTTTACTATATCATGTTTAGTTGCATTGGGGAAAATGCAATATCTTTTGTTGGGGGTGGCTTCTTGTAGAACTGCTATAATTTTATATTCTTCTTTATGGATATTTGGCAGATTAGTACTATGATTTTTTTTTAGTTATTATATCATGTGTGGTATTAGTATGATGAAAGTAGTATGTTTAGTACGTGATTTTCATTAGCTTCTTAATGTGTTTGTTGTTTCTTTTATTTATTTTTATTGCCTTTTAGTATGCTTGGTGTTAGTGGCGATATCCTTGGTTTTCTTTATACCACGGTTCTTTTTCCAAGGATGCCAAATTTTTTTTAATTTCTTGAACCGGGTAATTATAGAAATAAATTATAGGGAGTTAGTCTTGTGGTTAGATTTAGTTTTTGTTAATTTGGGAAAATAAATGGTTTGAGTTGGGATTTGTGCCCATTGATAAAAATGTGACTTTCTTGGTACCAACATATTTTAAACCTTGGCATATGAATTTTTGGTTGGTGAAAAAGAAAACAATTGAAGTAAGAATGTCATGACCTTTTAGATTCAATTTTTGGCTCTTTAATTCACTAAATAGCTTTGTGTATGCTATATAACCTCCTTGAGTCATTTGTGTTAATTGGATTGTAGATTTGTATTCCATTTGAGTTTTCATGTGCCATGTGCGGTGAGTTTTATTTGTAAGTTCTTTTGTAGTACTTGTGGTCTAGAACTTGCCCGGAATGTGTTTTGAGGCGAAATTATAGACTAACTTAGTTTGAAAAATGATATTAGGCTTTCCTTGGACCGCTAGTATGTTTTAAATTTCCTACCCTTAAATATTCTCCCTAGTCAACCAATTTTGAGCCTTTAACCTTATTCTTTGGCAACCATGTTACATGCATAAATCCTTTGTTCTTAAATGTTATATCTTTTGGCACCCTACTTCCCTAAAGTATCTTGAAAGTGTTTAGGTAGGCTATAAGCCTAAGTTTGGGGGTGAAAGTTGGGAAAATTGTGATATGGAATTGATTTGAGAAGGTGAAAGGTACGTAAAATAATTGGTGAATTGGATTGTGAAAAAATGTATATATATGTATATATAATATATGTTGATAAAAGTTGTAAATAAGGGACTAGGTGTGGATTGAAAGGTGAAAAAAGGTATCTTTGAAGGAAGTGAACTTTAATTGTGAATCTTGTAGTTCATGGGAAAGTTTTAAGTCACTTTAAATTGTGCCTTACCTTAACTAAATACCTAAACTACAACCTTTTAAGTCCTAATTAATTTTGAACTAAGTTGTCTACATTAGTGGAGGAATACATAAAGGGCAAGACTATGGTACTACTTGTATGCATTTTAACATCTTTTTGAGAGTGAGTTAATTCTTTCCATTTGATATCCCAATTTTGATTTTAATTGAGATTTATGAGTGTGGGATCCTCTCTTGAAAGTAAGGGCACATGAAAATTTAGTTGTGAATCTAATCTCATTTTCAATTGATAAGAATGACCAAAGAAAGTTGATTGTGATATAAAGGTAAATTTTGAAGCTTTAGTGTCATGACTTGGTTGCTACTTTGATTTGTATTAGTGTTTGAGCACTTGAAGTATAATGAAGTTTATGTGAAGTGCTCAATAATTCATATGCTTTGGAGTAATTGTTGGTGCCAATCGAAGTCATGTATTTGTAATTAAAGTAGACTTTATTTTTTTGGCTTGGTGTGTTGAGGATATGAGGTTGATTTAGTCACTTGAGAGGAGATTTTATCGTTTCCATTGCTTGAGGACAAGCAATAGTTCAAGTTTGGGGGTGTGATAAGTTGGTAAAATACCAACTTATCTTGCCTTTAAACCAATACATTTGCTATGTTTGAAGTGATAAAATCATGTATTTAATGTCATTTACTTCTATTCTATAGGATTGAATGTGATTTAGAAGTAATGGTGAAGAAATCAAGTGAAAACAAGTCAAAAGAAGCCAAAAAGAGAGAAAATTCTGGGCAGTGCCTTCATGGTTCGCAAATGCGAACATTTGTTGGGAAATGCAAAAACAGGCATAAAAAGGACTCCTTCGCAATTGCGAAGAAGTGTTCGCAGTTGCGATCTTAGCAGAAATTGGGAATTTTCGCAAATGCGAGATAATGTTCGCAAATGCGAATAGTGTAGTAAATTGTGATACCTTGCAAATGCAAGAATATGTTCGCAAATGCAAACTCTGTATAAATAAGGTCAACATCGCAAATGCGAAGATTACTTGGGAATTACGAACTTAGGCTTATCTGGGTATATTTGATAATTGCGAACTTTTGTTCGCAATTGCGAAGTACGTGCTTCAGACATGGGCTATTATGGAATTTCACACTTTTTGATCAACAAATTATTTAATACCCGATTAGGCTCATTTGTAAAGACATCTTTGGCTTATTTTCAGTTCTTAGAACTAGAAAGAACAATTTTAGAAGCTAGGGTTTTGCACACACACTTGGGTCTTGAAGATTAAAGCTTGTGGTTAAGATTTTCTTACCCATTAATGTTTATTTCTTCATCTCCTTGCTTTGTATTGATTATTTAAGTGTGTAGTATTTATTTTCAATACTTGAATCTTGTTTATGGGAATATTCATGTTTAAAGTGTGTATTAAATACCTTGTTGTGCTTATGTATTAAATAGATGATCTTGTTATTTGAAGCTTAGATTGAATATATTGAATTTATTGTTGTGGGTTGTTTATTTGATTTTTATCTTAATTATTTTACTGCGTAGCTAACAGTGAAATATTATGTACGAACCTTGAATTAAACTTGACAAAGGAATTTCTTGGTTGCATATAAAATCAAATAGAACAAGATTTGAATCCTGGGCATCGGGTGAAGGATTTGCAATTAAGATAGACATATACTTAATTGCCTTGTTTGGTTGAAGAATATGAGTTGTAAATGCATTCTTGTTAATATTAATTCCATAGACATATAGGTATTGATTTAACTTGGATAGATTCATAAGAACTAGAAAGATTCTTATGTATATTATTAGCCTTATAATCAACAACCCGAATAGTTCAATAAATCAATTGTAAGTATGAAAAAAAGCATGATTACTAGCAAGTCCATGACCACTTTAGTGTAATTCCCGAAGCAACCATACTTGGAGCCATTGATCATTTTACTTACTTTCTAGGTTAGTTTACATTTTCGCATTTAGGTATAAATACTCTTTCAACCACCATTCTTAGTGTTTGACATTGCATAACTAGCGATAATTTTCTTACATACCTAATTGCCTACACATTGTTCTCTGTGGGATTCGACCCCGACTCATAGTTGGGTAAATTATATTGTTGCGACCGTATCTATTGCTTTTTAGCAGTCGAAGATGCCAGAGATGTGACCATTGGATAAGATGGTGTGTTGTGGATGCAGGGCCGAATTTTTGTGCCTAATGTAGATGGGCTTCGGGAGTTGATATTGGAGAAGGCCCACAGCTCGCGGTATTCGATTCATCCGGGTGTCGCGAAGATGTACCAAGATTTGAGACAGCATTACTGGTGGAGAAGGATGAAAAAGGATATTGTGAATTATGTGGCTCGATGTCTTAATTGCCAGCAAGTTAAATATGAACACCAGAGACCTGGTGGGGTGTTTCAGCGCATGGATATTCCTGAGTGGAAATGGGAGAGGATTACTATGGATTTTGTGAGTGGTCTTCCCCGTACCTTGAAGAAGTTTGATTTAGTTTGGGTGATCGTGGATCGATTGACCAAGTCCGCGCACTTCATTCCGATGTGCACCACCTATTCATCGGAGCGGTTAGCAGAAGTTTTCATCAAGGAGACAGTGTTGTTGCATAGGGTTCCAGTTTCTATTATATCAGATAGAGGTACCCGGTTCACTTCTCAGTTCTGGAGGACATTTCAGCGAGAGTTGGGTTCACATGTAGAGTTGAGCACAACATTTCACCCACAGACGGATTGGCAGTCCGAGCGTACAATTCAGATACTGGAGGACATGTTGCGTGCTTGTGTTATTGATTTTGGAGGTTCTTGGTCTGATTACTTGCCTCTTGCAGATTTTGCTTATAACAATAACTATCAGTCTAGCATTCAAATAGTGCTATATGAAGCCTTATATGGGAGATGGTGTAGGTCTCCAGTTGGTTGGTTTGAGCCCGGCGAGGCTAGATTATTGGGTTAAGAGTTAGTTCAGGACGCCTTAGACAAGGTGAAGGTGATTCAGGAGAGGCTTCGCACAGCTCAGTCGCGTCTGAAGAGTTATGTGGACCGGAAGGTCCGAGATGTGTCTTATTCAATAGTCGAGAAGGTGTTACTAGAAGTTTCGGCTATGAAAGGCGTTATGAGGTTTGGGAAGAAAGGAAAGCTGAGCCCAAGGTTCATTGGACCTTTTCAGGTGCTTAGGAAGATTGGGGAGGTGGCCTATATGCTTGCCTTGCCACCTATCTTGTCAGGAGTTCATCCGGTGTTGCATATATCTATGTTGCGGAAGTACATTGGAGACCTTTCTCATGTATTAGACTTCAGCACAATACAGCTGGATGAGAACTTGACCTATAATATAGAGTCGATAGCCATTTTGGGTCGATAGTGTAAGGTCCCGTAAAATTTTTGTGCATAAAACCTAGTAGCTATAGTGTCATGGTCTGAATAATGTGTTAGGAATGCGTAGAATTTTTTGCGGTCAAGAATGCGACCGCAAATCTGCTATGCGGACCGCATTCTTTCCTCAGAGCTTTCCAGAAAGTCTCCCAAAATCACGTTGAAAATGCGGTCGATATGCGATCGCATAATGAATCTGCGGTGCACTTTACGACCGCAGATCAAGAATGCGGACCGCATATTGGTCGCATTCTGTAACAGAACTTGAGTGAATTTTAAGGCCATTCTGCGGTCACTATGCGGACCGCATGTTGATTATGCGGTCGCAAAGTGCACCGCAGAATTGACCCCGGCCCAGATTTTTGTAACATTTTGACCCGATCTCTTCTTTAATATAACACCTTTCACCCTCATTTTCTCATATCGTCTTACCAAAATTAAAGAGAGAAGAGAGGGGTTTTAGAGAGAGAAGTTCTTTATCTTCAAGGATTGTTCCAACCACTTAATTCCAAGGGATTCTAGGGCAAGGATTCAACTTCCCCAATATTTTCAAGGTAAAAACCCTAACTATTTTCTTTGATTTTCAGTTTTAAATTGGGTAAAGAGAGGTTTGCATATAATAGCTTTTGAAAATAGAATTTTTACACTCATGCATGATTATTGAACTTGATTTCTAGTAAAAAGAAGTGAGTAGAAGTAAGAGTCTTCAAGAACAAGGTTGGCAAGAGTAGGATATCTTGGGTAAGCATAAAGTAGGAAGTTAACGGAAGAAAACTCATCACCAGGTATGTATGGCTAATTTTGATTCTTGTGAAATCACCTATATGTGTGAAGTTTGTTTGGTCCGTGTTAAATTGACAAATTGTGTGAAATTCTTGATGTTGTTGTTGGATATTCAAAGTTTGTTGTTGAGCTATGAGTGATGTGAAATGAGAGTTTAATTTGGTAAAAGAATTGTGAATAATGGCTATAATGGCATATATGGTACTTTGTGGAAAAGAAACGAAACACTTGAGGATTGGTAAGTCATTGAACAATACGGTATGAATACTCTTGATTTTTGGAACATTTGTAACTTGGTTGTGATATTGGCTTGAGAAGTAATTGTGAACATGAACCAACCTGTAAGTTGCTTATTTGAACTTGTTGAAATTGTGTGAAATGCCTTATCTGTTGTTTGTACTTGTTGTGTTTTAAAATTGTACGGTGGGATCGGGTTGCGCGCCGCAACATGAAGAAATAAGGTTTGGGTTGGGGTGATAAGGGTGGCCGAGGTAATAAGGGTGGTCAGGGGTAATAAGGATGGAAAGCGGTCGAAATCGCTATTGAAAATTGATATAAAAATCAATAATGTGAAATTGTGAAAGGAGACAGCAGGAGAGTTTGCAACCTGTGGGGCACCGATTGCCCCTTTGTTTGACTACTTGTGCTTTACGTGATTGATTGGTTATTGTTAAATTGGTTGATCGTAGAAAGTGCTTTGTGTTGAGAATTATTTGAAATGAGGAAAATGTGGAAACATGGTTGGGTGGCTTAATTAATTGTTGATGTAATTCAATGGCTTGAGTTTACTTGGGACAAAGTTTGTCCATACATGCCAGTACAATTCAAGTGTACTGACGTCCCTTTTGCCGGGGACGCTACATTCGTGTTATGATTGTAGGTGGATCGGTAGCAGGCACTTCAGCTCATCGGCAGTAGTATCCTTCTCCTTCCCCTGCCCGTTTTGGTGAGCCCCTTTCTTCCTTGGGGCCCTGTGTGGTTCATGCCACTTTTGTTTAGATTTCATTTTGGTTTTGTAAGGTATAGCCGGAGCCTTGTTACCGGCAAGTATTGTATTCCCCTTTTTGTATCCTAGAGGCTCTGTAGACATGTAAATTGTGGGACTCCAGTCTTATGTATATGTATTGTGTTATGTCGGGCGTTGTAAAAATTGCAAACTTGTTAATGAATCACTCGTATGGTTTTATTTGTTTAATGTGAAATCATTCATGATTAGTAAGATATTTGGTAAATGAAAAACAATCAGCACAGGGGTAACGCGTGGGAATGAAAGGCACCCAGGTCCACTTGACTGGGGCAACCCGGTCAGGCGCCGGTCATGTTCCCCGATTTGGGGCGTGACAAACTTGGTATCAGAGCCTAAGGTTTTAAGTGAAGGTGCAGTGGAGAGGTTGTCCCGTGGAGGAAGCAACTTGGGAGACCGAGCAGGAGATGCAGAGCAAATATCCACACTTATTTGAAACTCCAGGTATGTTTCTTAACCCGCTCGTGGACGAGCGTTTGTTTAAGTTGGGGAGAATGTAATGACCTGACCTGTCATTACGAGAGTTACCGCCTCGTTTTCCCCATTTTATACATTCATATGTTCCATTATATGTGCTTGGAGAGTTTTAAATAAATCAGATAGAATTCGGTTAGAAATGAGGCAATAAACCTCTTTATGGGAAGGTTAGATTAGAAAAGTCAATTGAATGTTGACCGATGAGTTAGAAAGATCGGAATGGATTTTTGATGATTCAACTAGTTTTCGGGGATGATTTATGACTTAGGAGAGCAATCGAAATTGAATTCGGAGGTCCGGTGTAGATTTAGGCTTGAATTGGCTAAGGTTAAATTTTGGCGAATTCCGGACAGTTGGTGAGATTTTGATCTGGGGCTCGGAATGAAATTCCGAGAGTTGTAGTAGCTCTGTTAGGTGATTTTAGATATGCGTGCAAACTTTCATATCATTCAGAGGTGTTTAGGTCGGGTTTTAGATTAAATGCAAGTTTCGGAAGTTTTAGTGAAACTTAGGCCTGAATCCATGCAAAATTGATGATTTTGATGTTTATGATGGTGCTTTTATGTTACGTGCAAGTTTGAATGAAGTAATAGATTACCTATGCATTTGGTTGAGGTCTCGGGGGCCTTGGGATGTTTTCAGAAGGTTAAATGGGAATTTTTGAAGTTTCAACAGGTCTGCCATTTTAGCTTCTGGTATTTCCGCATCAGCAGAAAAAGGACCGCAGAAGCGGTTCTGCAGATGCGGCTGAATGGTCGCAGAAGTGGTCTTGGTGAGGCTAGCCTTTTTCGCAAAAGCGGAAGGACTTCTGCAGAAGCTGACACCGCAGAAGCGGGTCTTGACCGCAGAAACGGTCCAGGCGATTTAATGGGAAACCGCAGAAGCGGTTTATTGACCGTAGAAGCGACAACCGCAGAAGCGGTTGGGTTGTCGCAGAAGCGAAAATCGCTAGGGTTATAGTGAAACCAGTGTATCAAATTTTAAGAATTAGAAACGTATTTTTGACTTCGAGATGAGGCGAATTTCGAGCGATTTCAAGGAGAATTAGTGGTAATTCATCAGGTAAGAGTTCTTAGACTCGAATTATGTTATTTTGATGTAAAAACATAGATTAAACACTGAAAACCCAAGGATTTAAGGGGTAAAAATGGAGGTTAGGGATTGAAACCTAAGAAGATGAAAAGTGGAATTTGAGTGGTCAAACGAACTCCAATTTTGATAAATTTTATATGCACGGACTCGTGGCGAGACGAGAAATCCGTTGGTATGATTTTTGGAATTTTTTGAGAAGTAGGCCCGGGGCTCGGGTTTTACCAACTTCATGAATTGTTATGTTTTGAGAAATTTTGATTGGGTTATGTTTCTTTGACCCATATTTATGTATTCGCTATGGTTTTGACTAGATTAGACGCACGAGGTGGAAAATTCGAAGAGAAAAGGCATTGCGGACGAGTCCACAGCCGGTTAGAGGTGAGTAGTTAGTATATATGATAGCCTGCGGGTTTGAAACCGTGGCTTATCACATTGTGACTCTATTTAGGGCGTGACTCGCATCCCATTGCAGGTGCGGGAGTGGTTATGACTGGGGATTGTGACTTGGTCCATCCCGAACAAGAATAATATTATATTGGCAGTTGAAACGCACCCTGTGTTGAGTATATATATATGGGCTATAAGCCATGTTTGGGGCCTTGTGCCGACCTGTAGTATCCTTAGAGGATAGATATCTATGTGATAGCATGATTTGTAAAATCATTTATCTCAGTCCTGGTTTGAAATCACTATAACGAAATGGTAAGTCACCTGTTCTTGCAAAATAAATAAACTAAAGTATTTGTCCTTGTTAAACGAATTGGAAACTAGAAATAATTAAATTGAACTGTTGTGTGACTCATATGCATGATGTGGACTAAGTATGGACCGGGCTGCACGCCGCAGCAAATGATATGAATATTGCGCTTGGGCTGAAGGAGCCCCTCCGTAGTCTGTACACGCCCCCAGTAAGCGTCGTCGATGTTAAAAGGATTGGGCTACGCGTTGTAGCGGTCATGTGCATTGCATCCTTGTTTCTTAATTACTTGTGTTATCTGTGGTTTGTTGTTGTTGTTAGTTCGTGGTAGGTGTCAGATTGTAGTTTTAGCTTTGCTCTATGGTATTCAGTGGATTTCCTGCTTTCAGCTATTTTATATGTTTTTTACTCACTGGGTACTTAGTACTCACCCCTACTCCCTGCACCTTTGTGTGCAGATTCAGGTACGTAAGAGGTCTAGACGAGCAGTCCAGTTTCTTATAGATTATTCGAGTTGCTGAGGTAGCTGTTAGCGTTCGCAAAGCCTAGCTTCTCTTTTTATTTTAGTTTATTATCTATATACTTTCAAACTTGAGTATTTTGTTTAGATATTCCTATTATTATTCAGTTTTTGCTTAGAAGCTCTAGACTCGTGACCCCAGATCTTTTGGGAGTGTCATTTTTGGTGTTTGCACTTCTCAGTATTTTATTCTACTATTTTTATTGGAGTATTATTAAAAACTCTCATATTCATCTTGATTTTGTCCTTTTGGGACTTGTTGTTAAATGTGAAAACAGTTGTTGGTCTGCCTTGCCTAGCTTTAGGGTTAGGCGCCATCACGACCGGGTTTGGGTCATGACATAATGACACCATAAAAGCAAAACTTCGATGTTCTTCCACTTCTGACGATTTTCCTTACTACATATTTTGCTTTCTGGGTTGTTGAATCCCCTAATATGGCCATATCATTGATATATGAAATTTAGGGTACAAAAGCCGTTTGCCAAATTCGGGTTGTGAACAGTTTTGATTATTTTCAAAGAGTCCAGGAATCTGTGTACAGCTACAATTCTTGGAGCGATAAAATATTTGTGCCTCACAATTCTAATTTCAAAAATAAAGCTCAATTTTTCCAAATACGGCCTTTCAGCACTTCAAATGAAGATTTTAAGGTTGTGCTCGCTGATATTGGGGAATGACTCAAAAGTGGCCATTTTTGCATAAATAGCCTTTTGGCGCCCTTTCGGTAGATTAGGCTATTTTGACAAAATGGCATCACTTGATTTTTTGACTATTTACATAAAAGAGGTCGTTGGACTCGTTAAGGGTTGTCTACGTATCATGCCCCAAAAGACGAGAAACAAACTAGCGTAGTTCGGTCAAATTATTTTTTAGACAAACCCACTTTTTTTATTTTTGACAAAATCGAATATCCAAACTATTTTTAAGACAAAATTTTCTATTTTCATTGACAAATCTAATTATATCTTTTAATTTTTGAAAACAAAACAAAATAACAAATTTCTTTATTTTATTTATTTTGTTATTACCATAATCCAAAAACTAAAAATCAACAATTTTTCTTTTTTTTTTTTAATCCCAAAATTTCGACAAAGTTTCAACAACATTTGAGTGTCGATTTTTCTTCTAAAATCAACAATTGTTATTTTCTCTCTTTTTTTTCTTTTTGTCCCAATTCTTTTTCCTAACCGGTCAACATGATAGCCCGAGACAAATAAATGCAACACATAATGTGATGACCCAGCCCGTCGTCACGGGAATTGCCACTTCGTTGTGTTGTAATTACATAATTCATGCTTTTATATCAGTGTTAGAGTCTATCGGGGGAGTTAGGAGTTAATTGGATTGGAAATGAGGCATATAGCCTTTTTGGAGGAAACTTGAATAAGGAAAGTCAACCCGGAGTTGACTATTTAGTTAGAGAGCTCGGAATCGAATTCTGATGATTCGGTTAGTTCCGGGAGGTGAATTGTGACTTAGGGGAGCGATCGGAATTGAATTTGGAGGACCGGTGTAGAAATAGGCTTGAATTGGCTAAGGTTGCATTTTGGCGAAATCCGATCGATAGGTGAGATTTTGATCCGGGAGTCGGAATGGAATTCCGACAGTTGCACTAGCTCCGTTAGGTGATTTTGGATGTGCTTGCAAAATTTCAGGTCATTCGGAGGTCGTTTGGTCGGGTTTTTGATCGAATGTCGATTTCGAAAGTTTTGAAGAAACTTAGGCTTGAATCCGTGCGTAATTGGTGATTTTGATGTTTAGGATGGTGTTTTTATGATTGGAACAAGTTTGAATTGTGTTTTGGAGTATGTTAGTGGTTTTCGTTGGGGTCCCGGGGGCCTCGGGATGAATTCGGGGGTCCAAACGGACCATTTTTGGCCTTAGACAGCAGCTGAATTGCTGATGTATCTGCAGGGGGAAATCCTTCATCGCGTTCGCGATGAAGGGGCACGCGTCCGCGAAGGTCAGCAAGGGTATGCATCGCGTTCGCGATGGTCTGGACGCGAACGCGTAGGGTCAGGATCGGAGGCTTCGCGTTCGCGGGGAGCTGGAACGCGTTCGCGTAGGTGAGGAAGGTTGGTCATCGCGTTCGCGTGAGTGGAGACGCGAACGCGTAGAAGAAAATCCGGGCGGTTGAAATCTGTGCTTCGCGAACGCGTGACTGGGTGTCGCGTTCGCGATGGGTGGACGGAGCAGAGCATCGCGTTCGCGTGAGTCCTGTTGCGAACGCGTAGAAGAAAGGTCTCTGGCAGTGAAGTTAAAACCAGAACTGGACAGTCGCGGGTTTAATACCCAAAACCTCCATTTTTGAGTTCCAAGAGAAGAAATTGACGGGAGATTGTTGGGAAATCATCGGGGTTTCGTTGGAGGTAAGTTTTGTGGCTTAATTACATCATTTTAACATGAAATCCTTGGTTAAATCCCTGTAAATGGAAGATTAAAGGTGGGTTTGAGCCCTAGGCCTAAATTAAAGAAAAACACCGATTTGAGTGGGCAAATGGAGTCCGATTTTGGTAAATTTTATATGCCTAGACTCGTATCGAGATGAGGATTCCGAATATGTGATTTTTGTAATTTTTTGACAAGTGTACCAAAAGTCGGGTTTGGACAACTTGTGGGTTTTGATATAATTTGGGTTATTTCGAATGAATTGCGTGAAATTAGCATATATTGATGCATTCTCTATGATTTTGAGCAGATTTGGCATCCGAGGAGATTGATTTGCGAGGCAAGCGCAAGGCGGATTGAAGCTTCTACCGGTTCGAGGTGAGTGGTAGTAGTAAACAATGTGCTGAGGGTTTGAAACCCCGTACTAGCACTTCACAGTGCTATATTGAGATGAGACACGCGTTCTATGACGGGCGTGGTGACATTGTGATTGGGGGTTCGGACTTAGTCCTTCCGGCTAATAGAATACTGTGTTGTATGACTGTTACTGAGATTATAACTGTACAATTAGGCTAATAGCCATGTTTGGGGCCTTGTGCCGATCTGTAGAGCATTAGGGAACCTATAGAGCTAGGTGACCCTTATATCATGTTGGAAACATACACTCAGCCGTAGCTCTAGCTGTATAGCATAATATGAGCTCGTACTAGATGTGTACATTGAGAGAGATTATCTAGGGTGGAATTCTCTATTCTAGCTGAGTGGGCCTGAAAGGCCAAGTCTATATTTACTGAGACAGGGTCTAGGACCCACTGTGATATATTATATTGGGCCTGAGAGGCCAAGCACATATTGACTGGGATAGGGTCGAGGACCCATTACGAGGTATTATATATATACCTATATTGGATCGGGCTGCACGCCGCAGCAGTATATATATTGGATCGGACTGCACGCCGCAGTAATATACATGTAATATACATGTAATATACATGTGGGACGGACTGCACGCCGCAGTATTATTGCGCTTGGGCTGTAGGAGCCCCTTCGGAGTCTGAGTCTGCACACATTCTCAGTGAGCACTGGTGTATATTATGGGATCGGGCTGCGCGCCGCAGCGGTATAAATATATATACATATAAATATTGGATCGGACTGCACGCCGCAGTAATACATGTGTGGATCGGGTTGCACGCCGCAGTATAATAGTGTTTGGGCCTAGGGAGCCCCTCCGAAGTCTGTATACACCCCCAGTGAGCGCCGTCGACGTTAAATGGAGCGGGCTGCGCGCCGCAGCGGTATATGTATTAGAGCGGGCTGCACGCCGCAGCATTATACTTAATCATATCCTATTATATACTTAAATACTTATACATTATAGACATAGGTATGTGTCTTTATATGTTGAGATGGCCGTACACCGTAGGGGTACGAGTGAGGGTTGGATCGGTGTAGAATCTTGTAGAGATAAACGTGGATTGGAGATTTGAGTATTACTATAGTGATGACGTACCTGAGAGGGTTGCCTTAGAACTGCTAAGTGATAGCACAGGAGTTCTTACCTTCAGTTATTATTTATTATTGTTACTCACTGAGTTGAAATATACTCACCCCACTCCCCTGCACTTTCTGTGCAGATCCACAGAGTGCCGAGAACGGTTGAGACGTTGTAGGCTGCCGATCCTTGTCTACTTTTGTGGAGATTACGAGGTAGCTGCCAGCGTCCGCAGAGCTTGTTTTCTCCTTCTTTATCATCTTGTTGATTTCCTAATTGCCTAGACTTGGTTGTAGTAGGATGCTATTCTGTAGAGGCTCAGTCTCGTGACACCACGATATGGTTGGGACCGTATTTTGTATGTTTTACATTTCGTTTATCACCTGATATGATCATTTACTTGTTTAAGTTTAATTTGATTAATAACTGGCTGGTTTAAGGGATAATATGGTCGGGCTTGCCTAGCATTGTGTTGGGCGCCATCACGACCAGGGTTTGGGTCGTGACAAGTTGGTATCAAAGCCTAGGTTAGCAGGTCTTGCGAGTCATGAGCCGGTTGGTAGAGTCTCGTGGATCGGTGCAGGGACGCCTGTACTTATCCTCGGGAGGCTGCAAACCTATTTAGGAAAAATTTCAATTCTTGGAATTCTTGTCGTGCGATTACTTTTGACTTGATCTGAACTTTGACATTCTATTCTCTCGCAGATGGCGAGAACTCGATCATCTGGACGTGGAGGACGACCACCACTACCACCTGCTAGAGGCCGTGGTCGCGACCGTGGTCGTGGCGGAGTTAGGGCAGCTGAGGCAGTGCCAGCTGACCCACAGCCCCCAGTTGCAGAGGTGCCAGCAGCACCAGATCAGGCACCAGTTGTGCCTATTGTCATTCCGGGTCTACAGGAGACCCTGGCTCAGATACTAGCAATCTGCACTGGCCTAGCACAGGCGGTTTCAGTTACTACTGTCGCAGCTGCATCGGGGATCGGGGGTGGTCATCAGACCCCCGCAGTACGCACTCCAGAGCCAGCAGTGCAGGGCATACAGACACCAGAGTCTCCTCCAGTTCAGCCTGTGGTATCGGTTCAGCCAGCAGATCAGGTTCAGGGGGACAGGGTCCCAGCTATGACAGACGATGAGCAGCGTCGTCTCAAGAGGTTCACCAGGTTATCTCCTCCAGTGTTTACTGGTGCTCTGGGCAAGGACGCCCAAGGTTTTCTGGATAAGTGCCGTCGGATGCTTCGTACGGCAGGGATATTGGAGTGTAGTGGGGTATCTTTCACTACCTTTCAGTTTCAGGGACCAGCCTTCGCTTGGTGGGAGGTTTATGAGCACCGCAGGCCGGCAGGGGCAGCACCACTATCATGGCCGGAGTTCTCCACTATGTTCTTGGAGAAATGGGTGCCTCGATCTCAGGAGAGAGGAGATGCGTAGGCAGTTTGAGGGTCTCCGTTAGGGGGACACGTCAGTGTCAGAGTATGAGATCAGGTTTACAGAGTTGTCCAGATATGCACCGTGGTTGGTTCATTCCGACAGAGAGAGGATTGGGCGCTTCGTGGACGGCCTCATTTATCCCATTCGTATTCCGATGACTCGGGAGAGGGTTTTGAGTCGTACATTTGAGGATGTCGTGGATATTGCTCACGACATAGAGACAGATTGTCGCAGACAGTGGGATGAGAGGGAGGCCAAGAGGCCTTGAGGTGCAGCTAGTTCCAGTGGTACTCAGACTAGAGGCCAGAGTCAGCAGAGCCGAGGTCGCTCTTTCAGGTCTTCGCAGTCGGGTCGCTCAGATCGTCGCAGATGGCCTCCTAGATAGGGTTATCATGGTTCGCACCAGAGCCAGCCATCTCTCAGTGCCATGCCAGCTCAGAGTTCTTCACAGGCCCCATCCGCTCAGGGTTCATCTCGGCCTAGTTCATCAGCTGGCCACTCCAGCGCCAGGGGTCCTTATCAGTCTCAGTCCCCAGCAACGGGGAGTTGCTACGAGTGCGGAGAGTTTGGGCACCACCGTAGGGAGTGTCCCCGTCCTGTTTCCAGATCTTATCAGCAGAGGGGGCAGCCCTCGTCATCTGGTCCTTCTACTTCAGCACCCGCCCCACCAGTTAGGGGTGAGGGTCAGGCAGCTAGGGGTCGCCCTCGAGGGGGAGGCCGATCAGGCGGTCAGGCTAGATGCTATGCTCTTCAGGGTTGATCTGAGGCCGTTGCTTCTGATGCAGTTATCACAGGTATTATTTCAGTCTGCCACAGAGATGCCTCAGTATTGTTTGATCCCGGTTCTACTTATTCTTATGTGTCTACATATTTTGCTCCTCATTTGGGCACGACCCGAGGGAGTCTTGAGCTGCCAGTGCATGTATCTACCTCGGTAGGGGATACTATTGTTGTGGACCACGTATACCGGTCCTGTTTGGTCACTATTGGAGGTCTGGAGACCCGAGTAGACCTGTTGCTTCTCAGCATGATTGATTTTGATGTTATATTGGGCATGGACTGGCTATCTCCATGTCATGCTATTCTGGACTGTCATGCTAAGACAGTCACGTTGGCTATGCCGGGCATTCAGAGTATCGAGTGGCGAGGCACGACTGAGTATGTACCTAGCAGGGTAATATATTTCCTCAAGGCTCAACGAATGGTTGGGAAGGGATGTCTCTCTTATTTAGCATTTGTGCGGGAGGTCGAGGCCCAGACTCCCAGTTTGATTCTGTTCCCATTGTGCGAGACTTTCCTGATGTGTTTCCCTCAGACCTGCCGGGCATGCCGCCGGACAGGGGATATTGATTTTGGTATCGATTTGGTGCCGGGCACTCAGCCTATTTCTATTCCTCCGTATCGTATGGCACCAGCTGAGTTGAAGGAATTGAAGGAGCAGCTCCAGGAACTCCTAGATAAGGGGTTCATTCGGCCGAGTGTGTCGCCGTGGGGTGCACCGGTCTGTTTGTTAAGAAGAAGGATGGATCCATGAAGATGTGTATTGACTACAGGCAGTTGAACAAAGTAACAATAAAGAATAAGTATCCTCTGCCTCGTATTGATGACTTATTTGATCAGCTCCAGGGAGCTAGGGTGTTCTCGAAGATTGATCTTCGTTCAGGCTACCATCAGCTGAAGATTAGAGAGTCTGACATTATGAAGACTGCATTCCGGACCGGATATGGTCACTATGAGTTCCTTGTGATGTCTTTTGGGCTGACCAACGCCCCAGCAGCATTTATGCATCTGATGAACAGTGTATTCGGGCCGTATCTTGATTCATTTGTGATCGTATTCATTGATGACATACTAGTCTACTCTCATAGCCAGGAGGAGCATGCTCGGCACTTGAGTATTGTGTTGCGGAGATTGAGAGAGGAGAAGCTGTATGCCAAGTTCTCCAAATGTGAGTTCTGGCTTGAGTCCGTGGCATTCTTAGGGCACGTGGTGTCCTGTGATGGTATTCGGGTAGATCCGAGGAAGGTCGAGGCAGTGCAGAGTTGGCCCAGACCGACCTCAGTTACTGAGATCCGTAGCTTTCTGGGATTGGCAGGGTATTATCGCCGATTCGTTCAGGGGTTCTCATCCATTGCTTCTTCTTTGACTAAATTGACTCAGATAGGTGCACCATTCCTGTGGTCGGATGAGTGCGAGGAGAGCTTTCAGAAGCTCGAGACAGCATTGACCACAACTCTAGTATTAGTGTTGCCCTCAGCTTCAGGTTCATATACCGTATATTGTGATGTCTTGAGAGTAGGGATAGGTTGTGTGTTGATGCAGGAGGGTAGGGTCATTGCTTATGCTTCTCGTCAGTTGAAGCCCCACGAGAAGAACTACCCTGTTCATGATTTGGAGCTAGCAACCATAGTTCATGCTTTGAAGATTTGGAGGCATTACCTGTATGGCGTCTCCTGTGAGGTGTTCACGGATCATCGCAGCCTTCAGCACTTATTCGGACAGAAGGACCTTAATTTGAGACAGCGGAGGTGGTTGGAGTTGCTTAAGGACTATGATATCACTATTTTGTATCATCCGGGGAAGGCCAATGTGGTGGCCGATGCCTTGAGTCGGAAGGCAGTTAGCATGGGCAGCTTAGCTTTCATCCCAGTTGGGGAGAGGCCATTTGCTTATGATGTTCGGGCTCTAGCCAATCGGCTAGTGAGATTAGATATTTCGGAGCCGAGTCGGGTGTTGGCTTGTGTTGTTTCTCGATCTTCCTTATATGATCGCATCGGGGAGCGACAGTATGATGACCCACATTTGCTTGTCCTTAAGGACAGAGTGCAGCATAATGATGTTAGAGATGTGACTGTCGACAGTGATGGTGTTCTGAGGATGCAGGGCCGTATATGCGTGCCCAATGTTGATGGTTTGTGGGAATTGATACTTGAGGAGGCACACAGTTCGCGCTACTCTATTCACCCAGGTGCCGCAAAGATGTACCAAGACTTGAGACAGCACTACTGGTGGAGGAGAATGAAGATGGATATTGTTAGGCATGTAGCTAAGTGCCTCAATTGCCAGCAGGTCAAATATGAGCATCAGAGACCGGGCGGTGTTCTTCAGCGTATGGTTATTCCCGAGTGGAAATGGGAGAGGATCACCATGGATTTTGTTACTAGGCTCCCTCGGACAGCGAGGAAGTTTGATTCTATATGGGTGATTGTTGATCGGCTGACTAAGTCCGCACATTTCATCCCAGTTAGTACTACTTACTCATCGGAGCGGTTGGCAGCGATCTTTATTCGGGAGATTGTCAGGTTGCATGGGGTCCCAGTGTCTATTATATCTGACAGAGGCACTCAGTTCACTTCTCAATTTTGGAGAGCATTTCAGCGAGAGATGGGTACGCGGGTTGAGTTGAGTACATCATTTCACCCCCAGACAGACGGGTAGTCTGAGCGCACTATTCAGATTCCGGAGGATATGTTGCAAGCATGTGTGATTGACTTTGGTGGGTCATGGGTTAAGTTCTTACCACTTGTTGAGTTCGCCTACAACAACAGTTATCAGTCGAGTATTCAGATGGCCCCGTACGAGGCATTGTATGGCAGACGGTGTAGATCTCCCGTCGGATGGTTTGAGCTTGGTGAGGATAGATTGATAGGGACTGAGTTAGTTCAGGATGCTCTGGATAGAGCAAAGTTAATCCAAGAGAGGCTTCGCACAGCACAGTCTCGCCAGAAGAGTTATGCAGACCGTAGGGTTCGAGAGTTGTCTTTCATGGTTGGTGATAGAGTATTGCTGAAGGTTTCACCCATGAAGGGTGTCATGAGGTTCGGGAGGAAAGGGAAGTTGAGTCCCAGGGTACATTGGTCCTTTTGAGATACTCAGGAGAGTTGGAGAGGTGGCATATGAGTTAGCCTTGCCACCCAGCTTATCCAGCGTTCATCCAGTATTCCATGTGTCTATGCTCCGGAAGTACATCGGAGATCCGTCCCATGTATTAGACTTCAGGTACCATTCAGCTTGATGGTGATCTATCCTATGATGTGGAGCCTATTGCTATTTTGGGTCGCCAAGTAAGGAAGTTCAGGTCGAAGGAGATTGCATCAGTTAAGGTTCAGTGGAGAGGTCGACCCGTAGAGGAGGCTACTTGGGAGGTTGAGCAGGAGATGCGGAGCAGATACCCTCAGCTATTCAAAACTTCGGGTATGTTTCTTGACCCGCTCGAGGACGAGCGTTTGCTTAAGAGGGGGAGAATTTGATGACCCGGCCCGTCGTCATGGGAATTGCCACCCCGTTGTGTTGTAATTACATAATTCATGCTTTTATATCAGTGTTAGAGTCTATCGGGGGAGTTAGGAGTTAATTGGATTGGAAATGAGGCATATAGCCTTTTTGGAGGAAACTTGAATAAGAAAAGTCAACCCGGAGTTGACTATTTAGTTAGAGAGCTCGGAATCGAATTCTGATGATTCGGTTAGTTCCGGGAGGTGAATTGTGACTTAGGGGAGCGATCGGAATTGAATTTGGAGGCCCGGTGTAGAAATAGGCTTGAATTGGCTAAGGTTGCATTTTGGCGAAATCCGATCGATAGGTAAGATTTTGATCCGGGAGTCGGAATGGAATTTCGACAGTTGCAGTAGCTCCGTTAGGTGATTTTGGATGTGCTTGCAAAATTTCAGATCATTCGGAGGTCGTTTGGTCGGGTTTTTGATCGAATGTCGATTTCGGAAGTTTTGAAGAAACTTAGGCTTGAATCCATGCGTAATTGGTGATTTTGATATTTAGGATGGTGTTTTTATGATTGGAACAAGTTTGAATTGTGTTATGGAGTATGTTAGTGGTTTTCGTTAGGGTCCCGGGGGCCTTGGGATGAATTCGGGGGTCCAAACGGACCATTTTTGGCCTTAGACAGCAGCTGAATTGCTGCTGTATCTGCAGGGGGAAATCCTTCATCGCGTTCGCGGTGAAGGGGCACGCATCCGCGAAGGTCAGCAAGGGTATGCATCGCGTTCGCGATGGTCTGGACGCGAACGCGTAGGGTCAGGATCGGAGGCTTCGCGTTCGCGGGGAGCTGGAACGCGTTCGCGTAGGTGAGGAAGGTTGGTCATCGCGTTCGCGTGAGTGGAGACGCGAACGCGTAGAAGAAAATCCGGGCGGTTGAAATCTGTGCTTCGCGAACGCGTGACTGGGTGTCGCGTTCGCGATGGGTGGACGGAGCAGAGCATCGCGTTCGCGTGAGTCCTGTCGCGAACGCGTAGAAGAAAGGTCTTTGGCAGTGAAGTTAAAACCAGAACTGGACAGTCTCGGGTTTAATACCCAAAACCTCCATTTTTGAGTTCCAAGAGAAGAAATTGACGGGAGATTGTTGGGAAATCATCGGGGTTTCGTTGGAGGTAAGTTTTGTGGCTTAATTACATCATTTTAACATGAAATCCTTGGTTAAATCCCTGTAAATGGAAGATTAAAGGTGGGTTTGAGCCCTAGGCCTAAATTAAAGAAAAACACCGATTTGAGTGGGCAAATGGAGTCCGATTTTGGTAAATTTTATATGCCTAGACTCGTATCGAGATGAGGATTCCGAATATGTGATTTTTGTAATTTTTCGACAAGTGTACCAAAAGTCGGGTTTGGACAACTTGTGGGTTTTGATATAATTTGGGTTATTTCGAATGAATTGCGTGAAATTAGCATATATTGATGAAATTAGGACAAGAGGGGTTGCTCTGATGGTAAGAAACCCCCACTTCCAACCGAGAGGTTGTGAGTTCGAGTCTCCCCAAGAGCAAGGTGGGTAGTTCTTGGAGGGAAGGATGCCGGGGGTCTATTTGGAAACAAGCCTCTCTACCTTAGGGTAGGGGTAAGGTCTGCGTACACACTACCCTCCCCAGACCCCACTAAGTGGGATTATACTGGGTTGTTGTTGTTGTTGTTGTTGTTGATGCATTCTCTATGATTTTGAGCAGATTTCGCATCCGAGGAGATTGATTTGCGAGGCAAGCGCAAGGCGGATTGAAGCTTCTACCGGTTCGAGGTGAGTGGTAGTAGTAAACAATGTACTGAGGGTTTGAAACCTCGTACTAGCACTTCACAGTGCTATATTGAGATGAGACGCGCGTTCTATAACGGGCGTGGTGACATTGTGATTGGGGGTTCGGACTTAGTCCATCCCGGCTAATAGAATACTGTGTTGTATGACTGTTACTGAGACTATAACTGTACAATTGGGTTAATAGCCATGTTTGGGGCCTTGTGCCGATCTGTAGAGCATTAGGGAACCTATAGAGCTAGGTGACCCTTATATCATGTTGGAAACATACACTCAGCCGTAGCTCTAGCTGTATAGCATAATATGAGCCCGTACTAGATGTGTACATTGAGAGAGATTATCTAGGGTGGAATTCCCTATTTTAGCTTAGTGAGCCTGAAAGGCCAAGTCTATATTGACTGAGACAGGGTCTAGGACCCACTGTGATATATTATATTGGGCCTGAGAGGCCAAGCACATATTGACTGGGATAGGGTCGAGGACCCATTACGAGGTATTATATATATATACCTATATTGGATCGGGCTGCACGCCGTAGTAGTATATATATTGGATCGGACTGCACACCGCAGTAATATACATGTAATATACATGTGGGACGGACTGCACGCCGCAGTATTTTTGCGCTTGGGCTGTAGGAGCCCCTTCGGAGTCTGAGTCTGCACACATTCTCAGTGAGCACTGGTGTATATTATGGGATCGGGCTGCGCGCCGCAGCAGTAGAAATATATATACATATAAATATTGGATCGAACTGCACACCGCAGTAATACATGTGTGGATCGGGCTGCACGCCGCAGTGTAATAGTGCTTGGGCCTAGGGAGCCCTTCCGAAGTCTGTATACACCCCCAGTGAGCGCCGTCGACGTTAAATGGAGCGGGCTGCGTGCCGCAGCGGTATATGTATTGGAGCGGGCTGCACGCCGCTGCATTATACTTAATCATATCCTATTATCTACTTAAATACTTAGACATTATAGACATAGGTATGTGTCTTTATATGTGGAGATGGTCGTACACCGTAGGGGTACGAGTGAGGGTTAGATCAGTGTAGAATCTTGTAGAGATAAACGTGGATTGGAGATTTGAGTATTTCTATAGTGATGACGTACATGTGAGGGTTGCCTTAGAACTGCTAAGTGATAGCACAGGAGTTCTTACCTTTAGTTATTATTTATTATTGTTACTCACTGAGTTGAAATATACTCACCCCACTCCCTGCACTTTCTGTGCAGATCCACAGGTGCCCGAGAGCAGTTGAGACATTGTAGCTGCTGATCCTTGTCTACTTTTGCGGAGATTACGAGGTAGCTGCCAGCATCCGCAGAGCTTGTTTTCTCCTTCTTTATCATCTTGTTGATTTCCTATTTGCCTAGACTTGGTTGTATTAGGATGCTATTCCGTAGAGGCTCAGTCTCGTGACACCACGATATGGTTGGGACCGTATTTTGTATGTTTTACATTTCGTTTATCACCTGATATGATCATTTACTGTTTAAGTTTAATTTGATTAATAACTGGCTGGTTTAAGGGATAATATGGTCGGGCTTGCCTAGCTATGTGTTAGGCGCCATCACGACCAGGGTTTGGGTCGTGACACATAATCATGATCGTCTTATCATATTTGGGTAACTTGTCCTAGACGGACCCAACCCATGTGTTGAGTCCCCTAAGTCATACGTGATGCAAATAAACATCACTATTTCTAGGTTCATAACCTGGTTATTTGTTCTAGACTATATACCCGAGCGGACAACTCGAGTCGAGGAGGGGGCTATGTACCGGGAACCAAAAGGTCATCCGGCTTAGTAACTTGTCCGGCCTCTTTCTTATTAAAGGTATTGACACTAACAGAATAGGGAGTCTCAACCAGTAAGCACATCCCCGAAGGTGAGAAGAGAAGGGTTTTCGGCACAATTTATATACAGTTTAAATAATATCAAAGCGGTAAACGTTTAGCACATTAATCAAGAACATATAGGGAAATCAGCTATAAACAAATACAGCAATTTAACTGAGCTTGAATTCTTAAACCCTGAACCAAAGTTCAAGGTTTTTTCTTCCCCATCAGAGTCACCAAAGTTGTCACACCTCTTTTTTTACTGAGCCTATTTACTACACCCCGGGAAGGAATATAATAAAATGAAGAAGTTTTTCCCATTTAAGGATAGTCGGAATGGGATTTATTTATTTAATTTCAAAGTTGCAACTTAAGAGATTAATGGTGTCCCAAGTCACCGGTTGAATCCCGAACAGAGGAAAGTTTGACTATGTTAACAGTCCGCGAACTAGAAATTCGGATAAGGAATTCTGTTAATCCCGGAGAAAGTGTTAGGCACTCCCGAATTTCGTGGTTCTAGCACGATCGCTCAACTGTTGTATTTGTTTTATTTGATTTCTATATATGTTCCATTTTTATGTGCATTAATATTCCGCTTTATTATTTAATTTTACAAGAATTGCAACATCGTGAAAATATATTTTGGACCACGTCGTACCAGTACGCTCGTGGTTTTTTAACACATTTCGACTTCGTTGAGATTTGGATTTGGGTCACATAAATGTGCACCCATATTAGGAAGGAAATATTATTACAAAACGTACCTAAAGTATCTACATCTATGTTAAATTATGGAAAGACTATGAAATTTGCTAAACGGTCCTTCCAAATCTAAGATTTTCATAACAATTTATTTGAGGCCCCGCAATTGTATATTTAAAGAGGCGAGGCGAGGCTCATTATTTATTAAAGGCCATACCTAAAGTATACTATATTTTCTATGTGTTCCATCTCTAATAATGAAAGTGAAAATTTTAATTATTTATTATTACCAAATAGTTTTTGCTTTTTTTGGTGCTAAAAACTCATAAGAGTTCAGGCTTTAATTCATATTGGGCTTGACTACAGCCCATGGTCCAATTTAAATCCAGCTGAAGTCCAAATCTTGGGCTATGTGTAAATATTGAGCCCTATGGCCCAGAACAGTTTACTTTCAGTATCATATGGCCAGGCCAAGTATAACTATCTCATTTATTGAATTTGGGCCTTTCATTAAGGCATTGATCCAAAATTATCACCAAGCAGAAGACATTTGTTTTTTACTTCACTCTCAGGTTATTAAAATTTTCAATTTGTATTCAAATCAGTTAAGCTAATTAGTTACCAGAAAATTTGTTTTTATTCTGATGAGAAAATAATATTGAACATGCTTCAGATTTTTAATCTAATCAACTTGCATATTATCGATAACCAGTTTCAGTGTTAATGATATAGATCATAGTAGACAATACATGAACTAAAGTATACTGATAATCTAATAGTGATGAAGTTGTGACGACCCAAAGGGTCATCACTTGTTTATTTAATCATTCCGAGCTTTTGAGGTCTTGAAAACCTCATTTATAGTTGCCTCGATTTGCGTGCACAGTCCGGGCACAAAGCTGGAAAAGATTTATGTTGAAATATGTGAAATATGTGAAAAAGTAGAAGAATTTTGATATTAATATTGATATGGTTGACTTTGGTCAACATTTTTGGTAAACGGACCCGGATCCGTGATTTGACTATTTCAGAAAATCCGTAGAAAAATATGGAACTTGGGCATATGTCCGGAATTGAAATCCGAGGTCTAGAACCCCGATAAAAGAATTTTTCTGTTAAATTGTTTTCTGAAAATGTTTAAGGAAAATGAAACTGAATTTTTATTAAAAAGTACTGGTATCGGGCTCGTATTTTGGTTCCGACGCCCGGTACGGGTCATATATATTGGTTAAGCGCTTCCTGTAAAGTTTGGTTGAAAACGGACGTCGTTTGACGTGTTTCGGCCTTAAATTGGAAAGTTTGGAAATTATGAAAATTTGAAAGGATTCTTGAGTTTTAAGGCTCAATTCATGGATTTTGATGTTATTTTAGCGATTTGATTGCGCGAGCAAGTTCGTATGATGTTTTTAAGTTAGTGTGCATATTTGGTTTGGAGCCCCGAGGGCTCGGGAGTGTTTCGGAGGTGGTTCGGGGTGTTTTTGAACTTAAGAAAAACTGCAGAAATCTGCAGCAGACAATTCTTCATCGCGTTCGCGTCCAGCCGGTCGCGTTCGCGATGGTCAACTTATTTCCTTCTTCGCGTTCGCGTCCACCTTGTCGCGTTCGCGAAGACTTTTCTTCCTTCTTCTACGCGTTCGCGTCCTTAGGACCGCGTTCGCGTACAACAACATGAACCCCAGTCTTTTTCCTCTACGCGTTCGCGTGAAGGCTCCCGCGTTCGCGGAGCCTAGCCTGCCTCTTCTACGCGTTCGCGTACAGCACCACGCGTTCGCGTAGGCCAAATTTCAATCCCCAGAATTTTCTTCTTCGCGTTCGCGTTAATCCCTACGCGAACGCGATGTGTAAAACTTGTTCTTCATCGCGAACGCGACCGGGGTGTCGTGAACGCGATGAAGAAATTATTGCCCAGTGATTTAAGTTCTGCAAAAACAGAACATACGGGATTATTTCCAATTCTCTCAACTCTCTCTTCTCCAACAGCCCTTAGGCGATCCTTAGAGCAACTTTTCATCAAGGTTCATCGGGTAAGTATTGTTTAACTCGTCTTCTTCACTTTTCATCAACATCAATCAAATTCTTAGGCCTAAACATGTGTAAATTGGTTGAAAAATTAGAGAAATGGGTATAGTTAGGGCTTTCAAAGAAATTGCGATTTAGACCTCGTTTTGGAGTCGAACTTAAGAACAAATTGTATATTTGAACTCATGGAAGATTGGGTGAAATTAATTTGGTTCGAAACTTGAGTTTCGATTATGTGGGCCCGGGGTCGGATTTTACTATTCCGGGCAGAATGTTGTAAAAAACCATATTTAGCAATATGAACTAGTTTGTTAAGTAGAATTGATGATATTAAATCAATTGTGTATAGATACGATTGGATTGGAGTCAAATTCAAAAGGAAAAGGCATTGCTACGGATTGAATCGTTCGTAAGCATTCGAGGTAAGTGTTTGTTCTATCCTAGCTTGAGGGAATAGGATTATGTGTTATGTGTTATGTGATCGAGTGCGGTGTATGGGCTGTGGTGACGAGCATCCATACATTGGCGTCTAGTATGACCGTGAGTCGTTGGAAAATAATATTTTGAGATATATTACATGTGAATCGTTATTGTTCTCCCTTGTTGGGACTTGTTGTGAAGATAATTATTGATTGCCCTTGATGGGACGATTTATGAATTGTTGTTTCTTTCTCTGCCCTTAACCGTGATTGTTATTTGGGTGAGGAAGAGTGATAATGCACGAAGGGTGATGCCGTGCCATGTTTATTTATTTATGCACGAAGGTTAATGCCGTGCCATGTTTATTTATTGATTATGCACGAAGGATCATGCCGTGCCCTGTTATTGAACCATGTACGAAGGATCATGCCGTACTATGGATGTGAGGATGAGAGTAAAAGCACGAAGGGTGATGCCGTGTACTTTATTTGTTTGTTTGGTGAGGATGAGAGTAAAAGCACGAAGGGTGATGCCGTGTACTTTATTTGTTTATTTGGTGAGGATGAGAGTAAAAGCACGAAGGGTGATGCCGTGCAATTGCTTGTTATTTCTTGAAGTGATATTGTTCGTGTTTACATTATACTTTGTTTTCTTTGTGAAATTATTAACTGTGGTTAGTTGTTAAATTCTTTAAGATATTTCTTATTGTGTTATTACTTGATTATTTCTTGTTATTTTGTGGTACACATATATATATTGAATTGCACGGGTTTATGTGAGTGTCTGGTCCTAGGCTTGTCACTACTTCGCCGGGATAGGCCAGGCACTTACCAGCACATGGGGTCGGTTGTGCTGATGCTACACTTCTGTGCGTTTTTGCACAGGTCCAGGTTACGATCAGGAGCAGCAGCGGCAGTAAGTAGATTGCGTGGGAGCTAATCATATTTGAGACCGAGGTAGCTTGCAGACGTCCGCAGGCCCGGCGTCTCTTTCTTTATTTATGTTATTAGCTGTAGTCTCTTTGTTTCGAGACAAACAGTATTATGTTATATTTCCTTCAGACTTTTATGTGTAGTATTCCATAGTAGTTTGTGAGTTGGTGACTCCACGTCTTGGGTAGAGGATTTCAGTATAATTTTCACTCTGTGATTTGTTATATCCATTTCGATAAAGTATTCCGCATTTATTTAATTAAAATTGTGTTAAAAACAGGATGGTATGAATACAGTGGCTTGCCTAGCTACCTCGAGTAGGCGCCATCACGATCCCCATGTTGGGGGAAAATCCGGGTCGTGACAAGTTGGTATCAAAGCTCTAGGTTACATAGGTCTCACCACTCACGAACAAGCTTAGTAGAGTTTGAGAGGTAGGTACGGAGACGTCCGTACTTGTCCTCCAGAGTCTATTGAGTTAGGAAAAAGTCTCTCATTTGTTCTTTCTTGTCGTGCGACTTGTTCCTCAATTACTGATTGAATTTCTATTATGTCCTTTCGCAGATGGTAAGGACACGCACTTCTTCGTCCGCTGACCAGCAGCCTGAGCCCCAGACAGCTCCTGTGAGGGGCAGGGGCCGAGGCCGTACTAGAGGCCGTGGTAGGGGTAGAGCTCAGCCCCAGGCAGCTACCCCAGAGGTGGAGCCTCATATTGAGATTGATGAGGAGGTTCCGGTTCCAGCAGCTCCAGCGGGCCCAGCTCAGGTCCCAGGAGAGGCTTTGATTACCCCGGATCTCCGGGATGCTTTGGTCAGAATAGCGGGATTTATGGATAGCATTGCCAGAGCGGGTCTATTATCAGTTGCCCCAGCTACTTCTCAGGCTGGAGGAGGGGCCCAGACTCCTATTGCTCATACTCCGGAGCCAGTAGCTCCTCAGCCTCAGGCACCAGTAATTCAGCCAGCTGTGGCCACTCAGTCAGGTACCACAGCTCATGCCGGTGATGGAGCGGCCATGACTTCTGATTCATTATGGAGGCTTGATCGGTTCTCCAAGCTATTTACCACTACATTCAGTGGAGCCGCATCAGAGGATCCTCAGGACTTTTTATTCAGTTGCCATGAGATTCTCGAGACTATGGGGATCGTGGAGACAAACGGAGTTGATTTCTGTACCTTCAGACTTGCAGGATCCGCCAAGACTTGGTGGAGAGATTATTGCTTGACTCGACCAGCAGGGTCCCCAGCTCTATCATGGGACCAGTTTGCGGAACTATTTATGGAGAAGTTTCTCCCTGCTACTCAGGCGGGATTTACTTCGGAGGCAGTTTGAGCGCCTCCATCAGGGCACTATGACAGTTACACGGTATGAGACGAGATTTATTGACTTGGCTCGTCATGCAGTGGTGATACTTCCCACGGAGCGGGAGAGGGTCCGCGGATTTATAGATGGGCTTAATCAGCCGATTAGACTCGAGATGGCTATGGGCGTGGGGAGTGACATATCATTTCAGGAGGCAGCCAATGCGGCACGCAGAGTTGAGATGGCTCTTGCTAGGGAGGCGGTTATTCTTCGGATAAGAGGCCTCGTCATACGGGTAGATTTGGTGGTTCTTCCTGTGGTAGGAGAGAATCCTTTGATAGAGGCCGGTCTTCCGGGCCTTTTCATTCCGCCCTTCGAGCTTCGCGGGGTGGATCGGGTGATCGTGGTTCTCGGGGTATTATTCGGACCGGTCTCCTATTAGTGCTCGGCCTCTTCGGAGCGTTCGTGGAGGCCATTCGGGTCGTCGGGGCCAGCGGCCCTATCGGTCCAAGAGTTGCTACGGTTGTGGCGACCCGGGTCATTTTATCAGGAATTGCCCTATAGCAGCGGGCAACTCTCAGCAGCGGGGTCCTCGTCCTATGATTCGAGGCCCCAGCTGACCCTCAGCCTGCCCAGCCAGCGAGAGGCGGGGGTAGAGATTATAGAGGTGGAGGTCGAGACCGTAGAGGTGGAGACCGTCCGGCGAGAGGTAGAGGTCAGCCAGTTGATGGTCGTCCTAGAGACGCAGCTCAGAGGGGAGGTGCAGATCCCCGATTCTATGCTTTACCGGCCAGGCCAGAGGCAGAGGCATCAGATGCTGTGATTACAGGTACTATTCTTGTGTGTGGCAGAGGTGCTTCGGTATTATTTGACCCTGGATCTACCTATTCCTATGTGTCTTCCTACTTCGCACCGTATTTGGCTGTGCCCAGCTATGCTCTGGATATTCCAGTTTATGTGGCTACGCCAATGGGTGACTCTATTGTAGTCGATCGGGTGCATCGTTCGTGCGTAGTTATATTTGGGGGTCTTGAGACCCGTGTTGATCTGTTGCTCTTGGATATGGTAGATTTTGATGTCATATTGGGGATGGACTGGTTGTCCCCATACCATGCTATTCTTGATTGTCATGCTAAGACTGTCACCTTAGCCTTGCCGGAATCACCCCGATTAGAGTGGAAGGGTACCTCAAGCCACTCCGTTCGCACTGTTATTTCTTATGTTAAGGCTCGACGTATGGTCGAGAAGGGGTGTCTAGCTTATTTGGCTTATGTTCGTGATTCCAGTGCAGAAGTTCCTTCCATTGATTCAGTCCCTATTGCACGGGAGTTTCCTGAGGTTTTTCCTTCAGACCTGCCGGGCATGCCACCCGACAGGGATATTGACTTCTGTATTGATTTGGCACCGGGCACTCAGCCCATCTCTATTCCACCCTATCGTATGGCCCCGCCGGAGTTAAAGGAGTTGAAGGATCAGTTGCAGGACCTTCTTGAGAAGGGTTTTATCAGGCCCAGTGTTTCCCCCTAGGGGGCACCTGTATTATTTGTAAAGAAGAAGGATGGCTCGATGCGGATGTGTATTGATTACCGGCAGTTAAACAAGGTGACTATCAAAAATAAATATCCACTGCCGAGGATTGATGATTTGTTTGACCGGCTCCAGGGAGCGAGGGTATTCTCTAAGATAGACTTGAGGTCGGGCTACCATCAGCTGAAGATCAGGGCGGCTGACATTCCTAAGACGACCTTTCGCTCTAGATATGGGCATTATGAGTTCTTGGTCATGTCCTTCGGGTTGACCAATGCCCCAGCGACATTCATGGAGTTAATGAATCGGGTATTCAGGCCTTACTTAGATCCGTTCGTGATAGTCTTCATAGATGACATCCTGGTGTACTCCCGCGGCCAGGAAGAGCACGAGCAGCACCTCAGGAGTGGTTCTTCAGACTCTGAAAGATAACCGACTATATGCCAAATTTTCTAAATGTGAGTTCTGGCTGAGTTCGGTAGCATTTCCGGGTCACATTGTATCCGTGGAAGGTATTCAGGTAGACCCAAAGAAGATTGAGGCGATTAAGAATTGGCCTCGACCCAGCTTCAGTGACCGAGATACGGAGTTTCTTGGGATTAGCGAGTTACTACCGTCGTTTTGTAGAGGGGTTTTCTTCTATTGCGGCCCGATGACCGGGTTGACCCGGAAGGGTGTCCAGTTCGGTGGTCGAGAGGAGTGTGAGGCGAGCTTTCGAAGCTCGAGACGGCCTTGACCACCGCACCGGTGTTGGTACTACCTACGGGTGCGGGGCCTTATATAGTTTATTGTGACGCATCTCGTACGGGGCTTGGAGCGGTATTGATGCAAGGATGGTAAGGTTATCGCTTATGCTTCGAGGCGATTAAAGATACATGAGAAGAATTATCCAGTTCATGATCTTGAATTAGCAGCAGTGGTTCATGCCTTAAAGATCCGGAGGCATTATCTATATGGTGTGACATGTGAGGTGTACACTGATCACAAAAGCTTACAGTATTTGTTCAAACAGAAGGAGTTGAATCTACGACGGCGGAGATGGTTAGAGTTGCTAAAAGACTATGATGTTACTATATTATATCACCCAGGGTAAGGCCAATGTGGTGGCCGATGCATTGAGTAGAAAGTATGCCGGCATGGGTAGTCTTGCATATATTCCGGTCAATCAGAGACCATTAGCTCTAGATGTCCAGGCCTTAGCCAACCGGTTCGTGAGATTAGACATTTACGAGCCTAGCAGAGTGTTAGCCTGCACGGTCGCTCGTTCTTCCTTATTAGAGCGTATCCGTGAGAGGCATTTGATGATCCTCATTTGCGTGAGTTGAGAGATACAGTACAGCGGGGAGGTGCCACACAGGGTAAACCTAGATGATGATGGCGTATTGAAATTGCAGGGTCGAGTTTGTGTGCCCAATGTCGAAGGAATTCGAGAGTTGATCTTAGCGGAGGCCCACAGTTCGCGGTATTCTATACACCCGGGTGTCGCGAAGATGTACCGGGACTTACGACAGCACTATTGGTGGCGCAGAATAAAGAAAGATATCGTTGCATATGTCGCTCGGTGTCTAAATTGTCAGCAGGTGAAATATAAGCACCAGAGGCCCGGTGGTGTATTCCGGAGGATTGAGATTCCCGAGTGGAAATGGGAGCGGATCACTATGGACTTCGTTACTGGAGTTCCTTTGACTCGGAGGAAATATGATGCTATTTGGGTCATTGTTGATAGGTTGACCAAATCAGCACACTTTATTCCAATGTCTGTCTCCTACTCGTCGGAGAGGTTAGCGGAGGTTTACATTAGGGAGATTATTCGTCTCCATGGGGTGCCAGTATCCATTATCTCTGATCGGGGTACGCAGTTTACCTCGCGGTTCTGGAGAGCGGTCCAGCAGGAGTTAGGCACCCAGGTTCAATTGAGTACAGCATTTCATCCTCAGACGGATGGCCAGTCCGAGAGGACTATTCAGATTCTAGAGGACATGCTTCGAGCCTGTGTTATTGATTTCGGAGGCTCGTGGGACCGGTTTCTGCCATTAGCAGAGTTCGCCTACAATAACAGTTACCAATCTAGCATCCAGATGGCTCCGTATGAGGCGTTGTATGGTAGGCGATGTCGATCACCAGTTGGATGGTTTGAACCGAGAGAGGCTTAGTTCAGGAGGCCTTGGATAAGGTCAAGACTATTCAGGAGAGATTGCGTTCAGCTCAGTCCAAGCAAAAGACTTATGCGGATCGTAAGGTTCGAGATGTAGATTTCATGGTTGGTGAACGAGTATTGCTCCGGGTGTCGCCTATGAAGGGCGTGATGAGGTTTGGGAAGAAGGGCAAGCTCGGCCCTAGGTATATTGGTCCATTTGAGATTCTAGACAGAGTGGGAGGGGTGGCTTACAGATTAGCTTTGCCGCCTAGCTTATCAGCCGTGCATCCAGTTTTTCATGTATCTATGCTTCGGAGATACCACGGCGATCCCACACATGTGTTAGACTTCAGTAATGTCCAATTGGACAATGATCTATCTTACGAGGAGGAGCCGGTAGCCATTCTAGACCGGCGACAGTTGAGGTCGAAGAGTTATCCTTCTGTGCGTGTTCAGTGGAGAGGCCAGCCTCCCTGAGGCATCGACCTGGGAGTCCGAGTCTGATATGCGGAGCCGTTACCCACACTTGTTTCCTGACTCGGTACTTCTTTCTTTTGTCCGTTCGAGGACGAACGGTTGTTTTAGAGGTGGAGATTGTGACGACCCAAAGGGTCATCACTTGTTTATTTAATCATTCCGAGCTTTTGAGGTCTTGAAAACCTCATTTATAGTTGCCTCGATTTGCGTGCACAATCCGGGCACAAAGCTGGAAAAGATTTATGTTGAAATATGTGAAATATGTGAAAAGGTAGAAGAATTTTGATATTAATATTGATATGGTTGACTTTGGTCAACATTTTTGGTAAACGGACCCGGATCCGTGATTTGACTATTTCAGAAAATCCGTAGAAAAATATGGAACTTGGGCATATGCCCGGAATTGAAATCCGAGGTCTAGAACCCCGATAAAAGAATTTTTCTGTTAAATTGTTTTCTGAAAATGTTTAAGGAAAATGAAACTGAATTTTTATTAAAAAGTACTGGTATCGGGCTCGTATTTTGGTTCCGACGCCCGGTACGGGTCATATATATTGGTTAAGCGCTTCCTGTAAAGTTTGGTTGAAAACGGACGTCGTTTGACGTGTTTCGGCCTTAAATTGGAAAGTTTGGAAATTATGAAAATTTGAAAGGATTCTTGAGTTTTAAGGCTCAATTCATGGATTTTGATGTTATTTTAGCGATTTGATTGCGCGAGCAAGTTCGTATGATGTTTTTAAGTTAGTGTGCATATTTGGTTTGGAGCCCCGAGGGCTCGGGAGTGTTTCGGAGGTGGTTCGGGGTGTTTTTGAACTTAAGAAAAACTGCAGAAATCTGCAGCAGGCAATTCTTCATCGCGTTCGCGTCCAGCCGGTCGCGTTCGCGATGGTCAACTTATTTCCTTCTTCGCGTTCGCGTCCACCTTGTCGCGTTCGCGAAGACTTTTCTTCCTTCTTCTACGCGTTCGCGTCCTTAGGACCGCGTTCGCGTACAACAACATGAACCCCAGTCTTTTTCCTCTACGCGTTTGCGTGAAGGCTCCCGCGTTCGCGGAGCCTAGCCTGCCTCTTCTACGCATTCGCGTACAGCACCACGCGTTCGCGTAGGCCAAATTTCAATCCCCAGAATTTTCTTCTTCGCGTTCGCGTTAATCCCTACGCGAACGCGATGTGTAAAACTTGTTCTTCATCGCGAACGCGACCGGGGTGTCGCGAACGCGATGAAGAAATTATTGCCCAGTGATTTAAGTTCTGCAAAAACAGAACATACTGGATTATTTCCAATTCTCTCAACTCTCTCTTCTCCAACAGCCCTTAGGCGATCCTTAGAGCAACTTTTCATCAAGGTTCATCGGGTAAGTATTGTTTAACTCGTCTTCTTCACTTTTCATCAACATCAATCAAATTCTTAGGCCTAAACATGTGTAAATTGGTTGAAAAATTAGAGAAATGGGTATAGTTAGGGCTTTCAAAGAAATTGCGATTTAGACCTCGTTTTGGAGTCGAACTTAAGAACAAATTGTATATTTGAACTCATAGAAGATTGGGTGAAATTAATTTGGTTCGAAACTTGAGTTTCGATTATGTGGGCCCGGGGTCGGATTTTACTATTCCGGGCAGAATGTTATAAAAAAACCATATTTAGCAATATGAACTAGTTTGTTAAGTAGAATTGATGATATTAAATCAATTGTGTATAGATACGATTGGATTGGAGTCAAATTCAAAAGGAAAAGGCATTGCTACGGATTGAATCGTTCGTAAGCATTCGAGGTAAGTGTTTGTTCTATCCTAGCTTGAGGGAATAGGATTATGTGTTATGTGTTATGTGATCGAGTGCGGTGTATGGGCTGTGGTGACGAGCATCCATACATTGGCGTCTAGTATGACCGTGAGTCGTTGGAAAATAATATTTTGAGATATATTACATGTGAATCGTTATTGTTCTCCCTTGTTGGGACTTGTTGTGAAGATAATTATTGATTGCCCTTGATGGGACGATTTATGAATTGTTGTTTCTTTCTCTGCCCTTAACCGTGATTGTTATTTGGGTGAGGAAGAGTGATAATGCACGAAGGGTGATGCCGTGCCATGTTTATTTATTTATGCACGAAGGTTAATGCCGTGCCATGTTTATTTATTGATTATGCACGAAGGATCATGTCGTGCCCTGTTATTGAACCATGTACGAAGGATCATGCCGTACTATGGATGTGAGGATGAGAGTAAAAGCACGAAGGGTGATGCCGTGTACTTTATTTGTTTGTTTGGTGAGGATGAGAGTAAAAGCACGAAGGGTGATGCCGTGTACTTTATTTGTTTATTTGGCGAGGATGAGAGTAAAAGCACGAAGGGTGATGCCGTGCAATTGCTTGTTATTTCTTGAAGTGATATTGTTCGTGTTTACATTATACTTTGTTTTCTTTGTGAAATTATTAACTGTGGTTAGTTGTTAAATTCTTTAAGATATTTCTTATTGTGTTATTACTTGATTATTTCTTGTTATTTTGTGGTACATATATATATATTGAATTGCACAGGTTTATGTGGGTGTCTGGTCCTAGGCTTGTCACTACTTCGCCGGGATAGGCCAGGCACTTACCGGCACATGGGGTCGGTTGTGCTGATGCTACACTTCTGTGCGTTTTTGCACAGGTCCAGGTTACGATCAGGAGCAGCAGCAGCGGTAAATAGATTGCGTGGGAGTTGATCACATTTGAGACCGAGGTAGCTTGCAGACGTCCGCAGGCCCGGCGTCTCTTTCTTTATTTATGTTATTAGCTGTAGTCTCTTTGTTTCGAGACAAACAGTATTATGTTATATTTCCTTCAGACTTTTATGTGTAGTATTCCATAGTAGTTTGTGAGTTGGTGACTCCACGTCTTGGGTAGAGGATTTCGGTATAATTTTCACTTTGTGATTTGTTATATCCATTTCGATAAAGTATTCCGCATTTATTTAATTAAAATTGTGTTAAAAACAGGATGGTATGAATACAGTGGCTTGCCTAGCTACCTCGAGTAGGCGCCATCACGATCCCGATGTTGGGGGAAAATCCGGGTCGTGACAGAAGTAATATATCAATTGTCCAGATTTTTATTTTTAAAAGAACAAGCTATTGATAAAACGGGATTTACTTACTTATCTTTACAATTAACTACTTGAACATTGAACACAATACTACTAATTCATAATTTTCGATCAAGCTACTATCATTATGTCTCTATTTACTTTTACATTGATTGTTAGTTATTATGAACTCTTAACATGAACAAATTAACACTACTAATGCATAATTTGAATGTTTTTAAACAAGTATTTAACTGATTCATATACCAACTACGTAATATATTTCCATTAAACTACTTCTACTGTGGTAGATTACGGAAGTATAAAGTTCAAATAGTCACAGTCGATTAGATATTCGAGTTATCCCTAATGAATACAAATATATCTAACTAAGTTCTATATTGATTAAAATGAAATGATAATCAGTAAGCTAAGCTTCATTTCTTCAATTCACATGTACAGCTTCAGGTAATAGAGATGTACCTGGAATAGAATGAAAATTCAATGAGAATCTAATTCAATTGATGTAAAATAGGATCTGCAATGACAGTCCAACAGCAAATGATGCACATCTTTGATATCAACAAGAATAAACCCAGCAGAAACAGATGAAACCAATAGAAACAAACTTCCAGAAAACTTAAATCTCGATGAACAAACAGGTCAAATAATCTTCAAATGACCCTCGGAATTCAATGTAACAGTATAAGTTTAACTATTCTTGGTATTTTTGGAGTTTTTAACAGGAATTGATGAGAATTAGATCGAGAAAAGTAGGAACAACTTTGTATATTTCAGATTTTTCTCAACTTTTCCCAAACTTATTAAAGGAGGCCACATGAGGCCTATTTATAGAGTATAAGGGAGGGAAATTTGAATTTCAGATTTGCATTATTGATCCCTCCCTTTATTTCAATTTAACCCTTATTCTTTTTGTTAACTAATCATTTCTACCCTTTATTTGTACATAATTTCCCTTTTTCCCATCTAGAATGTTCTATTTCATTGCCTTTACCCTTATACCCCCACTTTTAACTAGTATTTTACTGCATTGCCCTTTTATTATGCCTGAAATGCCCTTAATCCCTTAGCTTTATCACACTTATACCATTTCCTTGTTCCTAAAATAACCCTGAACCTTACTCTTATTTACTAACAAACCGCATGGCTTTTTTCCCCTTTACCCCTTAGGTTTAACAATATTACAAATTTATCCTCAACTATAACCAATACCTTAATTTAGCTATATGGTCAAAATTAATCAGAATTAGTCAACTAGTAACTATAAACCAATCAGAACATAATTCAAATCATGGGCAGTCAAGGTTAACCGGGATCAAACTAGAATTAAACCCTAGTAGTATCAAATAGCAACAAACAGAAATGAATTACAAAATATTATTGAAAAGCTATCAAAAACTATTATTTATCCCTACTTTATAGTTTCAGAACCCTAATCAATATCAAATCACAGAACAGTCTTGAAATTTTATGTATTGTCTTTTATTAATCAATATCAATTTGGATGAATCACAACTAAAATAACAATCAAAAGAATTAGACTATCAAAGAAGGAAGAGACAAACATGCATATACAGAATCATAAAAGAAAAAACTTAAAAGAAAATATAGGAACAAAGAGCTTTCTGTTTTTTCTTGGACTTTTGCTTTTTCTTTTCTTTATATTTCCTTAAAAGATCGTCTTCTAATGTCCAGGAGGCTTTTTATAGCCTTTTTCTTGAAATTTTACACGCCGGCAAACTCTTTTTTAGTTTTCCAAGGATCTTTGAGGGTCAATATTGTCAGAAGTAGGTAGAGGAGGATTAAAGGAAGATCTGGTATGGTTTTGGCTTGATTTGGATAGACCGTCATTCACCAGAGTAGGGTTCCGGCAAACTATTTTTCAAGATTCAAAGAGTTAGGGTTTTATTCGAGACAAACGGGTTAGATGGGTGTAATAAGGAGGATGAGGGCTATTTAAGATGTTAAGGGTGAAAGCACTGGCATAGGTTGTGTTTGCCGGAGTAGGGCTCTGGCGACACAAAAACTGATATTCGAAAGGTTCGTGCCTGATTAGAGGGAAACTAGTTATGGTGGCGAGGAGAGAAAGTTCAGAGCTTTATAGGGGTGTTCATGGCAAGGTCAACAGAGATGGTTATGTCTCCCACCGACGAGGGTTCCGGCCAGAGTTTGAGAGAATGGAGCGGCTAGGGTTTGGTAGTCTCAGATGATGAAGATGAAATGAGGCAAAGTATAGGGTTATACCGTTGGATTAAGAAAATCAACGGTTGGGATCTCCTGGCTTTGAGACGACACCGTATGGCTTAAATGACGACTGAATCTTAGTCGTTGGATTGATTGAATAGAGGACTCAAATCTTATGTTACTAGACGACGACGTCTTTTTTATTAAATGGCCTTTACCATGGTCTATTGGATCAATTATTTCATTGGTTCAGAATAATTATAGCTAAACATCGTCGTTTTGGACTCTTGGCATACCGGGTAATCATTTCTTTGGGCCTGGGTCAATTGGGCGGGGTATTATCCGATTTTAGGCTACTGATTTTAGTATACTTCTTGTATTAGCCCATATTTTATGTGTATTTATATTATTTTATTTTTTGTATTTTTCTGTATTTTATTTTCTCTATATTTTTGTCACGACCCGGATTTTCCCCCAACATCGGGATCGTGATGGCGCCTACTCGTGGTAGCTAGGCAAGCCACTGTATTCATACTATCCTGTTTTTAACACAATTGTAATTAAATAAATGCGGAATACTTTATCGAAATAGAAATAACTAAATACAAAGTGAAAATCATACTAAAATCCTCTACCCAAGACGTGGAGTCACCAACTCACGAACTACTATAGAATACTACACATAAAAGTCTGAAGGAAATATAACATAATTCTGTTTGTCTCGGAACAAAGAGACTACAGATAATAACATAATTAAAGAGAGAGACGCCGGGCCTGCGGACGTCTGCAAGCTACCTCGGTCTCAAATGTGATCAACTACCACGCAATCAATTTACTGCTGCTGCTGCTCTTGATCGTAACCTGGACCTGTGCAAAAACGCACAGAAGTGTAGTATCAGCACAACCGACCCCATGTGTCGGTAAGTGCCTGGCCTATCCCGGCGAAGTAGTGACAAGACTAGGACCAGACACTCACATAAACCTGTGCAATTCAATATATATATGTGTACCACAGAATAACAAGAAATAACCAGGTAATAACACAATAAGGAATATCTCAAAGAATTCAACAATTAACAACGGTTAATAAATTCACAAGGAAAAACAAAGTATAATGGAAACACAAGTAATATCAAGTCAAGGAATAGCAAGCAGTTGCACGGCATCACCCTTCGTGCTTTTACTCTCATCCTCACCAAATAAGCAAATAAAGTACACGGCATCACCCTTCGTGCTTTTACTCTCATCCTCACATCCATAATACGGCATGATCCTTCGTACATGGTTCAATAACAGGGCACGACATGATCCTTCATGCATAATCAATAAATAAACATGGCACGGCATTAACCTTCGTGCATAAATAAATAAACATGGCACGGCATTAACCTTCGTGCATAAATAAATAAACATGGCACGGTATCACCCTTCGTGCATTATCACTCTTCCTCACCCAAATAACAATCACAGTTAAGGGCAAAGAAAGAAACAGTAATTCATAAACCGTCCCATCAAGGGCAATCAATAATTATCTTCACAACAAGTCCCAACAAGGGAGAACAATAACAATTCATTTGTAGTATATCTCAAATAATCATTTTTCCAACGACTCACGGTCATACTAGACGCCAGTGTATGGATGCTCGTCACCACAGCCCATACACCACACTCGATCACATAATACATAACACATAATCCTATTCCCTCAAGCTAAGATAGAACAAACACTTACCTCGAATGCTTATGAACAATTCAATCCGTGGAAATGTCTTTTTCTTTCAACTTGGCTCCAATCCAACCGTATCTATACACAATTGATTTAATATCATCAATTCTACTCAACAAACTAATTCTTAAGACCAAATACAACTTTTACAACATTCTGCCCGGAATAGTGAATTTCAACCCCGGGCCCACATGGTCGGAACTCGGGGTTAGGACCAAAATTCGGTTACCCATCCCCCCACGAGTTCATGTATATAATTTGTTTCAAAATCGGACCTCAATTCGAGGTCCAATTCCCCAATTTATGAAAAACCTATTTTCTAACAAAAACAAGAATTTTACCATGAAAATCTTTGATTTCTTATGAAAAACATGTTTAATGATGTTAGGAATTGAAAGAATTAAGTAAAAAGTGACTTACAATCGTTTTGATGAAGAAGAAATCCTTGAAGAATCGCAAATGGGTGTTTTGGTTTTGTAAAATGTGAAGAAATGACTGAAATTCGTGTTTTTCGGGTCTCTGTGTTCGCATTTGCGAACATGGGTTCGCAATTGCGAACCCCGACCAATTTCTGGAGTTTGAAAAATAAGCTAAGGCTGGGAAGTTCGCATTTGCGAACATTTGTTCGCATTTGCGAACACTGGCAGTCAAAGGGATGTTCGCATTTGCGAACTAATGTTCGCATTTGCGAACTAATGTTCGCATTTGCGAACACATACTGTATAAGGCAGTGTTCGCATTTGCGAACAATGGTTCGCATTTGCGAACCAAGGCAGTATGGGAAATGTTCGCATTTGCGAACTATTGTTCGCATTTGCGAACATAGGCAGCACTGGGGACCTTCGCAAATGCGAACAATTGTTCGCATTTGCGAACAAGGCTGGCTTCGCATTTGCGATCAAGGTTCGCATTTGCGAGCCTTGCCTTACGTTGTCCCCTTCGCAATTGCGAGAAATTCTTCGCAATTGCGAAGCCAACAGCTGGGTGAAAAAACCAGCAGTTCAAAATTCAGAATTTCATCAAACGGCCTATCAAATCTTTACCCGAGCCCCCCGGGCTCCAAACCAAACATGTACACAACCTCAAAAACACAATATGGACTTGTTCGTGCGATCATATCGCCAATATCACTTCGTTTTAATCAAATCAAGCCTCAAACTCATGATTTTCATACTTTTGATTTTCAAAACTTCTTAACTACTCAAGGTCCAAAACATCTCAAACGACATCCAAATGTCACCAAACTTTACAGAAATCACATATATAATATTTAAGACTTGTATCGGGCGTCGGAACCAAAATACGAGCCCGATACCAAGGTCAATTAATTTATTTCCTTTAATAATTACATCAAAAATAATTTCACATAAAAATTCATAACTTGGGCTCTAGGCCTCAGAATTCGACTCCGGACGCATGTCCAAGTCCCATATTTTTCTACGGACCTCTCGGGACCATCCAATCTCGGGCCCGGATCCGTTTACCAAAAATGTTGACCGAAGTCAACCATATCAATATTAATACTCCCTCCGTTTCAATTTATGTGAACCTATTTCCTTTTTAGTCCGTGCCAAAAAGAATGACCTCTTTCCTTATTTGGAAACAATTTACCTTTATGTAATGATTTATAACCACACAAAATAAAGGTGCCTCATTTTACACCACAAGATCAAAAGTCTTCTCTCTTTTCTTAAACTCCGTGCCCAGTCAAATGGGTTCACATAAATTGAAACGGAGGGAGTATCATTTTTATCCAAATTTCTCATAGAATTCATATTTTCTATCACAAAATCTTTCCGGCTACATGCTCGGATTGTGCACGTCAATCGAGGCAACATAGAATGAGGTTTTCAAGGCCTCAGAAGCTCGAAATGATTAATTAAATAAGTGATGACCCTTTGGGTCGTCACAATCTCCACCTCTAAAACAACCGTTCGTCCTCGAACGGACAAAAGAAAGAAGTACTTGAGTCAGGAAACAAATGTGGGTAGCGGCTCCGCATATCAGACTCGGACTCCCAGGTCGATGCCTCAGGAGGCTGACCTCTCCACTGAACACGCACAGAAGGATAACTCTTCGACCTCAACTGTCGAACCCGCCGGTCTAGAATAGCCACCGGCTCCTCCTCGTAAGATAGATCATTGTCCAATTGGACAGTACTGAAGTCTAACACATGAGTGGGATCGCCGTGGTATCTCCGAAGCATAGATACGTGAAAAACTAGATGCACAGCTGATAAGCTAGGCGGCAAAGCTAATCTGTAAGCCACCCCTCCCACTCTGTCTAAAATCTCAAATGGACCAATATACCTAGGGCTGAGCTTGCCCTTCTTTCCGAACCTCATCACGCCCTTCATAGGCGACACTCGGAGCAATACTCGTTCACCAACCATGAAATCTACATTTCGAACCTTATGATCCGCATAAGTCTTCTGCCTGGACTGAGCTGAACGCAATCTCTCCTGAATAGTCTTGACCTTATCTAAGGCCTCCTGAACTAAGTCTGTACCCAACAACCGAGCCTCTCCCGGTTCAAACCATCCGACCGGTGATCGACATCGCCTACCATACAACGCCTCATACGGAGCCATCTGGATGCTAGATTGGTAACTGTTATTGTAGGCGAACTCTGCTAATGGTAGAAACCGGTCCCACGAGCCTCCGAAATCAATAACACAGGCTCGAAGCATGTCCTCAAGAATCTGAATAGTCCTCTCGGACTGGCCATCCGTCCGAGGATGAAATGCCGTACTCAACTGAACCTGGGTGCCTAACTCCTGCTGGACCGCTTTCCAGAACCGCGAGGTAAACTGCGTTCCCCGATCAGAGATAATAGATACTGGCACCCCATGGAGACGAACAATCTCCCTAATGTAAACCTCCGCTAACCTCTCCGACGAGTAGGAGGTAGATACTGGAATAAAGTGTGCTGATTTGGTCAGCCTATCAACAATGACCCAAACAGCATCAAATTTCCTCCGAGTCAAAGGAAGTCTAGTAACGAAGTCCATAGTGATTCGCTCCCATTTCCACTCGGGAATTTCAATCCTCTGGAACACACCACCAGGTCTCTGGTGCTCATATTTCACCTGCTGACAATTTAGACACCGAGCGACATACGCAACGATATCTTTCTTCATTCCGCGCCACCAATAGTGTTGCCGTAAGTCCTGGTACATCTTCGCGGCGCCTGGGTGAATAGAATACCGCGAACTGTGGGCCCTCGCTAAGATCAACTCTCGAATTCCTTCGACATTGGGCACACAAACTCGACCCTGCAATTTCAATACCCCATCATCATCTAGATTTACCTGTGTGGCACCTCCCCGTTGTACTGTATCTCTCAACTCACGCAAATGAGGATCATCAAATTGCCTCTCACGGATACGCTCTAATAAAGAAGAACGAGCGACCGTGCGGGCTAACACTCTGCTAGGCTCAGAAATGTCTAATCTCACGAACCGGTTGGCTAAGGCCTGGACATCTAGAGCTAATGGTCTCTGATTGACCGGAATATATGCAAGACTACCCATGTTGGCATACTTTCTACTCAATGCATCGGCCACCACATTGGCCTTACCTGGGTGATATAATATAGTAACATCATAGTCTTTTAGCAACTCTAACCATCTCCGCTGTCGTAGATTCAACTCCTTCCGTTTGAACAAGTACTGTAGGCTTTTGTGATCAGTGTACACCTCACATGTCACACCATATAGATAATGCCTCCAGATCTTTAAGGCATGAACCACTGCTGCTAACTCAAGATCATGAACCGGATAATTCTTCTCATGTATCTTTAATTGCCTCGAAGCATAAGCGATAACCTTACCATCCTGCATCAATACCGCTCCAAGCCCTGTACGAGATGCGTCACAATAAACTGTATAAGGCCCTGTACCTGTAGGTAGTACCAACACCGGTGCGGTGGTCAAGGCCGTCTTGAGCTTCTGAAAGCTCGCCTCACACTCCTCTGACCACTGAAACTGGACACCCTTCTGGGTCAACCTGGTCATCGGGGCAGCAATAGAAGAGAACCCCTCTACAAATCAACGGTAGTAACCTGCTAACCCCAAGAAACTCCGGATCTCGCTCACTGAAGCTGGTCGAGGCCAATTCTGGACTGCCTCAATCTTCTTTGGGTCCACCTGAATACCCTCCACTGATACGATATGACCCAAAAATGCCACCGAACTCAGCCAGAACTCACATTTAGAAAATTTGGCATATAGCTCTGGTTATCTTTCAGAGTCTGAAGAACCACTCTGAGGTGTTGCTCGTGCTCTTCCTGGCTGCGGGAGTATACCAGGATGTCATCTATAAAGACTATCACGAACAGATCTAAGTAAGGCCTGAATACCCGATTCATCAACTCCATGAATGTTGTTGGGGCATTGGTCAACCCGAAGGACATGACCAAGAACTCATAATGCCCATATCTAGAGCGAAAGGCTGTCTTAGGAATGTCAGCCGCCCTGATCTTCAGCTGATGGTAGCCTGACCTCAAGTCTATCTTAGAGAATACCCTCGCTCCCCGGAGCTGGTCAAACAAATCATCAATCCTCGGCAGTGGATATTTATTTTTGATAGTCACCTTGTTTAACTGCCGGTAATCAATACACATCCGCATCGAGCCATCCTTCTTCTTTACAAATAATACAGGTGCTCCCCGGGGGGAAACACTGGGCCTGATAAAGCCCTTCTCAAGAAGGTCCTGCAACCGATCTTTCAACTCTTTTAACTCCGGCGGGGCCATACGATAGGGTGGAATAGAGATGGGCTGAGTGCCCGGTGCCAAATCAATACAGAAATCAATATCCCCGTCGGGTGGCATGCCCGGCAGGTCTGAAGGAAAAACCTCCGGAAACTCCCGTGCAATAGGGACTGACTCAATGGAAGGAACTTCTGCGCTGGAATCACGAACATAAGCCAAATAAGCTAGACACCCCTTCTCGACCATACGTCGAGCCTTAACATAGGAAATAACGGTGCGAACGGAGTGGCTTGAGGTACCTTTCCACTCTAGTCGGGGTGATTCCGGCAAGGCTAAGGTCACCGTCTTAGCATGGCAATCAAGAATAGCATGGTATGGGGACAACCAGTCCATCCCCAATATGACATCAAAATCTACCATATCCAAGAGTAACAGATCAACACGGGTCTCAAGACCCCCAAATATAACTACGCACGAACGATGCACCCGATCGACTACAATGGAGTCGCCCACTGGTGTAGCCACATAAACTGGAATATCCAGAGCATAGCTGGGCACAGCCAAATACGGTGCGAAGTAGGAAGACACAAAGGAATATGTAGATCCAGGGTCAAATAATACTGAAGCACCTCTGCCACACACAAGAATAGTACCTATAATCACAGCATCTGATGCCTCTGCCTCTGGCCTGGCTGGTAAAGCATAGAATCGGGGATCTGCACCTCCCCTCTGAGCTGCGTCTCTAGGACGACCGTCGACTGGCTGACCTCTACCTCTGGCTGGACGGTCTCCAGCTCTACGGTCTCGACCTCCACCTCTATAATCTCTACCCCCGCCTCTGGCTGGCCGGGCAGGCTGAGGGTCAGCTGGGGCCTGAATCATAGGACGAGGACCTCGCTGCTGAGAGTTGCCCGCTGCTATAGGGCAATTCCTGATAAAATGACCCGGGTCACCACAACCGTAGCAACTCTTAGACTGATAGGGCTGCTGGCCCTGACGACCCGAATGGCCTCTACGAACACTCTGAAGAGGCTGAGCATTAATAGGAGACTGGTCCGAATAATGCCCCCGAGAACCACGATCACCTGATCCACCTCGTGAAGCCCGAAGGGCGGAATGAAAAGGCCCGGAGGACCGGCCTCTATCAAAGGATTCTCTCGCTACCGGAGGAAGAACCACCAAACCTCTGCTCGAATGACGAGGCCTCTTATCTGAAGAATAACCGCCCCCCCTAACAAGAGCCATCTCAACTCTGCGTGCTGCATTGGCTGCCTCCTGAAATGATATGTCACTCCCCACACCCATAGCCATCTGGAGTCTAATCGGCTGATTGAGCCCATCTATAAATCTGCGGACCCTCTCCCGCTCTGTGGGAAGTATCACCACTGCATGACGAGCCAAGTCAATAAATCTCGTCTCATACTGTGTAACTGTCATAGTGCCCTGATGGAGGCGCTCAAACTGCCTCCGAAGTACATCCCTGTGAGTAGCAGGGAGAAACTTCTCCATAAATAGTTCCGCAAACTGATCCCATGATAAAGCTGGGAACCCTGCTGGTCGAGTCAAGCAATAATCTCTCCACCAAGTCTTGGCGGATCCTGCAAGCCTGAATGTACAGAAGTCAACTCCATTTGTCTCCACGATCCCCATAGTCTTGAGAATCTCACGGCAACTGAATAAGAAGTCCTGAGGATCCTCTGATGTGGCACCACTGAATGTAGTGGTAAATAGCTTGGAGAACCGATCAAGCCTCCATAACGAATCAGAAGTCATGGCCGCTCCATCACCGGCATGAGCTGTGGTACCTGACTGAGTGGCCACAGCTGGCTGAATTACTGGTGCCTGAGGCTGAGGAGCTACTGGCTCCGGAGTATGAGCAATAGGAGTCTGGGCCCCTCCTCCAGCCTGAGAAGTGGCTGGGGCAACCGATAATAAACCCGCTCTGGCAATGCTGTCCATGAATCCTGCTATTCTGACCAAAGCATCCCGGAGATCCGGGGTAAATAAAGCCTCTCCTGGGACCTGAGCTGGTCCCACTGGAGCTTCTGGGACCGGAATCTCCTCGTCGATCTCAATATGAGGCTCCACCTGTGGAGTAGCTGCTTGGGGCTGAGCTCTACCCCTACCACGGCCTCTGATACGGCCTTGGCCCCTGCCCCTCACGGGAGCTGTCTGGGGCTCGGGCTGCTGGTCAGCGGACGAAGAAGCGCGTGTCCTCACCATCCGCGAAAGGACAGAATAGAAATTCAATCAATAATTGAGGAACAAGTCGCACGACAAGAAAGAACAAATGAGAGACTCTTTCCTAACTCAATAGACTCTGGAGGACAAGTACAGACATCTCCGTACCTACCTCTCAAACTCTACTAAGCTTGTTCGTGAGTGGTGAGACCTATGTAACCTAGAGCTCTGATACCAACTTGTCACGACCCGGATTTTCCCCCAACATCGGGATCGTGATGGCGCCTACTCGTGGTAGCTAGGCAAGCCACCGTATTCATACTATCCTGTTTTTAACACAATTGTAATTAAATAAATGCGGAATACTTTATCGAAATAGAAATAACTAAATACAAAGTGAAAATCATACCGAAATCCTCTACCCAAGACGTGGAGTCACCAACTCACGAACTACTATGGAATACTACACATAAAAGTCTGAAGGAAATATAACATAATTCTGTTTGACTGAAATAAATGATAGGGACTTCGGCCTGTGAATGCCGGCTAGGCTACCTCGAGAGTCCCTGGGCTGAAGACAACTCCTAAAAAATCCTACTACTACTGCAGTCCGAAAGCTGCTCCAACACTGTGATCTCTGCAAAAAGCACAGAAGTGTAGCATCAACACAACCGACCCCATGTGTCGGTAAGTGCCCGGCCTAACCCCGGCGAAGTAGTGACAAGCCTAGGACCAGACACTTACATAAACCTGCAATTCAATATATAAATATATATACCACGGAATAACAAGAAATAACCAGGTAATAACACAATAAGGAATATCTCAAAGAATTCAACAATTAACAACAGTTAATAAATTCACAAGGAAAAAAAAAGTATAATGTAAACACAAGTAATATCAATCCAAGAAATAGCAAGCAGTTGCACGGCATCACCCTTCGTGCTTTTACTCTAATCCACACCAAATAAGCAAATAAAGTACACGGCATCACCCTTCGTGCTTTTACTCTCATCCTCACATCCATAGTACGGCATGATCCTTCGTACATGGTTCAATAACAGAGCACGGCATGATCCTTCGTGCATAATCAATAAATAAACATGGCACGGCATTAACCTTCGTGCATAAATAAATAAACATGGCACGGCATTAACCTTCGTGCATAAATAAATAAACATGGCACGGCATCACCCTTCGTGCATTATCACTCTTCCTCACCCAAATAACAATCACAGTTAAGGGCAAAGAAAGAAACAATAATTCATAAACCGTCCCATCAAAAACCATCAATAATTATTTTCACAACAAGTCCCAACAAGGGAGAACAATAACAATTCATTTGTAATATATCTCAAATAATCATTTTTCCAACGACTCACGGTCATACTAGACGCCAGTGTATGGATGCTCGTCACCACAGCCCATACACCACACTCGATCACATAACACATAACACATAATCCTATTCCCTCAAGCTAGGATAGAACAAACACTTACCTCGAATGCTTATGAACAATTCAATCCGTGGAAATGTCTTTTTCTTTCAACTTGGCTCCAATCCAACCGTATCTATACACAATTGATTTAGTATCATCAATTCTACTCAACAAACTAATTCTTAAGACCAAATACAACTTTTACAACATTCTGCCCGGAATAGTGAATTTCAACCCCGGGCCCACATGGTCGGAACTCGGGGTTAGGACCAAAATCCGGTTACCCATCCCCCCACGAGTTCATGTATATAATTTGTTTCAAAATCGGACCTCAATTCGAGGTCCAATTCCCCAATTTATGAAAAACCTATTTTCTAACAAAAACAAGAATTTTACCATGAAAATCTTTGATTACTTATGAAAAACATGTTTAATGATGTTAGGAATTGAAAGAATTAAGTAAAAAGTGACTTACAATCGTTTTGATGAAGAAGAAATCCTTGAAGAATCGCAAATGGGTGTTTTGGTTTTGTAAAATGTGAAGAAATGACTGAAATTCATGTTTTTCAGGTCTCGTGTTCGCATTTGCGAACATGGGTTCGCAATTGCGAACCCCGACCAATTTCTGGAGTTTGAAAAATAAGCTAAGGTCGGGAAGTTCGCATTTGCGAACATTTGTTCGCATTTGCGATCACTGGCAGACAAAGGGGTGTTCGCATTTGCGAACTAATGTTCGCATTTGCGAACTAATGTTCGCATTTGCGAACACAGGCTGTATAAGGCAGTGTTCCCATTTGCGAACCAAGGCAGTATGGGGAATGTTCGCAATTGCGAACATTGTTTTGCGAACATAGGCAGCACTGGGGACCTTCGCAAATGCGAACAATTGTTCGCATTTGCGAACAAGGCTGGCTTCGCATTTGCGATCAAGGTTCGCATTTGCGAGCCTTGCCTTACGTTGTCCCCTTCGCAATTGCGAGAAATTCTTCGCAATTGCGAAGCCAACAGCTGGGTGAAAAAACCAGCAGTTCAAAATTCAGAATTTCATCAAACGGCCTATCAAATCCTTACCCGAGCGCCCCGGGCTCCAAACCAAACATGTACACAACCTCAAAAACACATTATGGACTTGTTCGTGCGATCATATCGCCAATATCACTTCGTTTTAATCAAATCAAGCCTCAAACTCATGATTTTCATACTTTTGATTTTCAAAACTTCTTAACTTGGAACTCAAGGTCCAAAACATCTCAAACGACATCCAAATGTCACCAAACTTTACGGAAATCACATATATAATATTTAAGACTTGTACCGGGCGTCGGAACCAAAATACGAGCCCGATACCAAGGTCAATTAATTTATTTCCTTTAATAATTACATCAAAAACAATTTCACATAAAAATTCATAACTTGGGCTCTAGGCCTCGAATTCGACTCCGGACGTATGTCCAAGTCCCATATTTTTCTACGGACCTCTCGGGACCATCCAATCTCGGGCCCGGATCCGTTTACCAAAAATGTTGACCGAAGTCAACCATATCAATATTAATATCATTTTTATCCAAATTTCTCATAGAATTCATATTTTCTATCACAAAATCTTTCCGGCTACATGCTCGGATTGTGCAAGTAAATCGAGGCAACATAGAATGAGGTTTTCAAGGCCTCAGAAGCTCGAAATGATTAATTAAATAAGTGATGACCCTTTGGGTCGTCACAATTTTTTGTATTTTCCTTTTATATTTTTGTATTTATTTCCTTTTTGTATTATTATTCCTTTTTTGTATTTTCTTTTCTTTTTTATTCACACTTATTTTTTCTGATTTTGCTAAAAACTAATTAATTTCTATTTTTTTATGGTACTTTTCAATTAGAAACATAAAAATGCTATTTTTTATTTTTCTTTAATTTGTTCTCAAAATGTATTAATACCAAAATTGCAAAAAATTAAAATCCTAATGCATATGCATGTTTTGTATCTTTTTTATGAATTATTATGCAACTAATTAAAACAAAAATGCCACAAATATTAACAAAATTTATTAAAAAATTATTTTGTTTTGATTTTTAGGAATAATTTGCTTAGGGTAAAAATCACGTGCTCACAGTGTGAATTTAGCGAAGTTTGGGGAACTTAGGGTTTTGCTGCCTCTTATTCAATTCAAGATTCGAGTGGCTTGGTGGGGATTTGAGGGAATACGTTTAGGGATTTAGAAAGAGGGGGGTGAGGGGAGTATAGGGTGTGAGTTTGGTAAGGTTTGGGTGGTGGCAGCGCCGTGGACGGCGGAGGCGGTGGCTAGTATTTTGAAGAATCGAGGGGTTCCAGTGGTATTTTAGGGAATGGACTAACAGACTCATGATAAGGGACGGAAGGGGGTGCTCTGGTGTGATTTTGGGTATTATTGGAGTGCTTATCGTCCTCAACACCGGCGAGCTTGATGGAGCATAATAGGGCGACGTGCTCTAGGGTTCTTAATGAGAGATGAGAGAGTAAGGGGGTTCTGAGGAGGTGGGGTAGCGTTAGGACATATTAATACCATGAGGGATCAGTTCTTGACCGTTCGATCAAAAGAACCTAGACAGCTCAGATTTCTTCTACAAAAACGATGTCGTTTTGATCCTTTGCTGGACCGAACTGGTCAATACAATTGGGCTGGGCATTTTGGTCCGGTTCTGGGGCAAAATTGGCCTTGATTTTGCCCAAAACTGGGTAGTTTATTGTTTTAATTTCCTCTTCTTTTCTTTTTCCTTTATTTTTCCTTTTCTTTTCTTTTTCAAATTAAACTAAAAAAATGTTGAATTAAAACTGAATCAACCTACCAAACACAACTAAATTAACTCTAATAATTGTCACAAAATCAAATACCAAATTAAAAGAAAACTACCAAAATTCTAAAAATTAAAATTGAAACAAGAGTAACCATTTTTGTAATTTTTGTATTTTTGTAAAACTCCTAATTATTAATTGATTCCCAAAATATGTAAAATTAAACCTAAATACAATGCATATTTTCGTAATTTTGTATGAATTAAAATGCACAACCAAAATACAAACAATTAACATGAAATGTCACAAAATCAACGAAATTGCAAAATAATAAAAGAAATCATTTTGTTTGAATTTTTGGGAATAATTCATGTAGGGCAAAAATCGCGTGCTCAAAATACCAATTGATGTTTTATACTTCAATACCACACAAGAGGGGGATTAATTTATATGGTACCCAATTTTCGCTTAACTTAATTATAGAAGGACCTGGTTCTTCTATGTGTTCCAACTAATATTGTTTGCAGAATAATAAGTAAAGAAAATAAAGAACACAGAGATTTTTACGTGGAAAACACCTGGCTCAAAAGGTGAAAAAATTACGACCTACTACTCAGTAGGATTTTTCCAAACTTCCATTAAAATCACTGTGCCCAAAACTACATTTACAAAAACTCTTTCGTAAACCTAGGATTAACTCTAATTCTGTTGTGGCACACAGCCTCAACTGTTGCATCAACTTCAAGTTAACTCTAACTTGAACATTCTAAGTATCTAATACAATTGCTTCTATAAAAGCTGAAAGGTATAATGTAAAATCGCCTATTACAATTGAACTAGAATAAAAGATAAACACTTGGAACTGGTTCTTCTATCTTGTTCAAGTAGCTTCAGGATTGCACGCTTGTATCACATATAAATTGCTTGAAAAATTGCCTTGCTCTTTTGCTCTCAATATACGTTTAGCTTCTGCTTTATGTGCAACTCCTATAAAAGAGAACAACACTGATATTTATAGGTTAGTAGTTAGAGATTGACTAGGATACATATGCTACTCTTCTATGGTAGAAGAGTTCTAGTTGATCTCATACTCTAACGGTATCCTCTTCCTAAATTGTGTTTTCTTCGTGTAAGAAGTCTATTTCTCCTTATCCAATATGCAACATGTTCGATGAGGTCAGGAGATATTACTTCTGATAAGTTAGATTTAACTCCTTCACGTGCATCTCACATGTTTGGATTGATCATGAATGTGCTTCACAAGATGGACCGGGTCCATGTCTGAGTTCTTTTGTCTGTCTTCAACACTTCGCCTTTACTTGGGCCAACAACTAGTTTTGAAAAATATGAAAGAATGGCATAATCCCATTTTTGGTTCTGTTTTAAAAACACTGGACAAGTCTTCATCGCGTTCGCGATGGACCTGTCGCATTCGTGATGTGTTGCGGCCAGTAAAGCCTCCGCATTCGCAAAGAGCTGTTCGTGTTTGCAATGGTATGTCCCTTCTGAATCGTGTTCGCAAGCCTGGGACAGCGTTCACGAAGAGCAACTCAATGATTCCCCAACGCACCTCCATTTTACTCTACGCATTCCCGTGATGTCGGTCGCGTTCGCGAAGAGCAACCCCCCAGTGCTCTACGTTCGCGATCATGGCTACATGTTCGCAATGAAAAATCCCCTACCCAACCCAAGTTACACTTTGCGTTTGCGAGAGTGTCTTCGCGAACACAAAGAAGAAAAACCAGAAACACTGACTGCAGCAAAACACACCAGATTTCTGTGTAAATCACCCCGTAGCCTATCTGAAACTCACCCGATCTCTTGGTGCTCCAACCAAATATGCACACAAGTCTTAAAATATGATACGAACTTGCTCGCGTGATCAAATCGCTAAAATAACACCTAGAATTACGAATTTAGCATCAAATTGCATGAAATTTTCAAGAAAGTTCAAAAGTTCTATTTTCTCAACCTAAGGTCCGAATCACGTCAAATCAGTCCCGTTTCTCTCCAAATTTCACAGATAAGGTACAAATATCATAACGGACCTGTACCGGGCTCTAGAAACACAATACGGATCCGGTATCAACAAAATCAATTATTAACCAAATTCTTAAAACTTTATAATTCCAGTTTAACAATTTTATCATAAAATTCATTTTTCAGGCTAGGGACCTCAAAATTCAATTTCGGGCATACGCCCAGGTCCCATATTTTATTACAGACCCTCCAGGACCGTCAAAACACGGGTCCAAGTCTGTTTTATCACAATGTTGAGCGAAGCCAACTAAAATAAATTTTTAAAGGCAAAACCTATTTTTTTCCTCAATTTTTCACTTAAAGTCTTTTTGGAAACGTGCTTGGATTGTGCACGCAAATCGAGAAAAAATAATATGAGGTTTTGAAGGCCTCGAAACCCCGAATTGAGTTCTAAAACACGAGATGACCTTTTGGATCATCACAATAAAATTAGATTATTATTTTCATAACTATACATGATATAATTAATAAGTATTCATATAAATACTTTGTTTGACAAATTTTCTATATTGTTGTTTTATATGTTATTTTCTTACATTTGTTGACTAAAATTCGAGAGAGTTTAGGGTTAAGAGATAATTAAATGATTAATTTCAATAACTGCAAATATAATTTAGTAATTATTCACATAAGAGATACTTAGGTTAATAAATTTTCTATATTCATATTTCATATGTTAGTTTACAACATTTTTTCACTCAAGTAACACTACTCTAAATGGTCATGAACAAAATCAACTAACATTAGCTAAAATTTATTATCAGTTTTACTACACTAAAGAGCACTACATTACAATTACAGGCACAACATATAATTACGGGCACTAACACTAAAGGGTACTAAACAACAATAAAGTGAGATATTAATATACTTACAACAATAAAATTCAAATAACATTAATTATTCATAAAATAACAATTTATCTATACTCATTTTCTTAGCACATAAATAATCTAATCCAACAATTACGAAAAAACCAGACCACGGCAAAAGATTACTACTAAGCATTGTTTATAGCAACTAATAACATTAGTTATTCATAAAATAATAATTTATCTATGTTACTAATTTTTTAGCACATAAATAATCAAATTCGGATAAAAAATAACACATTAATTAAATCACAAAACAATCACGAAAAAACATAAACTACAGTAAAAAAACAATAATAAGCATTTTTTATACATGAATTTTACCAAAAAATAAGCTGGAAGATCTCGATTTTAAATTTTATGATTCGGGGGCCCAAACGAGCAATCCACTGCGCCTTAGACCCGATGTTAGCTTGCTACAATATAGAGAAGATACATTTTTGTGGAATGGGCTCCAATGCTTTAAATAAATGGGGAGGGAACCGCTGAAATGGGGAAATGGGGGTTTGGGAGGTCACTGGTTTCCTGGCCGGGGAAGGAAATGGCCCGCTATTTAAGTAGATATAGCACATGTATTCTGACTATTTTCTTCCCAAAAATGGACTTGCTGACTTTTTTCTTCCCAAAAAAAAAAATGAGTGGCGCTAAGAAATGATCTTAGATGGAGACTTTATACTAAAAACAGTACTAGTTACCACACAAGGTAAAAGTAAGCCAACATGAAAAAAAAAAAAAAACAGATGTTGAGCCTTCCTATTTGTTTGTGCGTCATCCAGTCTCCGCCTCAGCAAGGTAATGCAAAGGAATCAAACGCCCTATAATCATTAGGGCTATGCTCTCTCCAAGAAGCCATTTTTGTCGGTTACACTTACACCCTTTGACAAAAGCATCATCACCAACAAAGCTCCCCCACAAATGCTTTTTTTAATGGTCAGGGAAAGCTCCCAGTAAACCCCAAGCCATAAGTCTTCCAAATTTCATAGTTAAGTTGCAAAAGATTCATGATGCCACTATATTTGCAGAAGCAGCCAACTCTGCCAGTTGCTTGCCACCAAGCATGGATACAAGCTCAGATGATATGAAAAGTTTCGGTAAATCTTCAATTTCTTCTTCCTTGAAATTATAAATTGGTTGAAGTTTTCTTGCTTCAACCTCGGCAACATCAGCCTCTGCCATTAAAGCCTCAGCTTCTTCCTGGTGACCCAACTCCAAAGCCGCTGATCTCTCAGCTCTAGCTGCTCTAGCAATTAGAATTAGCCTCTGGAATCTAGTCATAGCCAACTCTTTTTCCTTCGATGAAATCTGCACTTCAGTTTCCTGCAGCCTATCAACGGTGTGGCATATTTTCTCCTCAAGCTTCTTAAGCTCTAACTTAGTGCTGTCCTTTTTGCACTGTACTTCTTCCTTTTCAATGCACAAGGCCTTAGCCTCTGCAGCTAGTCGTGCTGCTTCTTTAAAATTTCTTGTAGTAGCAGCAACCTTCTTCTCTGCCTCCAACTCTGGAATTCTCCTGTCAATGAAAAGAAGCCGCTGCTTACAGGATTCAACTTCTTGCTGGATACTTGACTTAGTTGAAGATAACTCCTGCAAGTGGATATGCAAAAGAATATTAGAGAGATGGAAATTGAAGAAAGTTAAAAGCATTTTCCAAGCATTGCACACTAAATTAATGAAAACTATGACCTTCATTAGACTGAAAGCCTGTAGTCATGCTTACAACTTTCAGGTACTAGGTTCCAAAAATAGTACTTATACGTCTTGCTTAGTGTTACTATCAGTTGCATATAAAATGCGTCCATGAATACATTTGATGAGCCCAAGAAGCTCAAACATTTCAGATGCAATACTTGTTGAATATCCCATGCATGAACATGCAATTCTTCAAAATACTAATGCTGATATTTATTAGGGAAAAGGCATAAGTACCCCCAAACCTATGACCGAAGTTCCAACTAGCCCCCTAAACTTCTTTTTCCCCATAATTATTTGAACCTTATAGTACTGACCTGGACCCAAACGTGAAAACACCTCCTTCAAGCGCGCAAGAACTTAAAAGAAAAAGGTGGTAACCTATATGAAACGCCACGTGTTAGTCTCAAGCTAATTTTCAAGAGCCCTTCGTCTAAAACACACTTGACTTTATGAACATATTACCACCGCAACTCGGCTCTGTCTTCTCCGTATTACACCAAAAAGCCAAAGTAAAAGGACTCGAGTTTTCATCTATGAATTCTCAAGTTCCTTCATTTCTTCCCAAATGAACCACCTACACAATATGGAGTGTTTCTCAGGTCCTCTTGTTAGTTTTATCTTTATGTTGCTCGGAGAGTCTGCACAACATAACAACAACAACAACAACAACAACAACCACCCAGTATATTCCCACAAGGAGTCTGCACAACATACTTTTACCGATTTATTTCCCTCCAAACAGAAGAAGTTTACCTGATTGTTCTGCCTATTGCTCACCTTACTCCAAATATTCAAGAGCAGTTACCAGAGTTGAGATAACGTCGGGCAGTGCAAAGGCATATGCCCTTTTTTGTAGGTTGACCACTTTAGCATCCCTTTCAAGGTTGTCATATTTGCTGCAGAAGGCATACCCCTTTTCTGTAAGTTGCTTTGAGTCAACAAACTCACATAGGTAACGATGTACTGTTCGCTGCTTAACAAGAAATGCAACTCAACCCCAAAAAATAAACAACCCTGTTGTAGAATGCCTGGTTAATGGGCAGCCAGTCCAATCAGAATCGGAAAACCCAACAAGGCTAAGGGACGTTTTGAAGTGTTCCTTAGGCAAAATGTAGCGTGGTAAAGAGACTGCATAAACTGACCAACCAGATTCACCGCATGAGAAATCTCAGGCCTGGTGACTGTTAGATATTGTAGAGCTCCTACAACGCTACGGTACTTGGTGGGATCGGCGGAGGATCCAGTTGCTTCATTAAGCCCGTGCTTTTGAGCTAGAGGAGTTTGTACGGCTCGAGAGCATAACATGTTGCTGCATTGCAAAATATCTTGAGCATATTTACCTTGAGGTATATACCATCTGGAAAATGATCTGCTACCATGAAGGAATCGAAAACTCTTAAGAAAATAAACTTAGGAGCACACGTGAACTGTATTGCTTCCATACCTTTTTCATACATCTGGTACGCTCAACAGTGCAATATATACACATGCATGTTGCTGCAACAGTAGAGTCATTTTAGGACTCCAAAAGCTAGAGTTCTTCTAATCTAAATATAATGCAATATAATCAACTTTATCTTACTGTTACAATACATGTCTGCACACAACTACAACTCTACAGCAGCCCAACTCTATTGTATCTCTAACAGAGACTGTCTCATTCATCTATCAATATCAAGACATAATTTTCCTGTCATTTCCCATTTTTATACGAGTATTTGCAAAACTAATCCCATAGCCCTCTAATGTGTTTCCATAGACATGTTACATGAGCAGAGAACACTGATAGTTAAAGTGATGACTTTTTTTAAGGTAATAGTGAATGAGATGCCTTGTCGTGAGATCGTAAAGTTTTATTGAGTTTGCCAACAATATTTGATAACGAATGGAGTCTGTAGGGCTCCCACTATCCAGGAAGAAAATTAACATTCCGTCCATAGGAGTATCAACAGGTTTGCATTTAAACATGCCAGTTTCTTTCAATACGTTCAAAGCATACTTCCTTTGTTAAATGACAGTTTCATTGCTGTACTGCGCCACCTAATGCCTAGGAAGTATCTTAGTTTACCTATGTCTTTGGTCTGAAAGTAATCGACAAGATGTTGTTTAAATTGAGTAATGCTCTCATGATAAGACAGCAATACTTAAATGTCCAAACCATGCCCTTGGTCATTGCGTGGGACCATACAAAGATCAGGAGACAGGGAGGTTGCTCCATAAATACCTCCTCGACAAGTTCCCAATGAAGAAAGGCATTTTTGATATCCAACTGGTAAAGGGACCAATGAAACAAGGCTGTCATGGAGATAAGGAGGTGAACTGATGCAATCTTCGTTACTAGAGAGAAAGTATCACCATTATCAAAACCATCAATCAGAGTATACCTCTTTGTTACCAATCTAGTTTTGAGAGGATCAACCCCCCCATCAGCACTCATCTTGACAGTACACATCCAGCAACATCCAATTGCTGTTTTGCCCGGCAGTAAAGGAATTATCTCCCAAGTACCATTATCATGAATAACAGTCATTTCCACAATCATAAGCTGAAACCAACCTAGATGAGCCATCATCGCCTCTGCCAGAGTCTTAGTTATTTTGACAGTGTATGATTTGGTAACAAAGGCATGAAATGAAGGTGATAAATGGTAATAAGTCACGAAAATATAAACAACATTAGTGTTACGTGTAGTTCAAATATTGTTTCGAAGTGCAATAGAGAGATCAATATCATCAGATGAGTGCTTGACCGAAGCACGGGATGTCAATAAAGCAGGCAACTAGTCACTCAGTGGACATTGTTTAGTTATCATGAACAGAAACCTCTACTGGATTAGCTGGAGGAGGGTTCTTGAAGAGGAGAGGAGCTAGAGTGAGAGTTTGGAAACAAAAGAATTGGAACAAGAAGGATCTTTGAGAAGGCTTTTTGACTTAGTGAATTTGGTGAGACGCATGGGATGTCTCGAAAATGGATACATCTGCTGAGATAAAGTACTTGTAGGATCATAGAATTGTAACCTTTTTGGAGACACGAGTACCCCAAGAAGATGCATTTGATGAACTTTGATTGAAAACCTGCTTAATTTATCAAGAAAACCCTCAACCTACAATCGCATATCCACAAGCGAACCACTCCAACACAAAATATCGATCAAGATACGCTGGCATGCACCAATTCAAAATTGGTATAAACTTAATACCGATGGAGCATGCAAAAAATGTGACAAAAATTCAGGAATAGGAGGAGTGTTCAGAGAAGTTGGACCATTGGGTTCCAAAAACAAGGTACTACCATTTCTCCTTTACATGCTAAATTGCAGGCAATATACGAGGGGCTCCAAATTGCCATAAACTTCAACTTTTTCCCCCTGGAGGTGGAAACAGATTCAACAGACGCCATCAATGCAATACAGCATGACCATATAGTTTTCTCTAACATTGTTTATGCATGCAGATCATTAATGCACCAGCGGAAGGACCTCCTGCTTCGACATAACTTCTGTGAAGGCAACCAAGTGCCGCATCTACTAGCTAAGGACACCAGCAAAAACTTTAAGCAATTCATTCCGGACAGGCCAAAGCTACCTCGTTTTGTGAAGCTACAACTGACAACGGAACAAAACGGAGTCTGCCTTTTTGAAAAATCTTTATCTACTTCTGCTTGTAATATGTTAAGAAACGTTAGGTAACCAAAATATTGCTTGTGATATTCCACCAATGAGTGGGAACTTTTCACCAATTTGTAACAAGCTAAACCACTTCTAGCTAATATAATATATAGTCTGTAACTATCAAAAAAGAACTAGTGTATTCCCAGAAGAGGGGTCGGGGGAGGGTAGTATGTACGCAGAACTTACCCCTACCTTGTGAAAGTAGAGAGACTATTTCCGGTAGACCCTCGGCTCAATACCTAGTGCAACGGCATACTCTTAAAATTAATATACGAGATGTTTCTGACCCACTCTCCACATTCCTGCAATACGGGCTTGTGTGCTGAAACAACTTAGGTAAGGTTTCTTGTTTAATGGCTCTAAGAACTTCATTCCACTCTGATGAAATTAAATATTTGTCGATTCGATAGGTTTTGTGCATTGTTATCTCCTCCTCTCTCCCAAAGTGTACAATCCTTTTCCTCCCTGCAAAGTAAATCTATTAGGGTAATATCCTGTATAAAATCAGAAAAAGCTCTCAGGGAACTTGAGCTTCTTGTACATATCTGTCCTTGGTGAATCTAGCAACATTAAAGTCCGTCCAATAACCAAGGGCAATCTCATAATCCTCTTATTGCTGCCAATTCCATCCACAACTCACCCCTTTCATTTTTTATGTGTGCTCAATATACCACCGTAAGAAAACCATCTAAATTCCTCTCTCACACTTCCAAATAAGCAAGAGATAGAATAATTCCCACGTTGTTCTAAACTTAAAAGACTTTTATCTCAAATTAATAAAATCCTCTCCCAACCCTGGTACCTTCAGCTTTATGTTCGGCCCATGCAGCCCATCTATTACCCCAAACTATCTGGAGAATGAGCCAAACGTTTTGTAAAAGCAATTTATGCCTAGTATCTTGAGAAGTTAAGAGTTTAGGATAAGTAGAAGTAAAATATGCACAGGAAGTTTAGGTAGCATAACAAGAGTGAAGTTGGGGTGAAATTAGATGGTATTGAGGATTCTAAACACATAAAATTTAGATACTTATACTCAATATTTCAGGAGAATGGTATGTAACAACAGAAACAGAATGACAAAACAGAGGTGTGCTATGAGAATGCTAAGCGACAGGCAGATACCTAACAAAATGAAAGACATGAACAGTTGTAAGACAAGCTATGTATGGGAGAGAATGTCGCGACTTTATGGCCCATATCAATTAGATTAGTGTCGCAGCAATGCGAATGTTAAAATGAATCTCCTCAAATGATTACATCAGCAGAAAGGCACAATTAATATACACAGAGGATAAAATGAGAAAATGTCACAGGAGATGATTTGGTCATGTCCTGCACAAACGTCCAAATGCACCACTCTAAACTATGATGATTAAAGGAGTAATGAGCAATACCTAAAGTCTCATGGAGAAAGTTGTCTAAAACTTGCACTTTTTTAGAATTCATGCAGAATTAACAAATAATAAAATACAATGGAAGTAAAAGATCCATATAGACCGTACCAGCTAGTGATGATTAATGCTTAGTCATGTTGGCGTGCTTGCACTAGGTCCGGTGTTTACTAGGAGTCCTTTGGTATATCCACAGACTTGTATGTTACTAGAAAATGTATAGAACTTTGAATTTCCAGAGTTATAGAACCTCAAACTATTGAATAGTGAGATGAAACTGGTTCAAGTGGAATAGATTGGATAATAAGGACGCATATAACTGATCCCGAGTAGCTCACGATTGAGTAATTGTTGTTCTAAGTAATTTAAGCCTAATAAATTACGAACAATATATTTTCACTTTCAGGTTAGAATGCAGAAATAGTGAAAGTATCTTATTTGACATAGATATTGCTCTAATAGGAGAATCTGAATACAGATACTCAAAGCAGAACTAACCTGAAGTGAAGATCTAGCAGCAGAAGTTTCCTGTTTGAAAATTTGCACGTCCTCTGCAATCCTTTCTTCACTTTTGGCAAGATCCACTCTATAGGCCTTGGATTTCGAGATGAACATCGACAGACTTTTTCTAAGACCAGCAACTTCTTCGTACATGTTTGCTTCATCCGCAGCACTCCTGGAAAGATTCTTAATCTTTTCTCCTCTGGATTCTTCTTGAGAAAGATAGTTATCAATATCCTTTTTTTTTCTCAGCAAAACTTCATTCTCGACCATTAGCTCAGAAAGGCATGACTGCAATTTATCATAATTATTATCTATACTTGCTTGAACATCTTTAAAGCAAGAGACAACCCCATCAATCCTATTCTCAACTTTTTGAATGAGAGCATCATTTTCTGCTATTTCTGCTTCCTTCTCTTTCACTAAAGCAAGCAGTTTCCTCAGTTCTTCGGCCAATTCTTCTTTTCTCATGCAAAGAAGATCTATTTCCCTTTGGTCATCCTCCACTGATTGATCAATGGATTCATTCAAAATGGATTTAGCTTCATGAACTAGCTGGGATTGAATTTCTAATTCGAACTTCCTGACTTCTATGGCTTCAACTGATGAAAGCCACTCAGCACTGTCTTTAGAAGACATTGTTTTTGCATTCATGAGGACTGAATCTGCACTACTTGCAGCTTCCTAAAAAAAATCATCAAGTTAAAAAATTCAACCTATCTGAATTAAATCAGCTGAAAATACTTTACACACAAGAAATGGTTCTAACAGCAATACATGTTTCCAGTATTCAGTAAAACGTACAACATGAGAAATACAATAGTTCAGAAGATCTTTTTTTACCTTTTATCTTTTGAGACCAGTATTTGAAAAAGACTCAGGAGGAACAATTACTTTATACAATGCATTTATTTACGTGACTTAAGAAATAATGGAAATACATGATTATATTATGCCAGAGTATCTAGCAAGTCCATATCCATATGAAAAAACAAAATATGTTTTTGTTGTATCTGCTCTTGCTGGGGTAAGTAGCATTACCTTACCTAGAATAGACAGTTCACAAGTTTTTTCCTATATGATCTTGGATCATCTTACTCAAATTCTCTTTAACGTCTTCCACTTGGCTCCACTCCTGAAGTAATGAACACTTACACTAATTTGGTGTGCCAGATGTTCCGCCTCATGAGCCATTAAATGGGACTGCCATCTCATCTGAATTGACTACCTCCAATCTCAACAAACATCATTTTTGCTCAATGCTATAGCGAAGATGTGTGTAATCAGCCTTAATATATAAAATTTCTTTTTTGGGAAAAAGGTCATATATAGAACTTCACATGAGCTCCTTAGGGTGGAATACGAATTAAGATCTAGATTGTACCAAGTAGAGAGAAGCCTTTACAAGATTGAAATAATTATGACACGTACCGTATTTATGAAGAAGATTATAACATGTCATAGATGAAGAATTTAGAATTAGATCAAAGGAGTCCCTTGTTTAAAATTAGATAAAACCACTACTATCAAAAGGGAAACAATTTGCTACCACATAGACAATGGTTTGAGCAGCCTAAACACAGATACATGTAGATTCACCTGAAGATCCAAATTCAAGCAGAGGAAAATAAAGAAAAGGGAAAAATAATCATTCAGATAAGTGCTATGTTATGCAATGCCACCAAATTACTTAAAAATGATGACTAGAACAAATTTGCAGAAGCATTTTTAGATGGAGGATAGTAACACAAGGAGAAGAAAACAAAAAAGGTTTATCAACTTTAGCAACCAATAGTCTGCATATCTCACCTCTGAAAATCTTCTTAGCAAATAAACACATTCCTCCTCAGCTTGAACAAGTGAGTCAAGAACCTCCTGCATCTTAGTGTCAACGACATCACAGTATGTGTCGGCATCTCTGAGCAGGATGACCAACCGATCCTTCTCCTTCTCTACCAAAGCAAGATTTTCACTGACCTTTTCAGCGGTCTCGAAATCCTCTGCCTCGCAAGCTTCATCCAGCTTCTTCTCCAACTCCCTATGGCGGGAAGATGCCCCATTGAAGTCGTCCACAGCTTTTCTTCTCCTACGGATAGATTCTTTCCGCATTGTTGAGACCGACATTACTGCCTCCCGCGCCAACTTAAGCTTGTCTGCAATGCTGGCCCTGATTTGCTCGAATTTCAACTCAACAGGGTGTGCTTTAGCATTTAGATGACTAGCATCCATATTTTCGGAAATAGGAGTAGCGGACGCCAAATTACCATTTCTGTCAGAGTCAGTGCCATTGGAATCCTGCTCTTTGGCTGCAGTAGTAGAAGTGGGGATATTGTTTTCTTGCTGCCTCCACTCCTCAGCTTCCTCTTCGAGCTTTTGTTCTCCGTGGGGTGCGGATACTATCTCACTGAGATGGGTATGGGGCAAAGGGTGAGATAGTGGTCGGTCGTCAGAAGCATAATCTCTATCTCTGCCATATCCTATCCTTAAACCAGCTTTTTTTCTTCTCCTACTGGAACTCTGCCGACATAGTGCAAGCAGATGAGATGGAGGTTGGGTTTCATCTTCTTCTTCTTCGAGCAGTAGAGATTGAGAGGGAGACATCAGAGTGAGATCCGAGAAAAGATTCTCATCAAGGGGTTCATTGGATACAGCAGGAAGCTGCATAGATGTAGATGGGGAAGAAGCCGATGCATCGGCATCGGCATCGACATCGGCCACGGAGGACAATTGCCCGACATCTGATCCCGGATTGAAGAGAACCATCCCCTCAAACAGCGAATCCATTTCGTCTTTCTCCGAAGAGTCCTCTTTAGTCATCGATTCCATTTCAGCTTCCTCCCGTACGGCCGTCGTTCTAGTTCGCATATCTTCCCGCAATTCCTCCGTATTAAATTCAGCTTTGATCTTGAAAGGTAATTATCATATAATATAAGATCTAATCGGGGAAACAGCTGTATAATACTCCTACAAAAAATAAATATTATATGAGATTTAACCAAAAAAATAATCAAAAGCAACAACAACAACAACTACTACTACCTAATATAATACCGGCGTGGGAAACAAAGCTGGTTTCACAGAGTATAGATATTGTCTCCTACTTCCCTACTCCTGGTCGCACGGCCTCGGTTTCCTTGTTGGTGTGACTTATTAATTTGATACCACTATGGTTGTTCTGTGTGGATATCCTTTGTTTTTGTACAGGGCTTTCATCACTACACGAGGCTCTCGGCATCCTTTTAGTCACAATAGATCGTGTTGAACAACCTAGAGAGCCACTCCCCGGCTCCCCGACTGCCCACATGCATTTCCCAGGAACTCGCGGGATCTCGTCGGGCCGGTCGCTGCGACCCTGCTCGTCACTTCGCAAAGCCACTGTGACCTCGTCGCGTAATGCACGCCGGTACCCGAGTGCCTTAGTTGCTCTCGTTTCTTGACTGCGAGGCTACATGTTTTGATCCCATCTCGTTAAGAAGATCTCGAAAGTACGTATGCCACCTCTGTTTGACCTGAGACTCACCCATCAAAACTCTACCATCCACCTAACTTGGTCCAGGTCCTGCGCCTTCCTTTCCCTTACTTGGCTAACCGGAATAACTTCTTGTCCCCACCTTTCTCCCCCAGTTCCTCGTACATGCGACCAAACGCCGCGTTTTTTAACCCGCAACGCCGGCCCCAGCTACTTCCTCGCCACCCGCGGGTCTCCGCCCGTTCCTTTCTCGTTTTCATCCTCGTTAGTCTTTCACTTGTAAACAGAAAACGCCGCACCTCGGCTTTTTCTTGGACTACGTCGTTCCGCGCGGTCGCCGATGTCTGCATGACGAATGTCGCAGCTGCCACGAGCACGTCCGTCTCTGCCTCACTAACCAAGTTCGCCGTCTCCCGACCGCGATTGCGTCCCGTGCGGAAGCCTCGAGGCTCGCAGTACGACTAACCTCTCCTCTGGCTCGTGGGCTTCTCTCGTGGTCGACGCCCCGTCGAATTCGCGGTCGTCCCCGACACTCCCTCTTCCTCTTCGCAGAGGCCGACATCCGTCGGCGGGAGTCGCGGAAGGTCAGAAGGGACTCACCCGGAATAACCCTTGCAGTCCTTACGTGAGCCTCATCGCTCGCCCGAGAAGGAGGTAATCGATACGGGTCCTCGCGGCCGAACTCTTGAAGGTGACCGATAACGCCTCTCTTCCGTAAAATGACGAGTTCGCGATTAGGGCTCGGAAAGCCTGCAGCGGGGGTCGAGCGGTGCGGCTGGCGCTCCGATTCACAACCCCAAGCCAAAGCCGCGCGTGAACCTGCGGCATGGCAGCATGCGTCGGCCCCCGATGTGACCGTTAAAGTCACACTCGACAGCTAGCTGCCTCGGTTTGGGGAATGCTGCTCGCGAATCGTCCCGAAGCCGCTCCCCGCGCCTCTTGCCTCCTCGTCCAGGCCGGCTTGCCGCGCGCAAGCGGCGACGACGTTCGAGGATGCGGCCCCGATAACCCCGACTTAATAGGCGTTAACCTATCGTTCACTCGCTAACCTCGGCCGCGGACTCGGCCGGGTCACTGTCACGCGGATGCCCGGCGCCGTTGCGCACACCTCTCGCGGCCAGGAATAACCTCGACTTGGCCGTCTGCGTTAAACGCCCGACCGCTTTCAGCTCTAGTCTCGTGGACCGCGAGCTATGTTGACCTCCTAACACGAAGAGCCTACGCCCGGCTCGATCGAGCACAGTCGGGGTGCCTGTGTTCCACGACCGATCCTTGTCTAAGAGCGTGCGTTGCCCTCGTCCCGCGCCTAGCCTCCCCGCACACCGCCGAGAACCGGCTCCCGGCCGCGCTCGCTCGCCTGCCAGCACCCCGCCCCGGGGACGACGCACACGCACGCTGCCGTGCGTCGCGGCGGCTGTCCCTCCGGCCCGATTACGCGGAGACGATTCTAACTGCTTGTCTTGTGGCGGAATACGTCAGCGAAATAATTAAGGCAATGCTTAGTGAGAATCGGCAAAGTAAGCCGCGCGGGATATTTAGCAGAAACGTAAAGGTGTACTGAGTGAATACGAGGCCGGGAGGTACCGGCTCTAGGTGGAAAAACGCAGGAAGTACGGCTACGGTTCGCCGATCCTACGACTGCGACCGCTAGCTCTTGCGCGTGTCGTCAGGTGATCTTTGCTCTTGCACGCCAAAGCTCGCCTTGATCCCGCCGGTAGGCTAGTACCACCAAAATCGCGCACATTCTGACAAACCCCCGAAAAGCGGGGGGGAGGGGCGGGGGGCTGCCTAACTCGGGAAAGGGGAGGGGTTACCTAAAAGTCACGAAAAGAAGAGGGGTGGGGTAGGGGGTGTGAGAGAAGGGGGAATAGAGAGGAGATAGTGTGTAGAGGGGAGAGAGGAGAGGAAGAGAGGTAACTTACTGGGGGTCGCCGGAGTGGGATCACCGGGGTTTTGGGTGGCAGGGGGCGGGTAGGGGGTGAGGGCTGGGGTAGTGAAGAAAGGAGAGAGAG